>CM035418.1:140466420-140688920 GCA_020310875.1 Ceratopteris richardii | reverse complement strand
TAAATGAAAATGTAAATGTAAAATAATGTAAGGCAAAAAGTGCGCCAGTTCCATACACCATGCGTTCCAAAGACAGATACTGAGTGTTCAGAGTTGAAGGTGGACATATTGATAATAAGTGAAATCAGAATCTGTAAAATGACTCGAATTTTGTAAGATGAAAGATCATCAGAATCAGCATTATTTGCACAAAAGTTAGCTGCAATAGCCCCTTGATCGTTCTAAAGACGGACATATATAATCAACAGGATATCAAGGCAGCCATTAGGTCAAAAAGTAATGTATATAAAATTCGCTTCTAACAAGTTTCCAATAAATCGTATAAAATAGATCGATACATTTGAAACGATGCATCGTACGTACATCTTCACAGAAAATCCAAGCCTCACAGTAACGTGTTAAGGACGTTAAAACGAGTTCCTTTTCATGAACCATCGCTTCATTAACCAGTTTCCTTAAAAAACCGCAGTGAACTAGTTGAACGAACTTAATTCCTTCACTCTACTTATGAATAGTCATCCAGATGCCAGTACCAGCGTCAAGTTCAAGAAAAAAAAAGCGAACACAGCGGGCGTTGATAACAGACGCTCTCCGTGACTAGAATAGAGCCGAATTTCGAGGAGAAAGACGCTCAAGATGGAAAATTTCATAGTACACTTCGAATATCTCGAACATGGAAGAAATAAAGGAACAGCATGTTAATAGATCCGAATATGCATAAAGATCATAACAGGCGGAGCAACGATAATCCCATCAAAATTCTGCTAAATCCGGATACACCTTCGATGCATTCATATGACAGACGGAAGATGCGCAAGACTTACCAGAATAAAGATCATAACAGGTGCAAGAACGATAATCCCCTCAAGATGCTGCTAAAACATGCACTGCCTTGCATTCAGCAGACGTGCGGAAGCATCGACTTTGATGTTCATGTAAAATGGCAGCCAGATCGATAGCAAAATAATGAGTCCAAACTCGTAGATCACAGATAACAGAGAATCACCTGGACATATTTAACACAGCAAGGAGACGTAGAAGAAAAGATAGTTTCATGAGGCAACGTCACCAAAAGTTGTCCAATTTGATTTGACTTGAATTCCACGGAGCTCACCTCAAATTCAATGGCTCAAATCTGCATGTGCTCCATGTGAATTAGTCTTCTAGAACTTTAGTACTCAAATCTGATTTAGTCTTCTAGAACTTTAGTATTCAAATTTGATTTGATTTGACATCCACAGAGCTCACCTCAAAGTGAGTTGTTCAAACCTCCATGGTCTCCATGTGAATTAGTCTTGTAGAACATCAGTACTTTGACACATCCTCCTTTGATGTATTTTCTTTGCTTTTATGTCTAGTCACATTTCACATTCAAGCATACCACAAAAGGTAGGGATGATAATGAGCTTCAAAAGCCTTCCATGTAGTCTTTGCTTTCGGAATCTGCCCTTTATGTTAGAAGTGCACCACGCATTGTAGACTAATCTTCAAAATTACAGTGATTTTTTTATTTGAGTTCTCAAGTATGCAGCCTTCTTTTTTCTACTATCCAAAAAGCCAAGTGTAAACAATATGAAATTAATTTTTTATCCAAAAAGCCAAGTGTAAACAATATGAAATTAAAAAAATCATCCTTTCCTGCATGCATGCCTGCTGGAGTAGAAACTCACATGAACTGGTACGAACTAAGTAAAGCATGAGACAGCAATGGATGGGGTTGAAGGAAGAGCAAGCAGGAACGATAAGAAGGTGTCAATAGGTGTACTTAGATCAAGAGAAGGCAAATAGGGGCACTTGATGTGGTAAGGCAGTCTACTTCCAACACATTAGGGTCCCTGCCAGAGGTGCTCATCGACATAAACGTTCAATGATTTTTCTACACATTGGTAAGACTTGAAAATTTCATTTCCATTCTCGTTTGTGCACATGGGGAGGTTTTTAGCACGGAATCAACATTCTTCACCATCTTGTAGGTAGATTCATGTAAAGAGTACTGCAGAAAAGAGTTATATAAGGAGTCGTTTAATCTCAAGTTCTCTGCATTTTCCTCTTTAACCTCTCCGTTTTCACCGTCTTCACACATATACTCAATGTTCTTCACCTTCACCGTTTTGACATCACAAACATGCAAAATTTTCATTACTTTGCTGCTACTTTTGTGTCTTCTCATGCATTGGACTGTCGAACTAGATATCTATATTGTTCTTATCCATTAGGAACTGGTCAGCATTGTTGTTTCTTCTATTATGTTCATTAGGGATGCTGTTTTGTGGTGTTTTTACCTTCAGGCATCAAGGAATTGTTAAAGGAGGGGGTTGGAGCTCTACAGACAAGGCCGAAGGGTTTCACGGA
Organism: Ceratopteris richardii; assembly: GCA_020310875.1. Lineage (NCBI taxonomy): Eukaryota > Viridiplantae > Streptophyta > Polypodiopsida > Polypodiales > Pteridaceae > Ceratopteris > Ceratopteris richardii. The sequence goes on along the minus strand of CM035418.1, from coordinate 140,686,568 downwards.
CAAATTAAGAGGATGAGAAAGGAATGGTGAGAGGGGTGCAAGATCGCTTCCGCATGTAATGTGAGCTGAAGGAGGACATCTGAATATCTGGGGAGTTCCACCATTGTTTCCTACGAGCAAGGCTTGAAGCAAGCGAAGCAGGTACTTTGAACTGCGTAAGCAATGGGCACGAGTGTGAGGGTGAAAGGGCATTCGGCACTCTACTAAACAGACAGAAGAGAATCGAGATGCATTTGTGAGGCTTCATGTGGTGGCGTAGAACACCCAAGAAGGGCACCGAGGTTGGAGACTGTGTAGCTAATTTCTACCATTGAAGCTGGTTCAAGAATCATGCTATAGAGAAGCGCTGGAATAAACAACATGGAGATAACTTGTGGGCTCGAAGGAGTTTGAAGCTTAAGGCAGGAAGGTGCTCGGCTGTGTCAGAAGGAATGGGGGAAATCTTTATCATCAGGTTGCCCAAGAAGCAAGGGGAGCAGGTGTAGTCGCACCAGGCTTGTGTGAGAGAGGGCGAGAGAGTAAAGGAGGGGGCAACAAGATGCCGCTCCGACACTGGGCATTTGACATGCTGGTCGTCCGACATTAGGGACGAGGGCACATTGCAGCAGACGTGGCCTTGAGCGTGACCTAGAATGATTATTCATTTGGGCATTAGATAGCCACTCTTTCATGTGAATCTTACATATAATACATCCATCAAAACAAAGTTCGAAATGAAACGAGTTTATTGGTGGTCTATGTCGCAAGAAAGGAGATAAGGAAGACGGCTCACTCATACACTCTCGCAGTCAAAGAGGAGCACACACATAGATTGATGCAAGGAAGCTTGACGTAATGCTAGTGCACCTCAATGTGCTTAGTGCGAGCATGGAACACAAGATTCCTCGCAACTGCCAATGCACTCTAATTATCAGTGAAGATCGTGGTGGTAGAAGACTAACCAACACCCAAATTAGCCATAAGGCATTTGAGCCACACACACTTGACAGTCGCTGTGAAAGCTTCCCTATATTCAGCCTCACAACTAGAAGTGGCGATAGTAGGCTGCTTCTTGCTCAACCAAGATATGCATGAGCTACCAAGCATGAAGCAAAAACCACTAGTGTTCACACGAATGTCATAGAAACCCGCCCAATCATAGTAAAAAAAAAAGCATGTAAATCTGGCGGTAGTGATCCCCCCTTTGGATAAAACAATCCAAGTAGTCGAGTACCACTCAAGTAGCGAAAGATATGCTTAACTACCTGCCAATCCTTGATGCCTGGGCAATGCATAAACCTGCTCATCTGTGAGACAACAAATTGAATATCTGGCTGAGTAATGCATAAGTAAATCAAGCATCCAACAACCTACTAACAGAGAACAACATCAAATGCATCTCTAGCATCATGAAGACTCAACCGTAAACTTGTTTCCCTAGGAGTGGCAATAGGTTTGCAATCTTCAAGGCCCAAACACTGCAATAATGTGTCAATATATTTTGTTTGACACAACGATATTCCTCCATCAACTTGCATAAACTGAATGCCCAAATAATGATGCAAATGCCCCAAATCTGACATCTCAAATGGGGCATGCAAATCAATCTTAAAATCTGCAATATGCTTCTCATGAGGACGAGTGAGCAACATGCCATCAACATAGGCAACAATGATCAGAAGCATATCATTTGCATGCTTAACATATAAGGTGCTCTCAGTTGGACTGTTCTCAAAACCATGTGCAATCAGATAGGCATGTATCTTTTCATACCAAGCATGTGGTGCTTGCTTCAAACCATATAATGCCTTTTTCAACCTGCACACTTTGTTTGCACGCCCGTTCTTCACAAAACCATGAGGCTGAAAAACATACACTTCTTCATGCAAGTTACCATTCAGAAATGCAATTTTAATGTCCAAGTGATGTACGTTCCAAACATGATGAGCTGCAAGTGCACAGATGCTACAAACAATAGTCATTCGACATGTAGGAGCAAAAATCTCATCAAAACCAATGCCTGTTTCTTGAGCATAACCCTTTGCAACAAGCCTAGCCTTGTATATTTCAATTGTTCCATCAAGCTTACACTTTAGCTTGTGTACTCACTTAGTGCCAATGGCCTTCTTGCTAGGAGGTAATTCACATAAAGACGAGGTACCATTCTTCATAATAACATTATATTCTAATTGCATAGCGACCATCCAATTTTCTGAATTTTGTGCTTCATCAAATGAAACAGGCTCATTCTCATCACAAAGACCAGAGGAGGCCATAGCATAGCAATCTGATGCAAAAGAAGCACTATGAGAGCCTGGACGTGTATGATATGACAGAGCTGCATCTAATTTGCTATCTCATAAAGTCTACACTAGCCATTTAGGCATAGTCTTTGCCTCCTCTGTATCAGTTCTCTCATCAACAAGTACATCATGTAAATATGCATGAAAAATGGAATGATCCACATCATCATATGAAACCTATAAAGGTTGAGAAATTGCCTCATTTGGACTAGCATTAGACTGTCCACTTGTGAAAAGAGTAAGCAAAGTGTCATACACATCTTTGGAGCTAAATGATGTCTCCTTAGTATGTGAACATAATGGTTGAAATTGCATCTTCCACAAAAAACAACATCGTAGCTAACCAAAATGCATTTAATATGTGGATGATACAAATGATATCCTTTGCTTTCATAACTATAGCCAACAAAGATACATTTCACTGCTTTATCATCCGATTTCCTACGTTGTTGTTCCTGCACTAATGCATATGCCAGACAACCAAAGACACGCACGTGAGTAATAGATGGATTGCAACCATGCCAAGCCTCATATGGAGTGATAGACTGCAATATTTTAGTGCGACCATGCCAAGCCTCACTCTATTATTCCTATTCCTCCCGTTGCTCTTCTTTCTGTTACCCTCTCTCTTTTCTTCTCTTAGATGAGATGCATCCTCCATTCAAGTAGCCTCTTTGTGCCATTTTTTTCCCTCTTCTATCGTTTTCTTAGCCTTCTTCCTAGCTTCTTCCTCAACTTGTCAGAGCACTTCCATGAAAAATTATTCCTCTCGGTGCCTCTCTACTTCATTGTCAGTGTTTCACCAAATGGATCGGTCAGATTTTCGTTAAAACCTCTTGTTGGATGATCTCATCAAAGATCTTCTTCCACTTGCTTTCTAGTAGGAAAAGGACCAATTGGAAGTGATAGATTGAGGACAATACCCATCTTAGTGTCCAACATTTGTAGCTTCTTCAAACATTTGAAGATCCATTTGATTTCCTTCCTAAGCTTTCTAAACAGTAGTTGTATTCAGTTCACCTACCCACTCATCTCCCTAGCTTCTACTAGTAGACAGTACACTGTTTACGAGATTTCATAATGTTTAATCTATAGATTGAACATAGGTGTAGCAAAATGTAACCCCATCTGTAATGGTGAGGTTTCAGGGAGTTGCGCATACTTGTATTCTCTGGAGCATGGTTTGCCACAAACTTACCCATTTTTGCTAGTGGGAGTTGTGCATACTTGTATTCTCCAAAGTTCAAATGCACTTGCTGCATGTCTGATAGCATAATGGTGTTCTAAATCTCTTATGTCATCACCTCTATTCACTAAGCATGATGTCAACTCGAAGTAGGTTGTCCAATTCCTCCTTTACTTGTTTACAAAAATTAGGATTCAATTGATAACTTGTTGAATAATTGATGCACTGGTCTTTAACTAGATCTTATGTTGATATAATCATGCATCAAGGCCATGCATATCGGAATAATCCCAAGCAAGAACATCCTCATTTTCCTTTGGCAATGCCAACAAGTTATTGCGTAATTGTATTAGAAAATCAGCACAGATTTTCACCATTTGTGGTTTAATATCAAATCTTTATTTAATGAGATCCAGCTTATGCTCTTGTTCATGAACATTGGTTTGTGCTAAAGGATCATCCATAGGCAAGGAAAGTTCATATTGTAGCACTCCCACTAGTTGGACCGAGGTAGTGAAGGATTAGAACTATGATACTGACATAAGCTCTCTAGATAATCTGTAATTCCTAAGGAAAAAAATTATTATTAGCTTCCATCATTGAGGTTCTTCTTCCTCAAGGCCCTCTAACCTGTACAACAATTACGCAATAGTTAGTAATTGATCCTTAGAAAATGTATGTCTATCATCCAATGTAACATAATATTTCTTATGACCCTTCCAGAAAATTACTCCTTGGTACTCCCAATCTTGATACACCTTCACATTCTTGAGTCAAGGACAACCCAACTAATCATCCTATTTTCCCAACAATTCAATGAAAACAAAAGTAATATGGAATGTCACATTTTGAATCTGAATAGGGATATCTTTGATAAGACCAAGAGGATAAATTCAAGACTAATCAACCATACATTATTTCTTCTCTCTTTTCTTCACTTAGGTGAGATGCGTCCTCCATTCAAGTAGCTAACCAAATTCTACTCAATGATTATATTCCATGCCAAGATCATCCTTTTTAAGACTATTGATTGGTCGACATTGCCTCATCCAAATTACAACATCAAATATCTAATTCTTTCATAGAGAAAAGTTGGAGAAATTAGATTTTCATATTTTAAGTTGATCATTTCCTTGAATAGTATAGTTCCTGAAAGAACTTGGAGAAGCTTGTAGGAGGTAGAAAAGTGAGTTGTGAAGCGATGAAGTTCGGTCCAGTCAACTGGCACAAGACCAACCCTTGAGCTTATGGAGACTCAAATAGAGCTTATTGGCATGCGATAAGTGCAATAAAATGCACTATGTACTTTGGAGCATCAAGGAGAAAGAGTCAATACAAAACAGATAGGTTTGTGCATTGTCTAGCTCAAAAAACTTACTATCTTTGGATGAGACAATCAACTTCAAATGCTCATGGCAGCCAACATGATTACAATTGGAAAAAAATCCTTTTGGAGGAGTGATACACGTAGGGTTGAGTGTACAAAATGCACAAGATTACACGAAATAAGCAAAATGTCCTTTTGGAATGAACCTAGCACTCAATAGTGGTACCTCCTATTTTTCAGGAATGCATAGAGATAGACTCTGAGATAGAAAAGCTATGATTTCTCCAAATTTACTATAACAAATGCTTTGAAAGTTTATACACATAAACTAGAATTTCATACCTTTCCCATGAGTTCTTAGTCATCCAATTTGGAGCTTTTTAGAGAGAGCACCAACCGCTCCAAGCTTACTATTGTTGAAGAAGATGATGTAGAAAAATGAAGGAGCAAGACAATGATGGCCACAAGTATATGTATATGCTCTCACGTAATGTACAAGTGATTTGAAGTCTTTATATAGATTCTTGAAGTGCTCCATGACTTCTACAAGTGGATTTTGAATTCAAATGAATGTGGGATTAGTTGTTGGAGGGAGTCAATTCACTTTCCTACAATCTAGAAAAAGTGAAGATCTAGTTTGATCTACTTATAGATGATTGATTGATTCATTGATTGAAACTCAACCACCTCCAATTCATGGAATTTTAGCTCTCTTTTTTTACTTTTACATTTGCAAAGCTCTAGGCTTTTACAATGGTAAATGATCCATAAAAAATGTTTTAAGAAAATACAATAAACGAGCATAAGTAAAAGAACTCTCCAACGGATATTTTTTGATGTAATCCAAACGATGTCTTTTTTATTAGATTGAATCCATCTCAAGCATAGTTTAAGCTTGATGTTCCAATAGCTCCCCCTCAAGTTAAAGTATGCTTGAGTCTTCATTCTCTAATAGGTTGAATACCTGCCATTGATTTAAATCTACAAAGCTTTATTCCATTAAGTGCCTTCATCATCATATCTGCTACTTGCTTTTTACTTGGAACAAAGGAGATGTCAATCTCCTTTGCCATGAGCATCTCCCTGATGAAGTGGTAATGAACCTCTATGTGTTTGGTTCTTGCATGGAAAATAGGATTTGCTGATAGATGCATTGAACTTACATTATCTCCAAATTTGTGAGGTTTGGAACTCACAAGTCAAATCTATATACAATGCTTTTAACCATATTGCCTCTTGACTTGCTATGGTCGAACCTATGTACTCTGCTTCAATTGAGGATAGATCAATTGTAGGTTGCTTCTTAGAACTCCATGACACTAGCTTTGAACTTACAAATGCTAAGTAACCAAAGGTACTTCTTCTATCATCCTTAGCTCCTGCCCAATCTACATCTTTGAGATACTCAAGTACTCTCTTAGCTGCATCCATGTGTGGTCTTCTTGGTGAGAATTGGCTTAGCATCCCTACACTATATGAGATATCTACCCTTATATGAGTAGCATATATCAAGCTAGCTACCAATCTTTCTTATTCTTTAATGCCTTCAATTTTCTCACCTTCATAAACACTAAGTTTATGGTTCATCTCCAAAGGTGTACCTGCAAGTCTAGTGTTCTCCATTTTGAACTTAAGAAGTAGATCCTAAATGTATCTCCTCTGAGTCAAATCCATTCCTTCATCTATGTCCATGACATGCATACCTAGGAAATATGTGAGCTCACCTAAGTCATTGATTTTGAACTACACTTGCATGTGTCTCTTGATCCTTTGAATGCCATTCAGATCATCACGTATCACAATAATATCATCTACATATACACATAAATAGATAACCTCATTGTGATCCTGTTTGATGAATAGGGAAAGATCTGAGTTGCTAGGTTTGAACCCTTGATCTTGAATGTATGTAACCAACCTATCATTCCAAGCTCTATGAGCTTGTTTCAATCCATACAATGCTTTCTTAAGTCTGCAAACATAAGATGCATGATTAGGGTTTTCAAAACCTGGAGATTGTGACATGTATGCCTCTTCACTTATCCAACCATTTAGAAATGCATTTTTAAAATCAAGTTGGAGGAGTCTCCAATTTCTTGCAGCAACTACACTTATCAATGTTGTGCTTGTAGTCATCTTTGCAAGTGTTGAGAATGTTTCCCAATAGTCTATACCATGAGTTAGTGAGCATCCTTTGGAAACTAATCTTGCCTTGTATCTCAAACTGATCCATCTGAGTTTGTTTTAACTTTATATACCCATTTGCAACCAATTACCTTTTAATTGTATGTCATTGGAAACAAATCCCAAAGTTTCTATCTCCTTTAATGCATCTGTTTCTTCTTTCAGGGCCTTTTCCCAATTAGGGTTTCCCTTTGCCTCCTCATAGGTTGAGGGTTCTTCTGAAATTTAGTCTTTTGCCAAGTGGATTTAATGGTTTGTAACAAATGTGGAATCATATCCATACCTTTCGGGTTGTTTCTTCCCTCTTATTCATCTTCTAGGAGCTTGCTTAGAGCATTCTCCACACTCTTGCATCTTTGTTTTGTCTCTTGACTTCCATAGTTTGTAATCCTTTTCCTTTTCATCTTGGTCATCATCTATATGAATTCTTGGATGTTGGACCTGTGTATCATGCGTGCTTCCTAATTGATGAGAATTTGAATCAAGATCATATGGAAAAGTTACCTTTTGTTTGTCTTCATCAAACCAAGACTTGTGTTCTTCAAACACAACATCTCTACTTGTGGTGAAATTCTTGGTTGAAGGATTATAGAACCTGTAACCCATCTGAGTTGAGCCATACCCAATAAACACTACCTTTGTTTCCCTTTCATCTAGCTTACCTTTTATTTGTGATGGTACATGAACATAAGCTAAACAACCAAACACCTCGCAATGTCCAAGACTAGGTTTTCTTCCATGCCATACTTCATAAGGAGACATATCTTGGAGTGATTTGGATGGTAGTCTATTGACAAGGTACACAGTAGTTGAAATAGCCTCTGCCCATAGATAATGTGGCAACCTCTTCTCTTCAAGCATTGTTCTGGCTGATCCAACCAATGTCTTGTTTCTTCTCTTTGCAACTCCATTTAATTGAGGAGATTAATTGGTAGTCACTTCCCTTTTTATACCTTTATCTTGCAAGAACTCGTCAAAACCTTTGGAGAAGTATTATCCCCCTCCATTAGATCTGAGTTTCTTGAGTGATCTACCTGTATGATTCTCCACATTTGCTAAATACTTTTTGAAGCAATCAAACACTTCATTCTTACTCTTGATAAAGAATAGAATAGTCCATCTACTATGGTCATCAATAAATGAGACATAATACCTTGATCCTACCAATTAAGGTTCTTGACTTAGTCCCCATACGTTTGTATGTACTAAGTCCAATAAGTAGATCTGGATGTAGCCTTTGTGGTTGAATGGTTGTCTTTGTGCCTTCCCAATCTGACATGCATCACATTTGTTGATCATGTGTTGCTTTGATATGTTTGGCAGTCCTAGAACACTTTGATCCCTGCATATATCCTTCAAGGTTCTTTGATTCACATGATCAAGTCTCTTATGCCATACTTCAAGCTCACTTAGGGTTTGAGACCCAAAAATGAATAGAGCTATGTTCCTGGTTTCTCCTACTTCCAAAGTAAAGAGCCTACCATGCTTCTCACCTCTGGGTATCTTCTTGAAGCCTTGACATGGATCTTCCACAAAAGCTCCATGTTGGGTGAACCTAACATGCAAGCCTTTTTCAACTATTTGGCCTGCACTTATAAGGTTTTTAGTGATATTGGGTACATAGAGAACCTTACTCAAAATGTTTATCTTGCCATTGGAAGCTTTGACATTATCAATCTTCTCCACATTGTGCTTTGTTTCATCCCTTGTTTGAACTTCATGTCTATGCTTTGGACTTTCGAAATCAGATAGAAGAGCAATGTTGCCTGCAACATGATTTGAACATCATGAATCTATGTAGAACAAATGATCATCTTCTTTACCTTTGTTTGTGGCTTAGATTCATTAGAAGCAATGAGTCTTCATGTGCTTGATCTTTAGAATAATTGTTGAAGTCCCTTCTATTATGGCCTCTATTGTTATTGTTGAAGTTGTTTCCACCTCTGCCTCTATTGCTATCATATCCACCTCTTCCACTTCCTTTCGAGGTCTTCCCATTGAACCAAAAATTCCAAGTGGTGTGTTTGGTCTTATCATAGATGGCACAAGGTTGAACATTCTGACCTTTATTTTTTTCATGCTTTGGTCCTTTCTTCTTCCCTTTCCACTTACTCTTGCTTGTGAAGTTGGGTTGGGAAGTTTCCTCTTCATCGTCTTCCTCCTTCTTTCCTTTCAACTTTTTGTCCTTCTTATCTACATATAGAGCACTAGTTGAATTACCATGATAGGATTTACCTTCCTTTATGCTATTGTTGGCCTTTTGATTGAAGAGTTTTCCAAGAAAGATGTTGAAGTCTAGAGTTTGCACATCCATGATGAGATCATAAGTGGTGGTAAAGGATTGCTATTGCTTATCACTTCGAATCTCATTCAAAATTTTCCTCATTATAGCCTCTTCTTCAATCAACTCTCCAATGGATGCTAATTGATCTACAACCTCTTGACCTTGGTAACAAACTCTGCAATGTTTTTTTAGGTGTCTTCTTAATTTGGTTGAACTCGTTCCAAAGATGATTCTTTCTTGCTTTGATACTATCAGAAAAGAAAGTCTCTAGGGCATCCCAAGTCTCTTTAGATGTCTTGCATCCTCTGATATGTGGTAATAGAAAGTCAAAGATAGAGTTTAGTATGTACAAGGTTGCTTGAGCATCCCTTGCACACCAAAGTGTGAGCTTATTTGTCTCCTCTTGTGTAGTTCCTCCTTTGGATCTTGGAATAGATGCACAAGAGTACAAGAAATGAGAAAAATTTTCTTTTGGAATGAACCTGAAACTCAACAGTGGTACTATTTTTCAGGAATGCATAGAGATAGACCCCGAGATAGAAAAACTAAGATTTCTGCTAATTTACTAGATTAAATTCTTTGAAACGTTATACACATAAACTATACTTTTATAACTTTCTAATGAGTGCTCAGATATCCAATTTGGAGATTTTTAGAGAGAGCAACAGCCTCTGCAAGCTTACTATTGTTGAAGAAGATGATGCAGAAAAATGAAGGAGCAAGACAATGATGGCCACAAGTGTATATATTGCTTTCATGTAATGTACAAGTGATTTGAAGTTTTTATACAGACTCTTGAAGTGCTCCACGACTTCTACAAGTGGATTTTTAATTCAAATGAAGGCGGGATTAGTTGTTGGAGGGAATCAATTCACTTTCCTACAATCTAGGAAAAGTGAAGATCTAGTTTGATCTACTTTTAGATGATTGATTGATTCATTGATTGCAACTCAACCACCTCGAATTCAATTAGCTCTCTTTTTTTACTTTTATATGTGTAAATCTCTAGGCTTTTACAATGGTAAATGATCCATAAAAAAACTTTAACAAAAAAACAATAGCATAACTAAAAGAACTCTCCAATAGATATTCTTTTGAGGTAATCCAAATGATAGCTTTTTGATGTAGATCAAATCCACCTCAAGCATAGTGTAAGCTTGATCTTTCTTATTGAACCATGCATACCCTTGAACTATTATATGTCTCACATACCTTAAAATCCATTATATTGTAAACTAATTTGAGATTTAAGAGAACTTCATGAGAAAAAATTATACATAATGAAGTAAAATTATAATTAAATATGACTAAGTACCAAAATCATAGGAAAGTTTTGGAAGGGCTTCCCCCAATAAAATGAAAAAATGGGCCAAAAAGAACCAACAAAGAGATGAACCATTCTTTATCCCGAACTCATAAAGATTTTCAATGAGTAGCTATGGAAGCCTAAATTTCACCTTCTTATGAAGAAGTATTGAGAGCTTGGAAAACTTTGTTATATTTCCTATTCAATTTATCAAAGAAATCTAGTATTGATACTATCCATGAGATAATCAAGCCATAAAATGTATCACTTATGTGTATAGAACACATTGATTGAAGGAATTGGAGAAAAACCAAAAAAAACTATCGAGCACCTATCTTACATATATCTCTTAGGGCAAAGATAGGTATTTCTTTCACCTACATCTTGAAAAAGAGCCTGATAATTTGATATCTGCTAGCTATAAAACCTTGCCAAAAACCTCTTATGCATGTACAAGTCTTAAGGCAAAATCCTCTTGATTGTGATCAAACCACATGAATGTACATATGTAATATCCACACATATTACATATTGTGTATGCATGCTCATCATGCAGGAGCTTAGAATCAAGAACCAAAATTGTTGATGAGTGGTATCAATGTAGTAATCACTTTATGCTTTATTAGATCATGCATATATGACTGTGTTTGGTGGCCATTTGACCTTTCACATAGACATTAACAAATCAACTCATAGGATACTTGAGGTTATTCTACATTTAATGATATATATATAAATATGTTCAATGACATGAGGCTATAACAAAATGTAAGTTTCATAAGAAGCCTAGAAAATTTTGATCATCATAATTTGTAAAGAAATAGTAATAGATCAACAAGATATTTTTGCACTTTTCTATAAATTTGAAAACACTTGCATCAATTGAAGTTCACTCGATTTGATAATAGATTTTTCAAAGTGATTCACGTACTCAACTGTAATGTACATTGGTGATGTAGTTATTTTCTTCGTTTGAGCGATTCATTGTGCTTAATATATCCAATATGCAAACTAGTCACATAAAATTCAAATGTTATCAACCACCTAAATTTGTAGCATGTCCAATATTAATCTCTATAAAATAATATTTTGATTAGTTTTTGACAAAAAAAATAATTAAAATATTATTTTAATTATTTTTTCACAAAAAAAGTGGGGCACATGTCCTTGAAGTGCTTTTATTCATTAAGTCTGGCTATCACAACAATGCACAAGTCATATGGAGTGATTAAATCATGTGATAAAGTTTTTTAAGTTATCCTTGGAACATCCTTTTAAGATATTCCATGAGTTATCCATGGCTAGTTTCATTTATTCATAACAAGCCATTCTTACATTTCACATTTAGAACCCTTCCTTTTTCTTGAATAGGAGGAAAGATGAGGGGCTATTGAAGTATATATGGGTAAAGGAGATGGATGAATCTAATATCTATCTAAGGAAAATATTTATATGAAAACATTTCAATAGGAATTATCTTCTCACACCTATAAAATGAAACAAAGGAAAAGAGAGATTGGTAAAGCTTAGGTTTCTAAAAAATATTATTCATGGTAAATAAATTGATAAATATTATATTCATAATTGGTAATAAATATAGTATAAAAATATATAGAGGTTCATCACCATGGTGACAAATGAATCTCTAAATTGCATGAAGGAAAAAATCTAAAAGAATTAATCTGTAAATTTTGATTGGATTAGGAAGAAAAAAAACAATTATTGATGATATTACATCAAATATTTTTGTAATTCTCTTCGACGATGTAGATGACATGAAAGAAAACAACCTAAAGAATTACTACAATCTAGTGATACACTTAAATAATAATAATACCTCTTGTACTGACTATTTTAGGTCAAATAAAATTGAAGAATAAAATATTTTGTGATTAGCTCACCCATTAAGAAATGTATACTCATATGCATTGTTGAGATGGCACCTAGAAACTTCTAATGAAGACATTTGGTCATCATGTTGCCACTTTTTTTGCCATCTCACAAATGTGGTTGATGTCTCTCTATTAGCAAGAGTGGACTGGAGAGCATGAGCACCAATGTCTACAATGGAACAAAGGAAAAATGAATATAAGGAATACTAGGAAGATAGGCTCCACCCGAAATTTGCAAATTTATTTCACATTTAGGTTAGGTTTTTCAAATTCAAATAACCCTCCTTTGTATTCTTTATGGGACTAAAAATCCATTCTATAAAACCCAAGGAACCCTAAACCATTGGATTGCTTGTATATTCTATTATACGTTTTTCAAGTTTTCTCAAATTGAAGATTAGGGATATTTTGAGACTCTATGACTATTTTTAAAGTTAGATAGGCCTTATAGTTAAATAAGTTCATTTAGAAGATTATAAAACAAAATGGCACAATTTCTTGAAATTTTTGTAATAATCTTGCAAAAAATTGTGATCAAACTTCTTCATGTGTTTGTAAACCTATTAATGTTTCATTCCATGAATATGAGAGTGGTTTCTAACACCCCATACCCTTGTGTTTGCAGTAATATCATCATTCCATAGTGCAAACAATAGGTTCAAGGAATGGGGAAATTTTGACTATGAATATATAGAATCTATAGTTTCTATTCCCAAACCATCCATAGAATAATAGAGAATAACAAACAACACAATCACATTTGTATGTAGCACCATACCTTAACTAGAACATTAAATAAAAGAATGAGATGCAAAACAGAGTATATGACTAATTCAGCAAAGAACTAAAATAGTCTCTTCGGAGTACACTATCTTCTCACCATTTTTCTTCCTTAATCGCAATTCATCAACATTCATATAGTGATGAAGTCATTCTAGTTCTCTCAAGGATGTAGAGAGTTTCTTGAGGATGTCATTCTAGTTCTCTCAAGGATGTTAACCGTTTCTCCTTCTTGTAGAGAAACGACTTACCAAACTTTAGCCATCTAAGATTTTACAAGGGTCTAAAAATATGGGAATATTACAAAAATATATAGTCCACATCCATGGAATCCTAACACTTGAATGCATGGTGGATGGGAGCCCACTACAATTACAAGTCATCATCAATTTCTAAAGGGGGATGAATGACTTGATCCCAATCATAAGTGAATTCTTAAAAAATGGTCGTCCTTTGCAATGCAACAACATCTATTGCAACCTAGAACTCATATTTGGAACTCACAATACGATGACGCCCGTTGAGTTGCCTTTGGTATCACAAAATTTATTGACAATAAGTCCACAAAATTGTGGTTAGCCTTGGTAACTTCAACCATCTAGGTCTACTGCAACTAGTTCTATCTGTTGAACCATGTAGTTTGCAGATAACACTTACAAATGTGGGAATATCTATTAGTAGAGATGTCAAGTGGCAAGTGTAGGACTTGAATCCACCAAAGTACCACGGACAAGTTAGCGCTAGGATGGCAGATGCGATAAAATTTTGGATTAGTAAGTGGGAACAATGCTTCCGGATTTGCAATATCGTTGATGAGAAACAGAAGATCAAGCATGCCACTTACAATTTGATGAATGTTTCCCACTAATGGTGGAAGAAAATAGAGCAAGACAAGATAGAACCTTCCACTTGGGTAGAATTCAAGGTCATATTTTATAACATTTTTGTTCCTCCATATGAGGATACCAAGGCTTTAGATGCTTGGTTCTTCTAATAGGAGAGACAACTTATAGTGCAGGAATATGCAAATACGTATAGAGAAATTCTATTGAAGATACTAGATCAAGTGCCTTATTTTCTTCAAGTACATAAGTTTGTCCTTGGGCTTAGGAAGATGTTGCATCTGCTTATGCGTGAGGAGCATTGCCACACTTCAAATGAGGTAGTAGAACTAGCTTTGGTGTTGGAGGATGGGTGATGCTCTTGACTACAACCTTTAGGACACAAGAATACTTGGAAGAGATTCAAGAAGCCCACAGCTTGAGTTTGAGCACCTAATACATAGATGAACATCATTCGGACTTTGAGTCATGGGAAGAGAAAAGTAAATGCTTCCATGGCTAATAGAGCTTTTCAATGATCTATTCTGACACAACAACAAAAAGAAAAGGCTCATCATGAGGGCCTTTCTTATGGGTGCCTAGGTTGGCATGCTTATAGGCTATGTCCTAAGAAGAAGAAGAAGATATATGTAGTGATAGTGGTGAAGAGGCTATAGACATTGAGATGGACCCTCCATCGAAAGACAAAAAACCCATCTTAAACATAACAATCACCAAGAAGATGAAAATGTTGGGAAACAATGTCCCATTGGTCCACTTGTCCAGACTTTACAGCATGAGTAACTGCTGTTATAATATCTTATACAAGTAAATTGGGATGGCTGCATGGTTACGCCAGTTCTATTCCACGCCGGTCACCCGGGATCAAATCCAATCGCCAGCAACACGGAGATATAAAATCCTTTTGATATCATGCTTTTCAAATCAATAAAGCAAAACGAACAACTTTACACGACGATGATGGTGGATGAACACGATTCTCTTTCTTACGAATTACGATCTTATTTTTGCTTTATTGGAGAGAGCGATCGTGGCTTTTGTTATGCTTTTGGTATAGCTTTTCATGGACAAAGAATACTATAAAAACACAAGCTTGGGCTCACTTCTATTCATCCTTCACCTAGTATTCAACACAAGCTTGGAGCTTGGACCTCAATAGAGGTGGTGTTTCTTCTAGCACATGGGGCAGCCATGGTGCTAACTTGAAGCATGTTGAGGAGCAGCGATGGAGTTCTTCTTAATGATTCTTCTTGGAGAAGATGAAGGGTGTGCTCACACTCTAGCTCATGGAGAGGAGGTTATCTCTTGTTCATGGCAAGAAGACTTGATCATTAGCAGCTTGATGGTGAGGATCGGCCATCTACATGTTGTAGTTGAAGATTCTCTTCTACATGAAGATTTCGGGCTACGTCAAAGACATTGGATGGAGGTTAACATAAGATTTACATCTTATGTTAATTATTCAGGTACATATTCTCTTTATGCACACATGTACTACTTGAATTTTATGGAGGCAATAGCATTCATATCAGGAGGAGTCCTATTCGGCATAGGTACAAGAGAATCAGTACATATATGCTTTACGCATATTTTGATGAGGTGTTTGAGAAGGTGTGTTCACATGAGTTTGAGGATTTCCGACAGCAAACTTGTTAGCATTCATTGCTACTTTTTAAGTATGTGATCTTTTCACACACGTATCTGACTTAGGGTCTTCCATAGCCTAAGGTTAGATGAGGGTTTGTTGATTATTAGTTTCACACTGATCCTTCCTCTTTCAATCACTCATATTCACTCTTCTATAACCTATTAGGTCACACATCTCATGTATATTCAAATTTCTGCCCATACATCTGAATATATTTGTTACATTTGTACATTCACTCTTCCATCTATTTCTCATCACATAGAGTGGTTGAGAGTTTTGCTCCCACATTGTACATTGAACATTGGTATATATGATACTATGAGTAAGCGATGGCTTACGTAACACCTTACACATGTCGTCTATTCTTTCTCTATCTTTATCTCATCATCTGTATGATTAAGTTGTGGTATGTTCATGTTTTGTCAATATTGAAGATTGCTAAATTAATGTTGTATATGCTGGACCTATGGAACCATGGACCTGTGACATGTGCCAAGGGCCTACCTCATTTCCAACAAAAAAATGTGCCAGATGTGGTGTTATCCCCAATTGCTCAAAAAGGGTATCAGTTTCCAAACACCGAGCTAGTTGTCATGAGTGGGGAGGTTAATGGTCATCTTGTTAAAGTTTTGTTTGACACAGGATCAACACATAATGTTATTAACTCTTCTCTGATGAAGAAATTAAATATAAAGACTAGTCCATCTGAATACACATACAGAGTAGAGTTGGTAGATGGAAAGGGATCTAAGACCTGGGATCCACAAGTTGTCAGATTACCAGTACAAATTCAAACTTATAAAGATGAGCTAGATTTCCAGACCACCAGGTTGTCTAGAATTGATCTCATTCCCAGTAAACAATGGCATGCAAGCAAGAAGTTGATTATAGATTTTCGAACTCATATATATCCAGACTTTTCTAGTAGCATCATTTATGGAAGTGATAAAGTAAAGAGAACCACCTAGTGACCTTGTGGGCATAGGACCACACACATCTATATGAATGATATCTAAAGGCAAAATTGAAGAGTCAATGTGCATTTTATGCACATTGTCGATTTGCTTTCCATATTGACAATGCTCACAAAATGAAAAATCCAAGAAAGATAACACAGGTAAGTAGCCAAAATGAGAAATATTTTCCATTCCATTATGAGATATGTGGCCCAAATGGCCATGCCAAATACAATTCATAGGCTATTTAGTAAAAGCTAACAAGTGTTCTTTCTATGATATAAATAAAGGATAAAGTGAGCCAACTTTTCTTCCTTTTACGATAACCATATTTCCCTTTGATATGCAAAAGGATTGAGCATAGAAAACCACCCTATAACCAAGGTCATCAAGTTGACCAACTGACATCAAACTATGTGATAACTGAGGTACATGGTGTACATTATGCATAGTAAATTTTGAACCATCAATGAACTACACAACCACATCTCCAATCTCGACAACGTGACACTAGTAAGAGTCACCAAGTCTCATAGTACCAAGAGACATTGTTGCATAAGTAGAAAATCATTCTCTATGTGGTGTCATGTAGAAAGAAGCATCAGAAAGCAGCCATGTGTGGGAAAGAGAATCAGCCATAAGAACCTCTGTAGGAGCAATAATGTCAAGTGTCAACACATTAGCATCATCAAAAATAGCATTGATTTATTCAATCTTCATGGTTGAAGCAGATGGGGTAGGTAATTTTTTAAGATTCCCATCAACATTTTGCCCTTTACCTTTAGCATTCTTTAACACATACCAGTCTTTCTTCATGTTCCCTTCTTATGACAATAATGGCATTTGATATCAATCTTCCTTGATTTAGTTCTACTCTTATTCCATTGACTATTCTTTTCCTTGTTCCTTCTCCTGACATGTTGATTCTTTACTTGGTAAGAATCATGAACATTATACGCATCTCCACTTTGAGTGCCAACCATAGATTTTCTATGAATCTCCTCACTCAAGAGTGCTCCACATATGTCATCACCACTAGGTGCACTATTGCTAATAGCTATGCAAAATGTATCCCCTGATGATGGCAAGGTGCATAACAACAAGAATGCTTTTCATTATCCATCTTTGAGCCTGTAACTGGGAGAATATAGCATCAAATTCATTTAGATGAGCAACAACACTATCTGTGTCCTTCCTGCAAAGGTCCTCTAAACTTTCAAAGTCTAATACTCTAAAGTAAACATTATTTTCTAGCTACAATCGAATCATAGACTTGGCCATTTCATCCAAGTCATCCTAATCATCTTCATCTATGTCAACTGGCTTCTTTGATATTCCATTTCTTGGCTTCCATCACCTCCTCTGAATCAGCACATCTTTAATATGATTCTTCCATAGAGAAAACTTTGTGCCATCAAATCTTCGGATCTCAAAATTGTTGGTGCATTTTACCCAAGCCTACATGCCTGATATGATTTGATTTATGTTCATTTGTATTCATATGTGTAGACATATGAACACCTCTAGTAAAAGAGTATATTTTATCTCTTGTAATTGTGAAAGAAAAAATGGCTTAAGTCATGCATGATGTAAAAAGGAAATTCATGGCTCTAACTACCTAAAACCACAAATCCATCAGCAGAGAGAATATCTCCTAGTTCTTAGCATCACTTTTAGGTGAAGTTATTAGAATTCGAATTCAAAATTACCTCCAAAAGTAGTTATAAAAAGAACAACAAGGAAGTCGCCATTAGAGTGCTTGATTCGTGCCCACTTCATGTTCATTTAAAGAGATTGAAGAGCTTACTCCATAGCTCTATCATTATACTCCCATTGTGCAAGTATTCATTGCCAATGTGGTTGTAATTATATGCGAATCTATACATTCATCATTTACTTCTTCTCCGTTTTCTTCATTGCTATACTCACTAAGAATAGTAACTTCAGAAGTCTCATATCTCCCGCTATACATAACCTTTTTCAAATTTTTAAATTGCATTGGATTTCTCTCTAAATCTAGTTTATTTCTCTCTCAATCTAGTTCCAAAACACTTGGGTTATTTGTTTGTGGATTTAGGAAGCTCAAAGGGTCCTCTAACCAACTCTGAAGTCTCAGTTGGCTGGTTTGAAGCTAGTTGTAGCAACAACAACTCATCTTCAGATTGCATCCACCATCTCTGTTTACAATGGTATCAGAGCATAGTCAATCAACATGGGAGATGGATTTTCATCAACAATTGACAAATTGGATAGAAACAACTACCCAGCATGGTCTCTAAGGAGAGAGTCTTATCTTCAAGGGAGGAATCTATTTGGATACACATCTAGAGATGAAGCTATGCCAACCATGAGGAAAAAAGGGCAACCATCACATGAAGAAGAGGAAAGACTTTCAAATTGGTATTCATAGGATGCACTTGCAAGTCCTATATTCTAAAATCAATCTCTAATTTTCTTTTACCTCATGTCAAGGGATGCAAGACATCAAGAGAGATTTGGAATGCACTTGCTTCTTTCTTCTCCTCCAACACTCGAGCAAGGAAGAACCAATTGTGGATGGAGTTCACAACAATGAAGAAAAGCCCCAAGCAAAGTGTGACTGATTATGTCACAAAGATGAAGGAGATTTCATATCAACTTGGAAGCATTGGAGAGGTAATTGAAGAGGAACAAATCATTAGACAAATCATAAATGGAATCAAAACATATGACAAGTGGGAGTCCTTCACTATAGCCATGGAGTTGAACATGGATATGCATGTACCCGACCTCAACACACTCATGGGCCAACTCTTCACTCATGAAGCAAAGATTAGCAAAGCTGGTGAGTCCTCAAGAGGTAATCAAACTTCTATCTTATATTGTGATAAAGGTAAGGTCAAGGACAAGTCAAAGAATAAGCAGAATGAAGATGAAGGTAGCTCTTTCCAAGCAAATCTATCTAATCATACTATTGAAGAATGTTTTGGGAACCCGATGAACTCAAGAGGAAGAGGATTCAATAGAGGTGGCTATGGTTCAAGTAGAGGCAGATACAATGGAGGCTACAACAACAAAAACACTATCAAAGTGGCCATAGAGGAAGAAGAGATTACAATAACTATGGAGAGGACCAAAGTCAAGAAGATTCATTATTGATTATCAATGTATCAGTGAAGAAGGGTAAGGATGATGATCACACCTTTTACATTGATTTGGGATGCTCAAATCATGTAGTAGGAAATGTGGCTTTATTTTTTGATTTGGAAGATCCTCACAACCAACATGAAGTGCAAACAAGAGATGATACAAAGCACTCGGTGGAGAAGATAGGTAATGCAAAGACATCATATGGGAATATGAACCTCTTAAGCAAATTCTTGTATGTCCCTACACTTACCAAAAATTTAATAAGTGTTGGGCAGATTGTTGAAAAAGGATTGCATGTTAGATTAAACTTATTTGGAGCATATGTTGAAGACCCAAGGCAAGGCTCTAGAAGGATTGCCAAAGGAGAAAACATAGGAAGGCTTTTCACTTTTGAATTGGAAGATACAAAGAACATAGCTTTATTTAGCTATGGATTTCAACTCTCATAGATTTGGAGATATGGCACAAAACGTTTGCTCACATTGGTGAAAGGACACTCAAACAAATTTGCAAGGACCAAAGTCTACTTGGTTTGCCTAATATCACAAGGCAACACATGATATATAAGTGTGAAGCTTGTCAATTTGGCAAGGCTCATAGACAACCTTTCAATAGGAAGGGATATGTGTATCAAAATCTTTTGGATCTAGTGCACACGGATGTGTGGGTTCCTAGTAAGGAGCCATCTATATCAGGCTCAAGATATTATGTGTCTTTCATAAATGATTGTAGCAGGTGGCCATTCTGTTTTTCATGATGCACAAGGATGAGGTTTTTAATTGCTTTAAGAAGTATGTTGCTCTTGTTAAAAACCAAACATGTAGGACTTTGAAAAGACTCATATCAGATGGTGAAGGAGAATATTTCTCTTCTGAATTTGATGCCTACTTGCATGAAAGAGGCATCAAAAGGGAATTCATTACAAGATATGAACTCGAACTCAATGAAGTAGCAAAGAGGAGAAACAAAGTTATTGTTGATGCCGCAAGGTCCACGCTCAATGAAAAGGGATTGCCAAACTACCTGTGGACAGAGGCTATGTGTACAGCCACATATCTCATAAATAGACTTCCATCTAAGTCACTAGATGGAACCACTCCATATGGAACCACTCCATATGAAGTATGGAATGGAAGAAGACATAGTCTAGAGCATTGTAAAATCTTTGGATGCTTAGACTATGCTCACATTCCTTCTCAAGTAAGGAGGAAATTGGATCCATCTTGGAGTAAAAGAGAGTGTTCTTCCATTCAAAAGATATATACATGAGAGCATGTCGAACCAAAAGCTCCCTTCTTTAGAAAAATGATCCTCTATATATAGGCTAAGCACATTTCCCCATGTGCTCCTTTTTTACTAGTTAAAAAGGGAGCACATGCTCATATCTTTCTATATCTTGCAAAATATTCCTTCTAACAACCCACTCCAAGAGAAATAAAGGTGTGGGAATTCTTCTACATGGGATTTCCCATATGTGTGCAGAAAGGTATTTTATTTACAATGCCTCATGACCATAGCCTAAGGGAAATATTAAAAAGGGCTTAGGAGAGTGTTCACATGGGCACATCTCCATTGTGCAATTTTTTTATGAGTACTAGAGGGGTGCCTATGCACAAGGGAAATTATGGGCAACCCCAATAAGCCAACACTTTCCCCCCCTAGATTTTGTCGCCCTTGACAAATATAGGAAAGAGGAACATACATAGCTGAACTGTTCCAAGTTGAAGTCTTCAAGTCTGGAAATCTTCAGGTCTGTAAGTCTTCAAATCTGCAAGTCTCCAGGTGTGCAGGTCTACAAATCTGAAGCAGGTCTTCAGTTCTTTAGGTCTTCAATGTTGAGCGACACAATCCCCATGGGGGGCACTCAGCCTAGTCTCCATCCCACTATGCAGTCCTATGTAAAGCTGGAAATGCCTTCTCAGGAAGCTTCCAAACCTGAAATTAACATAGATAAAACAAGTAGATTGTATTTGCAATAGACAATAAACATTCATTCTAACATGAGTTTCCACATCAGGGAGCATCAAGTCCCACAGGACTTGCTCTTCTAGAGAAGTCCTCATGAAGATCTTCCCTCCATGGTGTGTTTACTTCTTTAGCAGATGTGTTAGATATTAGACATGCTCCCATAGGGAGCAGCTACAAAATTAAGATGGTTTGGCTTTAAGATTTTCATGTCCTTGCATATCAAGAAAAAGTAGCTCCGAGGAGCCCATAAACAACAATATCCTCACAGTTTTCCCTATCTCTTACATCTTCAGTATGCCACAATCAATCTTATTATGTTATCCAATAAGTGCAGGCGTGACAAGATGCATTGTAAAGCATGAGATAGGTGTTGCTCTCTTATCGCATTTAATCATGTGA
The DNA here is from genome assembly GCA_020310875.1 of Ceratopteris richardii. Lineage (NCBI taxonomy): Eukaryota > Viridiplantae > Streptophyta > Polypodiopsida > Polypodiales > Pteridaceae > Ceratopteris > Ceratopteris richardii. Next base: position 140,664,385 of record CM035418.1, on the reverse strand, counting down.
GCATAATAGTACCAAAGTGATATGAACTACCAATTAAGGCAATCAGAATGTCATTATAACATAAAGGGAAAGCAAAGCAACCAAAATCCCACAAAACGCCAACCCCTAGTTGTACCATGATCTTGAAGAGCTTTCAAACCTAAAATGTGGGATACAAACACTACAGAACAATTCTAAATCCACGCAACGGTTCCCTTCAATCAAAAAAACTCTTCAAATTGAGAGCATAAATGATGCAAACACTTAAGTTTGGGAGTGATGGAAGTGACCAATTGATCCCAATGTCCACACCTCATTATAGTCCATTAGGATGAATTACCTTAGCACAATGACCGAATATAGGAGTGATTGAAAGGAAACAGATAAACTTTATCACCCACAATGCATTTCATGAGATGCAAACAATTAGAAGTAGCAACCAACATCAGTGCATCTCAACCTATCAATCCTAAGTATCTTCCCAACCAAGCACCACTTCAGTCTTCCCTGTATATCATATGAAAACAGAATAGCATGGAACTGCAACCATGCATATAACACCCATACTCAGAGCTTTCTTTTCTAAAAAGCCAAGATCATTGTAGATACGCCCCAAACTGTTGATATATTTAGGTAGTGATGTGTGTGAACACTCTAGGACCACCGGGGCACTTTTTTCCCTCTTTACGAGGTTTTTTTCCCCCGGCTTGTATATATGCCTATTGCCCTAATGGGCTACTTATCTTTGTACATTCTCTAGTAATACATTCAGTATTGTGTGTTTGTGCTCCAAGCTTCTTCTTCTTCCTTGTGCTGTTCGCGTGCTTTCGCAGACGTCTATCTCCAACAATTGGTATCAGAGCAGGTTGTCGCTTCTTCTAGGGCGCCGTCGACACTCCTCCGTTTGCAGTCTCAGATTCGCACGAAATTTGGTGAGCATACTCAAGGTGTTTCCGATATCAAAATGGCTTCGCTTTGTCGTGTCGAAATTGCGATCTGAGCTCGTTTCGGCCTCCGAATGCACTATCACAGTGCTTGTGCAGGCTATTTCGTCCTTTTGTGCCAAAGGTATATACCAGTTTCTGTTTGCCAGTTTAAGCGTCTTGAAGTCTGCTACAGGTAGCAAAACTCGTCTGGGCAGTTTCGTTCAACTTTTTGAGATACAGTCAATTTTCTGCATCAAGGTATTTTAGTCACCGGCCATGGCTGAAAGCAGTGATGTATTCCATATGTTGGCTATTGAGGATAAGTTGGATGGTACCAACTACCTATTATGGGCTTATATGATGCGACATGTATTGGTTGCAAAAGGACTGTGGAACATTGTGCAGGGTGTTGAAAGACGTCCTGTTACACCTGCAACTACAGGTACTACAAATACAGGTGCTGGAGGTGCTGGAGCTGATGAAGATGGTGTCGAAGATGATATTGTGCAAATTCCTGTTCGTGCTGCTGTTTCTGTTGCACCTACTGCAGAGCAGATTCGTTGGGATGGTAGAGATGCCCAGGCACATGCATTGATAGCTTTGTCTGTCAAACGTGCCATTATTCCTCACATACGCTCTTGCAGAACAGCTAGGGATGCTTGGGATACACTTACCACATTGTACCAAGCTAGGAATGAGGCTCGTGTTGCTTACCTCCGAAAACAGTTGGAGAGTGAGCACATGAATGAAGGTGATTCTATGGACAATTTCTTAACGAAGATCAAAGATTTGAAGGAACAGTTGATTTCTGTTGATGAGGTTATACCAGATAGCTCACTTGTGCAGACCGTTCTGAATGGTCTTCCTGATTCATATCATAGTTTTGCTTCTACTCTTCGGTTGATGATGAAAGGCAATCCAAATGCCTTGTCATTTGAGGAGTTAGTCTCTGTTCTGTTGCAGGAAGATCAGTCCAGGCAGAACAGGTCCATTATGCGTGTTGCAGATCAAGCTTTCCTGGCTAGTTAGAAGGCCAAAGGAAAATGGAGCTCTTCTACTAGTAAGCAGAAATCTGCAAATGCTGCACATTCAAAGAACCAAGACAAAGATGAGAAAAAATCAGAAAAGCAGAAATTGTTTTGTAAGTACTGTAAAGGCAATGATCATATCATAAAGAACTGTCCAAAACTGGCTGCTAAAGAGGCAAAGAAGAAAGAGGCTGGAATGGTTGTTGCAGAGGCCTCTACACCAAAAACAGAGTCTGCAAATCTTGTGCAGGAAGAAGAATGGGCGTTTACTACTGTCTGCAGTTTCGACCCATCTTCTCATGATCAGTGCATGTCTGCAGTAGACTCAGATGTTTGGTACTTTGACAGTGGGGCGACCAAAAATATTACCTCGCAGCGTAGTTTCTTCTCTTCACTCGAGCCTGCCCCTACAGGGAATACTATTACATGCGCCAACAACTCCTCTTATCCTGTTATGGGAGTTGGTAAGATCATTTTGACTACTGCTGATGGTAGTTCTTTCACTTTGTCAGATGCTTTATTTGTGCCAGGGATAAAAAAGAATCTGTTATCAGTTTCTGCATTAGCCAAGATTGGCTTGGTTGTGAAATTTGTTGATGACAGATGTACAGTTCATGATCTCTCAAATGGCGATGTGATTATTGCTTCTGGCATTTTATGTCGTGGGCTGTATAAGCTCATAGACTATGAAAGATCTGTGAATGATTCGGCATGTGCAGTTCAAGATTCTCAGGCTATGTCAGATGCAAAGCTTTGGCATGCACGCTTTGATCATCTGAATTTTGCTAGTTTGCTACACCTACAGAAATCTGAAATGGTGTCCTCTTTGCCCAAACTTGAGGCACCTGGAAAACATGTTTGTGAAGGCTGTATTTTGGGCAAAATGCAGCGTTCTTCCTTTCCAAAAGATGGTTCAGATCAGGCTACGCAGAAATTGCAGCTTGTACATAGTGATGTCTGTGGTCCTATGTAGACACCCTCTTTTGGAAATTACCTTTACTTTGTGACTTTCATTGATGATTTTTCCAGGCATGCATGGGTATATCCACTCAAAGCAAAGTCCGAAGTGTTCATGTGCTTCAAACAGTTTTTGGTTTTGGCTAAAAATCTATCAGCATGTAAAATGGGCACCCTCCGTTCTGATCGAGGGGGGGAATATATGTCTTCAGATTTTAATGCATTTCTGGCTGAACGTGGGATAAAACACGAGTGCACAGTGCCGTATACACCTCAACAGAATGGAGTTGCTGAACGGAAGAACAGGTCTCTCATGGAGATGGCGAGGTGTATGGTCAAGAGTCAGGCTTTACCTCATAGTTTCTGGCTTGAGGCTGTCATGTATGCAGCATATGTACTGAACAGATGTATCACTAAAGCGTTGTAGTCTATCACTCCATATGAGGCTTGGCATGACCACAAGCCATCTGTTGCTCATCTGCGTGTTTTTGGTTGTTTGGCATATGCATTAGTGCCTGAACAACATCACAGAAAATTGGATGATAAGGCAGTAAAATGTATTTTTGTTGGGTACAGTTCTGAAAGTAAAGGCTATCGTCCGTATCATCCACAGACTAAACGCATTCTAGTTAGCCGTGATGTTGTCTTTGTGGAAGATGCTATTCAGCCATTGCTTTCATGTACTAAGGAGACATCTGTTAGCTCCAAAGACATGTATGATACTTTGATGCCTCTTTTTACAGGTGGACAATCTAGTGCTAGTCCAAATGAGGCAACTTCTCAGCCCTTGCAGGTTTCATATGATGATGCAGATCATTCTATTTCTGATGCAGATTTACATGATGCACTTGTTGATGAGAGAGCTGATATTGAGCAGGCAAAAACTATGCCAAAATGGCTGGTGCAGACTTTGCGTGACAACAAATTAGATGCACCTTTGTCATATCGTACTCGTTCAGGCTCTCATAGTGCCTCCTTTGCATCAGATTTCTATGCTATGGCTGCGTCTAGTCTCTGTGATGAGAATGAGCCTGTTTCTTTTGATGAAGCACAGAATTCAGAAAATTGGATGGTTGCCATGCAATCTGAATATGATGCTATAATGAAGAATGGTACATGGTCTTTATGTGACTTGCCTCCTGGCAAGAAGGCCATTGGCACTAAGTGGGTATACAAGCTGAAGCGTAAACCTGATGGTACAGTTGACAGGTATAAGGCTAGGCTTGTTGCAAAGGGTTATGCGCAGGAAAGAGGCATTGATTTTGATGAGACCTTTGCACCTACATGCCGTATGACTACTGTTCGGAGCATTTGTGCACTTGCAGCCCATCATGGTTGGAATGTACATCAGTTGGACATTAAAACGGCATTTCTGAATGGTGACTTACATGAAGAAGTGTATGTTTTTCAGCCTCGTGGCTTTGTGCAGAAAGGGCATGAAAACCAGGTGTGCAGGTTAAAGAAGGCATTATATGGTTTAAAGCAAGCACCACGTGCTTGGTATGAGAAGATACATGCCTATCTGGTTGCGCATGGTTTTGTGAACAGTCCAACTGAAAGCACCTTATATGTTAAGCGTGCTAATGATGTGCTTCTGATCATTGTTGTCTATGTTGATGACATGCTGCTCACTGGTCCTATAGAGAAGCATATTGCTGATTTCAAGGCTGATTTGCATGCCTCATTTGAGATGTCTGATTTGGGGCATTTGCATCACTATTTGGGCATTCAGTTTATGCAAGTTGATGGTGGAATGGCTTTGTGTCAAATGAAATATATTGACACATTATTGCAGCGTTTTGGCCTTGAAGACTGTAAGCCTATTGCCACTCCTATGGAGAGAGGCTTACGACTGAGTCTTCATGATGCTGGAGATGCATTTGATGTTGTTCTCTATCAGCAGGCTGTTGGATGCTTGATTTACTTATGCATTACTCGGCCAGATATTGAGTTTGCTGTCTCACAGATGAGCAGGTTTATGCATTGCCCAGGAGTCACACATTGGAAGGCGGTTAAGCGCATCTTTCGCTACTGGAGTGGTACTCAGCTACTTGGGTTGTTTTATCCCAAGGGGGGATCACTACCGCCAGATTTGCATGCTTTTTCTGACTCAGATTGGGCTGGTTGCTATGACACTCGTGTGTCCACCAGTGGTTTTTGCTTCATGCTTGGTAGCTCATGTATATCTTGGTTGAGCAAGAAGCAGCCTACTGTGGCCACTTCCAGTTGTGAGGCTGAGTATAGGGCAGCTTTCACAGCGACTGTTGAGTGTGTGTGGCTCAGACGCCTTATGGCTGATTTGGGTGTTGGCCAGTCTTCTGCCACCACCATCTTCACTGACAGTCAGAGCGCATTGGCAGTTGCGAGGAACCCTGTGTTCCATGCTCGCACTAAGCACATTGAGGTGCATTATCACTATGTCAGGGAGAGGTTCTCTGCTGGGGAGATCAGATTGGCATATGTGCCCACGCAGGAGAACATTGCAGAACTTTTCACGAAGGCTCTGCCTAGGGAGAAGTTTGAAGCTTTCCGCAAAGCTTTGGGCTTACTTCCTTTTGTGGAGTAATTTCCACATAGATTGGCACTTCCTTATACATGAGTGCCAACTCTTTGTTCACCGCATCACTCCCAGGGGGGATTTGTTGATATATTTAGGTAGTGATGTGTGTGAACACTATAGGACCGCCGTGGCACTTTTTTCCCTCTTTAGGAGGTTTTTTTCCCCCGGCTTGTATATACGCCTATTGCCCTAATGGGCTACTTATCTTTGTACATTCTCTAGTAATACATTCAGTATTGTGTGTTTGTGCTCCAAGCTTCTTCTTCTTCCTTGTGCTGTTCGCGTGCTTCCGCAGACGTCTATCTCCAACACAAACTAAGATGCATTCCAATCTTCAAATCATTTGTTAGTTGGTCTGGTAGAAGCATTCTCCTAATAGCTCATCTTTCCTCAGGAAAAATAGATCATCTTTCATCAGTAAACTAATATGCATCATAAGGGATGCCTCAATCAAGAAGAGCCAGCATGAAATGAAAAGCCCCTAAGCTATGGATGCATGGAGAAATGATATTGCAATGAAACATAGTTTGCTTTTTCAATAATTATCAAAGCATCTTATCCTTAAAAATTTATGAGCATCCTGCATCAGACACATCTTTCAAGGGCATAAACATGTTCTATCTAAAACATGAAGGGCAGACCTACAACACATATGGGTCTTAGAGGCACCAGCAAATTTTCAAAAAAGGAAAGAGTAGAATCCATCGTTGCATTTGTGCACAAGTGTGGGTCCACTCTTTGATTCTAGAATAATCTAGAAGATTTCCACAAGATGGTTAGTGGACACAATTCCCTATATGGGCCTCACAAGAACTCAAAACAAATATCAGTGCATCATATCCTATCAAACCCATGAGTAACATCCCAACATATCAAGTATTTCTAAAAGAGCAACCCCTGCATCAATGTTACCAAAGTTTCCTTATTGACTGGAGTAGAAATTGGGCTGGCAATCAAAGCAGAGTAGTCCACATAGTTCTTTCTTGAGATCAAAACATGTTGGAGATCATGGGGTGGAAGGGGTTCATTAGTGCTTTCTATAGATGTCATAGAGATTATTCATCTACAATGTGGTGAGGACATCGAATGGTAAAATTGACACATTATCTCATATGTGAGCCACCACATTGCACATAAAATATAGTAAGGGATCTAAGTGGGGAGGGAATATGATGAACCCTGAAAGTCCTCATCAGAAGCAAGATAGAAACTTCATATTGACAACTTATATATTGCATTGGCAAACCTCCCAAAAGAGAACAACTCTTTCCTTCAACGTGTGGCAAGCATTTTTTGGTTAGGTGGTATTTGGACATGATCCCTTTGAGGGCAATCAAACACACACCACTCCTTGTATACAACATCCACACAAAACCTAACCCCAAGCTTCGGAGCTTGATGTCTTCCCACAAGCTATTTGGGCCTCCAAAACTTCTAGACATAGAAGCGATACGAGCCCTAAATAAGAATCATATGAATCATGAGCATGACAGACAGAGAACTGATGGCTCCTATCCTCCTTTACATGTGTACCAAAGAGGCCGAACCTCATAAGTTTAAGTTCAAGCATCTGCACTTAGCTAAACAGTGAAGACCAACTTTGATTTATGCACCTCATGACACACACGATGGAAATATGGAAGAACTTGCAATATATTACCTTCATGGAGAATAGATAGCCTACGGATTACCACACCATTCTTATTCCACCTGTGATATTCAGATCTTGGCTCATAAGTATAAGATAAGTATATTTTGTCTAGTTTCATATAGAATTGTACCTATTTGTTGCTCTCAGTAGGGGGGACCTCTTGAGGTGCTCATTATCGAGATTACCTCATTGCTTGGACATGAACGACTTAGGGGGCTTCAAGATGCTACAGTTGCAGATAATCTTGTATAGATTACTTGCTTCTTATATGCTTCTTTGGGTTTCTTGGATTTGTAGGTTAGTGAAACCATAGTTTCTTGTGATTGCCCTTCTTAGGGACGGAGTCCAGGGAAACTTTTTGAGCCAACTCTCTATCTGTGAAATGTAGACAATCTGTTTTTCTCTTAATTGGTTGATCACTCCTCTGCTCGAATGTACACACAACACATATAGAGGATGGTAATGAATAGAATGATACAACTTAAGACACTCAAGGAACCCTATGTGTGACACATGCATGCACTGTAATCTTTTTATGCGCTCAGACTTTGCATCCTCAATATAATCATTAATGATTTGCAATGCCACAGAGGTTCTCAAGTTTATTGTCTACTAAAAAGCTTATCAGGTCTTGACTATTTTTCTTTTCAAGCAAACTGACTAGAGAAACAATATAGAGGACTAATCAAGGCCTGCAACAACTTGGTCTGCCACACCTTGAAGAAAGGATTGTTTATAAATATGGCGCATGAAACCTCCTCCTCCTTTCTATTGTAGCATGAACAACTTGCAGGTAACAGCTTGCACAGGGTTCTCTCTTGAGGAGTCGGAAGCATCCTTGCATTTGTGGTGCAACATATGATATGCAGCTTGGAACTATGAGCATCTTCATTTTCTTGGTTTTCAAAGGCTCCTGACTCTCAGGAAAGTAAGTTTTGATAAAGGGTTGAGCTTAACATTGACACTTGCTGATCTACATCATGTTTTCTATCTATCCATTTTTGGCATCAAACTCTGAGCAAAGATAAAACATAAACCCTCCCCCTTTATAAATGGGCAATTTGGTTAGATGGCAAACTTGATCCCAATAAAAAAAACCCCAAATCGAACATAACTAATGATTCGAAGGACAAGGCTTGCTCCAATGCAAGGAAAGAAGAGAGAAGCCACAGAAAATACACCTCATTCACCCTTGGTTACAAGAAGACATGTTTATAGCCGAGGTCCATACATACACCCGACGACAAATCAAGGTAACAACATTCTTAGCAGTCACATGAACACAAGAATCTACACATCATATCAGGAAACAAAAAGGTGTTATGTGCCAAAACACATAGCTCCTAGTGGCCTTGTGTTGAGGTAAGGTAGAGCCACTATCAGCTTCAACTCCACCTAATCTTCAATTTCTTGGTGACTCTCAAATACAGGACTTTGATTTTGGCCTAGCATTCCTTGGGTAATATCTTCTCTAGTGGAAGCTGAAATTATGTCCCCGATCAAAGGAGCTTTGTGTAGATTCATGGAAAACTGAACATTGGTCGATAGGAGAAGCTTGGCCACTTGAGTATCAACCATGGCTTCCCAATTTGTGTAGGCAGTCAAACAAAATAATATAGCCAAAAGATTGTGTATAGTAAAAAATGCATCTAGAGATATTACTGCCATCGATATAAAAAAGCTTGTAGAGTTCTGTTGAGCCTAGGAGTTCTATGAGGGGCATTGGAGAAGAGAAATGGATGGGAGAGGGTGCAACTGAGGAGTCTACCTGATGAGCAGGAGAGCCTTTAACTGGCATCACGTAGAGCTGAACATAGGGGACTAGAATGGAGTGCAAATACCTTGTTAGATGAGGACCTTCATGCCTAATCTTCACTCTCCAAGCATATCCAATCGAGAGCAACAGGCATTCCCCCACCTTTCCTTAGGTGATCGAGGGAAAAAAGAAGTAGATAATCCTTCAAAGCTCGATTCTATCAGTTCCATAGAGCTTCAACCCTAGCCATGTGTTGGCAGTCAAGGAACTGAAGGACTCACGAGACAAGGAAGTCAACGAAGGGAGTCGGAGCGAAGAGAAGGTACAAGCAGACAGAGTAGTCAAAGAAGATCTGGCAAGTAGGCCATTATTTTTTCAGGAAGCTAAAGCATATCAAAGAGGTGGACACATAAGGAGAAGGAGCAAGTAGGGAGCTCGAAGATGTGTATGTCAAATCGTTAGAGGAAATCCCTACAAAAATAGTGATTTTCATCACTAAAAGCCATTGTAAATACCATTTCATATTTTTGTAGCTCCATTTTGTGCAAGCCAAGGAGTCCTTGAGCATGAGGAGCATTAGAAGTAGCTACCTATCAGTTTTCATAATTTTTAGACTCCATTTGAGCCTTCAAATGGGACCTAGAACCTAATTTTGAACTAGGCCGAACACTAGGTCTGGACACGGCCAAAACCTAGTCAAAAACTATAAATAGAGCTAGAGAGCTCATTTTTGAGGTTAGCTTGTAATTGATTTGAACTTGTATGAGCTTTTTGAAAGTAATCTAAAGAACTCCATTGCTTCTCACTCTTTGTCTTGCCTTGTGTGTGCGTGTGTGTGTATGTGTGCGCATGTTAGTGTGCTTCGCACTCACGCACTTGTGCCTTCACTTGCTCGAGGTCATCATACCATCCTCACGTCTTCCCGGATTGACATTAAAGGAGGTGCTACTCATCACTGAGCTACACCAAATTTTGGCGCCGTTGCTGGGGATTCGAGCTTTGAGGACGAGCGTGTGATGGTAAGACGTAGAGAGGACACGTTGGAATGGTAAGTAGTAGGTAAATTTCTGATTTTTCTCCATCTCCATCTCCATCTTCATCTCCATCCTCATCTCCTTCTCCACCTTATATTCCCACTTCCAAATCATTTCCCTCATTTGACTTGTGCGAGTTTGAGAGAGAGCGAGTGTGTGTTCTTGTTTGTGTGTGTTTTTGCATGTTTCTTGCAGGTTTCAGCTTCATCATCATCTCCAGCAAGCTCAGCAGGTACGGATTCTGTCTGCACAAACTCCGAGGCATCGAGCTCGAGCTATCGTGACACACCGAAAAGTTGCCCCAATCACGATTCTGAGTGCACCACGACACTGCACAGCCCTAGAGCTCCTAGGATCACTAGACAGAACAGAAAAATTCACCATATCCCGACCTATCACGACACCTCGAGGTATCGCGATACTCCCAGGTATCGCGACACCTCGACCTATCACGACACTCCCAGGTATCACGACACCTCGACCTATCGCGACACTCCCAGGTATCGCGACACCTCGACCTATCGCGACACTCCCAGGTATCGCGACACTCCCAGGTATCACGACACTCCCAAGTATCGCGACACCTCGACCTATCGCGACACTCCCAAATATCGTGACACCTTGACCTATCGCAACACTCCCAGGTATCGCGACACCTCGACCTATCGCGACACTCCCAAGTATCGCGACACTCCCAGGTATCGCGACACCTCGACCTATCACGACACTCCCAGGTATCGCGACACTCCCAAGTATCGCGACACCTCGACCTATCACGATACTCCCAAGTATCACGACACCTCGACCTATCGCGACACCTCGACCCGACCTATCGCGATACATGGGCTTAACGCATAAAATTTTAGAGTGAATTAATTGAGTGAATTGAGGTATATTTGGGCTTAATTTTGGACACATTGGGATAACATTAGAGCCTTAGGATTGGGCAAAAGACCTAGAAACCAGGGAGGAATTTCCTGAACCCTGAGAGCTTGTTTTGACTCCTAAGTGCCTGAATGATCATAACTTCACCATACGAACTCTGATTGATGAGATTTTGGTCTCGTTGGAAAGCTTGTTGAGAATCCTACGTGGACCTTGACTGGTTTTTGTAAGAATCATACGTGGAGTTTTAGAACATGTATTTTTAAGTTGGCCATTCGGTAGAATTAGGTGGTCATAAGATTTTGGGGGTACAGTGAGTTACTCCAAGGGGGGCCTGTAATTGCTGATGTGTGTCATTCAATCCATTGTGGTAAAGGAGCTATATTAACTTGAGAAATTTTGCAGGAACATTGTGTGCAAGCAAGGCATTCCAAGGCAAGCTAGCAAGGGTGTGTACCAAGCTTGGGAGAAGGCTTCCTAGGCTTGTGCAGCAGTCTGAGCAACCAGAGGATTGAGGTTGGAAGTTCTCTGAACCTTTGTCAATTCCTAGCCTAGGCTAAGTACGACTTAGGTGTGGTAATTAATTAGGGCAACGTTAGGCACGAATCAAGTCCAAGAGAACTAATCAACTAAGTGCAAGCATTAAGTAAGTCTTAAGTGCGAAAACCCTAAGGGACAAAAGTAAACTCGAATCGATCACTTATCAAGTGCGAACTTCACTTAAATATTCCTGAGGACGTGATCTTGAACAAGTGCTTAACATATTAATCAACTAAAAAGAACAAAGTGATTGGTACAAATTCACCTGCAACGAGGGTGTACTTGGGACCAAGGGGGTAGATAAACCAGGCATATGAACCTCAGGTCAGGCAGACACTTAGGCCGAGACAGACAAAGCCTCAAATCTTCTGAAGCTAGTGTCAATCCCACTGCTAGGTCTTGGGCCCAGAAGTTGAGTGATTACCCATACACTCCCCGATCAGAAACAAGTGATTCTGAGATGTCCTATAACATGGAGAGACCTGTAGGTAGTTCAGGGGTGGCTTATCTCGAAAAGCCAGAAGGACCTTACAAGACTCAATTGGAATACATCAAGACTAATCTAGGTGCTCGCATCTACGAAGATGGCCTGAGAAGATATGTGGTCCAGATTAAGAACCCCGATCAACCCCATGGACTAGAACACCCGGTAGTCAAGTTTGAGAATGGAGCATACCTAGATAAAGAGGGGACTATATATGTAGTCACCACTCTTCCTGATAGAACAGATGAGTTTGGAAATGTGATTGCGGAGACCGACATGGGTGATATAGAGCAAGGGAATTTAGAGAGAGAGCCAAGAACTCCCCGTGGTAAATCCGTCTTGACTAGAATCATGACTCCAGAGTGGATTCCATAGGATAATAAAAGCATAGATTTGCTTTTAAACCGAGAAACTGATGAGGCTTTTTGGAGGTATAAACCTGCCCAGCCTCAGGAAGTAAGTGCTCTCACAATCTATGAGTTTAAAGACCTTGATAGCCCAGGCAAAGTAACCTACCTAGACAATACATCAGAGAGGATCTTCGAGGTCACCGAGCATGGCAGACATGCCTACACATGGAAGGGTGAATTTGTTTTTCCCCAACCACGGTCCAATATGTCCTACAGTCACCAAGGAGCTGGCACCTCCTAGGCTCATGGAGCTCAAGGAGATAGAAGTTGAGATAGACCTGAGTTAAGCTTTGCCAACCCAGTGGGGAGAGAAAGAACAAGAACGGAAACAAATAGAGCAGAACCTGAGGGACTTAGAGCCCCAAGGAATCAAAGGAATGCTGATGATTTCCCTCTGCCAAGGCCTAGGGAACACACTAGAACATTGAGACCGACTCAGCTGGTTAACTCCATGAAGAACTACTTCGATGGCACTGGAGACCCATATGATCATGTGGCCGAGTTAGGGAAGTCTTGAGAGCTGAACAACTTGAGGACCTATTCACGCAATATAATGCCTTTGGTCTAACCCTTAGGAACACAGCCCTTACGTGGTTTCAACCATTGAATGAGAGAGAGTTCAAGAGCATAAACCAACTCTTAGAGGCTTTCATCACTGAATTCTCTAAAAGCGGCATAAGGCATAATACGTCCTCATTGATACATAGCTTCAAGTAGACCCCTCAGGAGACCGTGAGACTTGCAGGAAGAAGTTTTAGGCAATATCTTGAGAGATGCCCTAGTCCTGAGTTGCCCACTCCAGCCAAACAAGTGGCCTTATTCTTGGATGGATTGCTAAGTACCAAATTGAGGTCATATGTGTACTTGAAGGACCCTAGGACTATAGAAGAGTGTGTACGCATGTGCATCGACATCGAGGATAACCTAGGGGAAGAGTTAGAACTCTCCAAAATCTACAAAGATTCAGATAGTGCTTCTAGCCTCTCTTCCACACAATCCATATCTATCGAGGAATTAGCAGAGAAAGTAGCTTAGAAGTTAGGTGTCTCTAGCAAACAGATCCCAAGATTTTCCCTTGTGAAAAGATGCTATACTTGTGGAGGTGACCATATGGCGAATGTATGTCCCATTATGGCTCAACCCCAAGTAAATCCTAGTAGCCAGTACTGCACCATAGAACGAAGATACATAAATCACACAGCACAAGACTGCCCATACAATAAGCAAGCGGTTAGACAAACCTACCCTCAACCCTATCCACAGCAAGTAAGGTATCAGAACCAATACCCACCACAACAATATTGCAGACCACAACAACCCTATCAGCAACCCTACCAAAATCAGCAAAGACCTCAGCCTGTGTTAGCCCAACAACCCCTAGCTCCAGCCAATGTGATCCCAGTAAAATATGCAGCTACAGAAGAGAACCTGAATAGAGCTATAGTCGCTGTAACACCATTGCTTTCTGAAAGTGACCCGAGTGACCATAGCTTTGATTCGACGCATATTGAAAACCCCCAGGCCTACTACATGCAGTCTCCTGAACATGGTGAGTCCTACTATAGTGAAGAGCCAAGTGAACCTAGTTGGGAGTCAGATTACGCAAACGTCATGTATACAAACCCCAACCCCAGACCACAACCTAGGCAAGGAAGACCCCCATTCCCTAGAGGACCATGCTACAAATGTCAAGGAGATCACCTCATTCGTGATTGTCCCTTACCTCCATCTACACAACCCCAGTCAGTGACAATCCAAGGCTTTTGCCAAGATTGTGGAAAGGAGCATCTCTTACGAGATTGCCCAAAGAATCCCAACAATATGCCAAAAATCACTCCTATTCAATATTATTGGGTTAGTTGTAGACTCCATAGGGAGTGTGACTTCCACTGCGCCAGTGCAAGTGGTCACTAGAGCTCAAGCCTTGCAGCAGAACCAAATTTTAGGCCAGGAAAAAAGTGCTGAGGCTAATGAGACTGAGAGCATAACCAAGAAGAGGACTAGGGCCTGGAGAGATAGTAGAGAAAGAATGAAGAGGCAATGGGCTAAGAAGATGAGTGAACTCGAGGAAAGCCTAAGAGAAACAAAAACCAGGATAGTTGAACTCACATCTCAAACTCCCTCTCACACTACTCCAACACCAACATTCCCATCACCATCCGATCCAACACCTTCCAACCCACCTCACACAAACCCACCACCCCCTAGAGTAGGATCAATCCTAGCATGTCCCACTCCTGAGGGCCTAAATATGATGGTCAAAGCATATCAGGCCAGAATCCAAGAAGGGCCGAACGTAAATAGTTCAGCTAAGACACAGTTGCACTTTGATGGACTGCTAGAAAGATTGGAAAGGCTAATTGCACAATCAGAAAAGGAACCCATCCCGCCAAATAAGGGCAAGACAAGAGAAAGAGAAAGCCTACCTGCCCAGGAATCCTATGTGCCTAACTCTACGGAGCCAGACGCATCTTCTTCTATGAATCGGTTCACCCAGAATTCCTCCAAGAGATTCAAGAAGACAAATGGGCTAAAGAAAGTGAAGTCCCTCCTCCCATTGAACTTGTGGATGATGCACATGACCAATTCCCACAAGACATCCCATGTATTTATGGAGAGCAGGAGAGCACTCAGTCTCGAGAGAGATTAGACTTTGAGTCTAATTCTTTACATGAATTACCCCACTTCACAGGCCCATGGGAGGCAAAGTCTACGTGTATGCAAGCACCCACTGTCATGGTAAGAAATGAAGATTCAATCTTACCTAGGAACACAGAGGTAGTGAAAAACACTAAAGTGCAATGTAGCCTCACTTTAGAAGAACTACTCAAAGTAAGGCCAGAGCTATGGAAACATGTAGCCAAACAGGTACCAGAGATAGCCAAACCGCGTTCCCAGGTAGGTTCTCATAGGACAGTGCCAGAAATTCCTCTAGACAAGATAGGAGACATGAGTGAAGGAGAAGAAGGGAACACCTATCTCCTCATCACCTATCAGAGGTACACAACCAAGGCAATTCTCGACTCTGGTGCAGGAGTTGCAATTGCTTCCACTTCCCTATGGAAACGTTGGGGCAAGCCAGCACTCAGGCCTACGAGGATGATATTGCAGATGGCGGATGGTCATATAGAGAGGCCTTTAGGACTACTTGAAGGAATAACTCTCACTACATGTGGTGTAGAGTTTGAGCACACGTTTGCTATCTGTGATTTTAGCAAGAACCATGCCTATGAGATGATTTTGGGAAGACCATTTATGCGCCAGTTGTGTGGTACAAGATTGGGAAACCAATTCCTTGTACTTGCAACACTTGGGTGTTATGACCAAAGTGAATCTCAAAGATTACTCTCATAGAGATGTCCCTCCTATCCAATGGAACCCCATCCATAGAGCCAAAGATGATACGGAGTCTGTGCATTCCATAGGATCAGGATCCTCATGGATGCATGAAGACACCCACTTATGGATGTGCAAAGTAGCAGTAGAAGAAGAGAAGAGAGAAAAAGCCAGAGAGGTAGGTGCGAAGGAAACACATAGATCAATTCAAGACCCAGCCTATGCACCTGTAGTATTTCCGGACGAAGAGTTTGAACCTCACGGGTGGGCAAAAATTTTAGCAACAATGGATGTAGCCATCAATGAAGAACAGTGGACACCCCACTGTGATGAGGATGGCTATGACATTTCAGTGTTCTCCATAGAGCCAATCATGGGAGATGTGGTTTTAGAAGAGTGCGAACCCAGCCCTGATGCATTTGAGGATGCAAGTGACTCCGATCTAGAGTCAATCATTATGGACCCACCTTTTGCATCAGATGAAGAATACTTCTATGAAGTAGAATTCCAACCTCAGAGACACGAAGAGATAACAAACGGTGTACGATTAACCACACAAGTGACTGCTAATAATGATAGCAAGAAACGGAAGAAGAAAAAAGTTCCCCCGGAGGAAGAAGAATCTTTGTTTGAGGTCCCTGAAAACTTTAAAAAGTATGAGATAGACGATTGGAGAGTCATGATAAGAATGCCTAAACGAGAGGCACAATCAGGAGAGGCCTATGATAACAAAGAAACCACCAAGAGAATAGTGGTAGCCCTAGAAGAAGGAGAGGAGAGATGCACGTACATAGGCCATGACCTAATAGAGGAAGAAGAGCATGTGTTAATAGCCTTGCTAAGAGAATACAGAGATGTATTCGCTTGGAGTTACAAGGACCTGAAAGGTGTAGACCCTGACATATGCTCACACACCATTCCCATGACCGCAGATGCCAAACCATCCAAGCAGAAGCCATACACTTATAACGATAACTATGCTGCTAAGATCAAAGAGGAGATAGATAGACTGATAGAAGCTGGATTCATCTATGAAATTGAGCACACTGAGTGGGTATCCCCCATTGTAGTGGTGCCCAAAAAAAATGGCAAATTACGTGTGTGCATTAACTTGAAGAAGGTCAATGCAGCCACAATTCGAGATAACTATCCACTTCCAATTACCGAGCATCTATTAGAAAGGGTAGCAGGCAAGGAAGTCTACAGCTTCCTTGATGGATTTTCGGGCTACAATCAGGTAGCCATTGCTCCGAAAGACCAGCATAAGACAGCTTTTGCCACAGAATGGGGCATATTTGCCTTTCGAGTAATGCCATTTGGGCTTACCAATGCTCCTGCAACCTTCCAAAGATTGATGTGTCACATGTTTAAAGAGTTCCTGAGGAAGATTTTAGAGGTCTATGTTGATGATCTCTGCGCTCATTCCAACATAAGACAAACACACATACCTGAGCTCAGGCAAATCTTTGATAAATGCAGAGAATATCAAGTCTGCCTGAACCCAGAAAAGTGTGTTTTCATGGTCAGGCAAGGCAAGATTTTAGGGCACATAGTGTCAAAGAATGGCATATCCACTGATGAAGAGAAAGTGAGAGCCATAGCAGAGTTACCTAGGCCAAAGAATGTCAAGGAAGTACAAGCTTTCATGGGGCATTGTGGTTATTACCAACAGTTTATACACATGTATGCCATCATAGCAAAGCCTCTGTATGGACTTTTGACTAACTTTGAGTGGACCGATGAATGTGAAAACTCTTTCCACGAACTCAAAAGGAGATTGTGTTCAGCACCAATCTTGACCACACCAGATTGGAATAAGCCCTTTCATGTTCACGTGGATGCATCCAATTATGCTATTGGGTGTGTACTTGCGCAACCTACTGGTGAAGGTAATATGGATCTTCCAATTGCCTATGCTAGTAGACAATTGAATGCCGCTGAACGAAATTATACCACTACTGAGAGAGAGGGATTAGGCATGGTATATGCAGTCAAAAAGTTTAGACACTATTTGCTTGCAAATAAGTTTAAATTTTTTACTGACCATCAAGCATTGTTATATCTCGTGAACAAGCCATGCAATACAGGTAGATTGGTAAGATGGTTCCTCTTACTAAAGGAATATGACTTTGAGGTTGTGGTGAGGAAAGGCAAGAATCACTTGAGAACAGAACACCTCTCTAGGCTCACATCTGGAGGAGCCCCACAAGGAGTGTCGGATGACCTTCCTGATGCTTACTTGTTTAATTTGGAAGTTGTACCTCAGTGGGCTAAGCCATTAGTGCCAGTATTGACATACGGGCCCAACCACCCAATCATAAACACTCAAGGTAGAGAGGTAGTAAAAGCCCAGAAGTACCACATCATGGCAGGAAGCATGTACAAACAAACAGATCAAGGGATCCTAGCTTGTTGTGTGGAAGAGGATGAGTACGCTAAATGGTTGCAATTGGCACATGTAGGTGCATTAGAGCAACACTACTCAAAACAACGAACCCTACAGACACTAAGGAGACTCGGAGTGCATTGGCCTACTATGGAAGCTAATGTACATAAGATGTGTAAAGAATGCCTAATCTGTTGAACTAAACCACCTATGGAACATGCCACTATGTATCAAGTGTCCATAGTGCCAGATTGGAGTGAACCGTTAGTAGCCTTCTTGAGGACGAAAACATTCCCTCTAGATATGACACTGGCTAGACAAAGAAGTCTAGAACAAGAAGCCCTAGATTACTCACTCATTGGTGATAATTTATACAAGCGTGGTAAAGATGGTTACCTTAGATTGTGTGTCCATGAGAGTGAATATCTTAAGATCTTGGAAACTGCTCACCAAGGTGTAGCAGGAGGACATTTTGGACCAGATCGGGTGATCAAGGCAATCCTATTTGCAGGTCTTTGGTGGCCTACCAAGTTATTGAAAATCTCCTCCAAGAGTTCTTGGTAGTACACAAGAAGTCTGCCCCCTATCACCCACAAGCTAATGGCAAAGCCAAAAGCACGAAATAGATTCTATGCAATGTGCTTACCAAATTAGTGAATAATAAACGCTCTGATTGGGACAAACAGCTACACCATGTTGTTTGGGCATACAGAGTTGCCTATAAAACGGTACTCCAAGCCACTCCTTTTCAGATGGTATTCGGTCAAAATGCGGTGCTACCTTTGGACTTCTTGATTCCTACATTGAGAGTAGCACAGGAGCATGAGTGGGCAGGTCATGAACTCTCTTCGAGAATTTTTGACCTGGAACGATTAGGTGAAACCAGACTGAGAGCGGCAGCGGGAATATATGCAGCTAAGAAAAGACAGAAGGCATACTTTGATGCCTACGTTAAGGATAAAGGCTTGAAGGCCGGAGACTTAGTGTTGGTGTATACCCTAAAACAACATGCAAGAAAGCTCAAAAAGAGAGGTTATGGACCTATGATCATAAATAGGATCTCAACCAGTGGAGCAGTTCAACTCGCTACACTGGAAGGTGATGTTCTCCCTAGCTATATAAGCGGATGCAGAGTCAAGTTATATCAAGAACCCCTGACAGAGGAGATGCTAAATCGACTCAACACTGCCAAAAAACGCAAGGAAGAAGAAAAACGAGTTCGAGAAGAGGCATAGGCAGAAGCATTGGAATGCATCCGAAGGATGAGGTTGCAAAGACTCGGTAGAGATCAGGCCAGGGTAGATGACTATGCGGACGCAGGTTATCATATGGCAATGTGTGAAGTCTCAGGAATAAGTTCTCATAGAATAATTGATAGACGACCTTTTGTAACCTTAGAAATAGGACAAGGGAAGAGTGCAAGGACTGTAAGGGCCTTGATTGACTCAGGTGCAGCCACTAGTGCTGTTAAACTTTCTTACTGTCGAGACTTGAACTTAAATGTCCATCGTGTGGAAGCATATCTCATAGGGTTGGGAGGTGTGGAAACCCCTTGCATGGGCAAGGTGGAGCTTCCCCTCCACATTCAAGATGTCTTCATGACAGTGAAAGTGCTAGTGTGTTAAGATGAGGACCTCACTGAGCCTCTTGTCTTGGGTCAAGACTGGATCTATGATCATGCAGTCAACCTAAACCTAAGAAGTGGACTTCTTCAGGTATGGGTAAATCAGAGTCGAATTACAGTTGAGTTAGATAATGGAGCACTCAAGGAACTAGGAAAGGCACAGACTCTTGGTCCTTCCAGGGGTACACATGAAGCTGACAATGCTATTCTTGTCCAAAACTATGTGATGCAGAGGGAGGATTGTCTCAACAAAGAAGTTAAGGGTTCAACGAAACTCCTTCCTTTTCCACAAGCCACAGGGATGCAGCAACCAAAGGCAGATCAAATGCAGAAGAAGCAGCCGACTTATGCTCGAGGCACAAAGAAAATACAACACACGGTGTCTCAACCACCAAAACAAGTGTGGGTACGAAAAAGCGAGCATCATATTGCGGTCGAGCCACCACGACTGGCTCAACGTCCTATTAGTAATCAACAACACGACACTAATAAGAAGTCTTTCAGAAATTCTTCTGCGAAAGTAAAGTCTATTTGGGTACCCAAGAAGTCGATGAGGGCCATCCCACAATCACGACAAATTTGGGTGCCTAAGGCTTGCTTGTGGGCTCAAATAGCTACACCGAGGCCACACCCTGTACAACATGTTTCACTCACTCGAACATCTGATGCCCATTCTTATACATCACGCACGGACACACATTGGTCCATGAGCACAATCAGAATCACTTGTAAATGGGTCCTTAAAAAGCCTCATTTCCAACTAGACACTCCTGAAAAGCCCTCCAGAGTCTCCACAAAATCAAGACCAACAGCAAATCAGTTTGTTTGGAAGCCCAAAATGTGTACTAAACCCCCCGACAATCATTTGTAAATTCATATCTACTTACTCACTACATCACTCATACACCGCATCCTTCCATTTAGCTCTTAGGAATATCCATTCACTAACCACACACACGATCCCCAAGCACTTATTGACCTACTAACCTCTCACTAAAATCATGTTAATGTTGTAATGGGGACGCTTGAACGCTTGGTGTCCATTGGCAATGTTAACATTCATTTGTCTATTCTCACAGAACCAGTGACCAATCTCTTCACCATGGCCGAGGCAGGAACTAGCTCCCAGGCAGGCACCAGCCCCCAAATCGTGGACATTGAGAGTCTTCCCATTGAAGAGGAATTGAAGGAACGCCCCGAGGCATTGAGGGCATTACATGCCATACCAATTCAGAATCCTCCACAGGGGCACACAATGTCGGTCAGCAAAAACTCACATTGGTTCAGTGATGTGGCCGGATCTCTGGGTGAAGGCACTTACATGTGGGAGGCCGAGATAGAGTTCAACGGGCGATGGGGCAGATATCATTTTTTCACCAGGGAATTTGAGAGGCTTCAGAATGATGAAGGTCTGAAACCCATCTGGAAGACGGCTGGACTCTATGACTATTTCAAGGCTCAGTTACCCAAGCCAAATTTTCTACGGTGTTCCTACTTAGTTAGCACTCTGACCCCTAGTAAAGAGAAAAAGGGATATAGTACCTTCGTTCTACCATCAATGACCAGAGGCAATGAATTAAAGCGTTTCAAATTGATGAACAACTTGGTGAGGGAAGCTCTTGACATGAAAGGCATGCATATCCCCACCGAAAAAGAGATGATGGTCCCGGATAACATGAAAAACAGGAACCTGACTAAGCTCAAAGACATGGTAGCAATGACACCCACAATCGCCATCCACTTGCGAATGGTCATGCAACATTTCGTGTTCCCAGCTCAAGAGCAGTTCACCATGCCACCCAAGAAGATATGGTTCAGTCTATATTTGGCAGATGCCTTTAACTTGACAATCAACATGCCGCATTGGATTATCGACCAAATCCACTTGGCACATCAACGGTGGTATAAAAAGAAAAATTCGGTACTGTATGGATGTTGTGCCCTCACCAGGATTGTGTATAGATGTTTGGATTATGATGTACCAGTTCAAAGGGCATTAATTTGGACCAGGGTACAGGAATTTCAACGTAGACTATCAACCGCTGGGCCTCCATCAAAGAAAATGAGAGGCGCAGTTCAGATGCCCTGTGCACAAGCCCGCGGTGCGACACTGACACGAGAGACAACTCCACGACTTCCAAGGCGTGTACAACCCTTCACTATCAGATTACCAAGACACAGCACTGATGGATTGAATCTGGTGTTTCCACCTGTGCCAACCAACTTAGAGTTTCCTCACAGCTTCACATTAGAAGACCTAACTAATGAGGAGGTAGCCACAATAATCGAGGCCGTTAATGCGGAAGTCGAGGCTGAGCAATACATCAAAGAACCTCATCTTTCGGCTATTGGATTTAATGAAGGGAATCAGGACCTTGTCTATGACATGAGCACCACGCCCTCCATTAACGTCGTCTATGCCTGGCATGCCTGTATAAAGTATCTACCTGCTTGCTTCAAACAGACGTTTGAAGAAATGTTTATCACGGGGTTCTGGGAATATCATTCAGAGATATTCATTCCCAGACCATCTCATCTATTACAGTTATTTGCCGTGGAACAAGCTCTCCATTCAGAAAAGCTACGTATACCACATCCAGAGGTTTCCGGGCCTGTAGATTGGGATGCCCTACTCACTGACTTGGCCAAAGGATTGTGAATTGCGGAACATCATTTAGCAACAGACGTTGTGGAGTACTACATCCAATGACCCACCCAACAAGGGTCTGTCAGGGACGACAGACGCGAGAGAGGGGTGGTGTTGGCAGTCAAGGAACTGAAGGACTCACGAGACAAGGAAGTCAACGAAGGGAGTCAGAGCGAAGAGAAGGTACAAGCAGACAGAGTAGTCAAAGAAGACCTGGCAAGTAGGCCATTATTTTTTCAGGAAGCTAAAGCATATCAAAGAGGTGGACACATAAGGAGAAGGAGCAAGTAGGGAGCTCGAAGATGTGTATGTCAAATCGTTAGAGGAAATCCCTACAAAAGTAGTGATTTTCATCACTAAAAGCCATTGTAAATACCATTTCATATTTTTGTAGCTCCATTTTGTGCAAGCCAACGAGTCCTTGAGCTTGAGGAGCATTAGAAGTAGCTACCTATCAGTTTTCATAATTTTTAGACTCCATTTGAGCCTTCAAATGGGACCTAGAACCTAATTTTTAACTAGGCCGGACACTAGGTCTGGACATGGCCAAAACCTAGTCAAAAACTATAAATAGAGCTAGAGAGCTCATTTTTGAGGTTATCTTGTAATTGATTTGAACTTGTATGAGCTTTTTGAAAGTAATCTAAAGAACTCCATTGCTTGTCACTCTTTGTCTTGCCTTGTGTGTGCGTGTGTGTGTATGTGTGCGCATGTTAGTGTGCTTCGCACTCACGCACTTGTGCCTTCACTTGCTCGAGGTCATCATACCATCCTCGCGTCTTCCCAGATTGACATTAAAGGAGGTGCTACTCATCACTGAGCTACACCATGTGGTAAACAAAATGCTATCAGGAAGAGCTCAAAGGTTGAGTTTGTAGGACAATTGCATCTTCCACAAAAACAACATCACGACTAACCAAAATGCATTTAGCCTATGGATGATACAAACAAAAGCCTTTGGTTCTAGAATTGTACCCAACAAAAAATACATTTTATAGCTTTATCATCCTATTTTCTTTGTTGTTATTCAGGCACTAATGCATATGACATACCACCAAAGACACACAAATGAGCAACAGATGGCTTGCGACCATGCCAAGCCTCATGTGAAGTGATAGACTACAATGCTTTCGTGGAACACCTATTAAGTACATATTCTACATACATAACTGCCTCAAGCTAGAAGCTATGTGGTAAAGCCTATCTTTTGATCATACACCTCACCATCTCCATGAGAGACATGTTCTTTCTTTCAGCAACTCCATTATGATGAGGTGTATATGGCACTATACACTCATGCTTTATCCCACATTCAACCAAAAATATATTAAAATCACAAGACATGTATTCCCCCTTTGATTAGAATGGAGGGTGCCCATTCTTCATCCTACACAAGATTAGTAGACTCTATTTTGTTGGAACATCAAGCTTACACTATGCTTGAGGTGGATTTGATCTACATCAAAGGCTATCGCGTCGAAAGAATATCCGTTGGAGAGTTCTTTTTCTTATGCTCATTTATTGTATTTTTTTGAGAGATTTTTTATGGTTCATTTACCATTGTAAAAGCCTTGAGCTTTACACATGTAAAGGTAGAAAGATAGAGCCCAAATCCCACGAATTCGTGGTGGTTGAAGTTGCATTCAATCAAGCAATCAAATCACCTAAAAGTAGATCAAACTAGATCTTCACTTTTCCTAGATTGTAGGGAAGTGAATTGATTCCCTCCAACAACCATTCCCACCTTCATTTGAATTCAAATTTCACTTGTAGAAGTCGTGGAACACTCCTAAAGTCTATATAAAGACTTGAAATCACTTGTACATTACATGGAAGCAATATACATACACTTGTGACCATCATTGTCTTGCTCCTTCAATTCTCTACATCATCTTCTTCGCCAATAGTAATCTTGCAAAGGCTTCTGCTCTCTCTCCAGAGCTCCAAATTGAGTGAAAGATTGCTCATTAGAAAGATATTAGTGTCTAGTTTATGCCTATAAATTTTCATAGCGTTTGGTGTAGTAGATTGGGAGCAATCTGAGTTTTTCTGTCTCGGGGTCAATCTCTACATATTCCTGAAAAATAGGAAGTACCACCGGTGAATGTCTCATTTATTCCTATAGCATATTTTGCTTATTCCTTATGATTTTGTGCATTCTATACACTCAACCCTATTTCTATAACGCCCATAAAAGGATTTTTTCTAAATATAATCATGGTCGCTATGGGAATTTGAAGTTCATTGTCTCTTCCATAGATAGTAAGTTTTTTGAGCTAGTCGACCCGTGAACCTATCTGTTTTGTATCGACTCATTCTCCTTGATGCTCCAAAGTACATAGTGTGTTTCTTTGCACTTATCTCATGCCTATAAGGTCTATTTGAGTCTCCATAAGCTCAAGGGCTGGTCTTGTGCCGATTGGCTAGACCAAATTTCGTCGCTTCAAAACACATTTTTCTACCTTCTACAAGCTTCTCCAAGTTCTTTCAGTGGTATCAGAGCTAGACCAAGATGGGTGATGGCTTCCCTCAATGATTGAGAAGCTTGATTGACACAACTATGCAACTTGGCAAATCAGGATGGAGGCCTATTTGCAAGGTAGAAATCTTTATGGAATTGTAGCAGGTGATGAAGCTATGCCTATTCCGAGATCCAAAGGAGGGCCTACACAAGAGGAGACAATAAGCTCACACTTTAATGCGCAAGGGATGCTCTAGCAAGGTCGTACATACTGAGCTCTATCTCTGACTTTCTATTACCACATATTAGAGGATGCAAGACATCCCAAGAGACTTGGGATGCCCTCAAGACTTTCTTTTCTGCTAGTACCAAAGCAAGAAAGAATCATCTTTGGAACGAGTTCAACCAAATGAAGAAGACACCTAAACAAACCATCACAGAGTTTGTTACCAAGGTCAAGGAGGTTTCGGATCCGTTAGCATCCATTGGAGAGCTGATTGAAGAAGAGTTCATCATGAGGCAAATTCTCAACAACATTCGAAGTGATAAGCAATGGCAATCCTTCACGACGGCTTATGATCTCATCATGGATGTGCAAACTCCAGATTTCAACATCTTTCTTGGACAACTCTTCAATCAAGAAGCCAACAATAGCATAAAGGAAGGTAACTCTTATCATGGTAATTCAACTAGTGCTCTATATGCAGATAAGAAGGATAAGAAGCAGAAAGGCAAGAAGAAGGAAGAAGATGAAGAAGAGACTTATCAAGCCAACTTCGCAAGCAAGAGCAAGTGGAAAGGGAAGAACAAAGGACCAAAGCAAGACAAAACCAAAGCTCAGAATGTTCAACCTTGTGCCATATGCGATAAGACCAACCACACCACTTTGAATTGCTAGTTCAATGGAAAGACTCAGAAAGGAAGTGGAAGAGGTGGATATGGCAGCAATAGAGATAGAGGTGGACACAGCTTCAACAATAACAATAGAAGCTATAATAGAAGGGACTACAACAATTATTCAGAAGATCAACCACATGAAGACTCATTCCATAAAAGGATTGTTTCTAATTGTAATCACGTTGGTTGCTATGGGCATTTGAAGTTCATTGTCTCTTCCATAGATAGTAAGTTTTTTGAGCTAGTCGACCCGCGAACCTATCTATTTTGTATCGACTCATTCTGCTTGATGCTCCAAAGTACATAGTGTGTTTCTTTGCACTTATCTCATGCCTATAAGGTCTATTTGAGTCTCCATAATCTCAAGGGCTGGTCTTGTGCCGGTTGGCTAGACCAAACTTCGTCGCTTCGAAACGCATTTTTCTACCTTCTACAAGTTTCTCCAAGTTCTTTCATATTTTAGGTGTAGGGGCCTCTGCAACAACTGTTCTAGCTTCTTTCTTCTTTGCCTCTTTCGTAGCCAATTTTGGACTACTCTTTATGACATGATCATTTCCTTTATAGTTTTTTCATAACTATTTCTACTTTTCTTATTTCTTCTAGTTTTGTCTTCCCTTTTTGTGTGCAAAATTAGTAGATTTCTACTTACTAGTAGATGAGCTCCATTTACCTTTTCCCTTTTGACTAGCTAAGAAAGCTTGATATGAAACACACATAATGGACCTATTATGCCTAGACTAACCTTCTTGCAATAAAATAGAGGCTAACTCATCAAATGTTAAGGCATTTGAATTGCCTTTCATCATCAACTAAAGAGTAGAAAAAAAACTCTGATATGAATCAATTGCTCTTTCAAATCTTTGATCTTTGTCAAAAAATTATCTATAGAATCTCCTTCATTCATATCCTCACTCTCCAATTGTTTTTGGAGGTAAGCAACATGCACGAGCCTCATTTCTTGCTTGGTACAAAGTGGTAAGTGTATCTCAAGCATCTTTTGTGTTTCGCAAGAGAAAATGTGAGGAATAATGGCACATTTGGCAAACAAAGTTATCAATGCATGCACAGAAGCATCTTTGTCATCCCAACAAAGTTTCTCTATAGTAGGTGCAATAGGAAGCATTGCAAAAAAAAGAATCTGAAGATCATCATCTTCAAAGCCATCTCCATCACCTTCAATAATTGTATTTGTAGGCGTTCAACATTGTGTGTGCCTAAGCTCAAAAGATCTTAGGGATTTGTGATGAAAGAGACTATACCTCAATCATCAACAAGTGCATATAGTGGTGGATTAATACATGTTTAATTTATCAATCCATGGACAAAGTCGTATCAAGTGTATGAGCACATGTACCTTTGTAATGGCAAATGAAGTAAATTTTCAAAAAATGCATGTAAATTAGGTAGACCTATTTATGCCATTGTCCTACAAGTACTTTGTGAATTCCATGAAGAAATACTCTCCCCCTCCATCTAACCTCAGTTTCTTGATGTGTGCATCACATTCTTTTTCATCAAGGGACCTAAACTTTTGAAAGCATGAAAGCACTTTTGATTTCTCTTTGATAACATAAAGCCATATCTTTCTTGAGTGTTCATCAATGAAAGTGACCAAGTACCTAGCTCCTCCCAATGAAGCCTCTCTGCTAGGGCCCCATACATATGAGTGTATAAGCTCTAAGAACTTAGAGGATTTGTACTCACTCTTTGGAAATGTCTTCCTTGCTTGCCTACCTAGTTGATAAGCATCACAAAACTCATGTAGACCTTGGCCTTCAAGATTTGGTAGTCCCTACACTAAACCTACTTTGCTCATGCTTTTTAACTTGGGAATATTGATGTCATATCTTCTTGTGCCAAAGATCAATCTCTGCAATCCTTTTGTTACCAATCATCACATAACATACCTTGTTGTGTGTAGGAGCAACATCTAGTGTGAACAATCTACCTTCTTTCCTTCCTTTGGCAATGACCTTGCATCCTTGCTTCACCATGCACCCTTTTCATCAAATATAACCTGCATACCTCTCTCTACCATATATCCTACAAAGATAAGGTTCTTGGAAATAGATGGAACATGGAGCACATCTTTAAGAGTCTTGACAGATTTACCTTTACCTAGCTTCACATCTCCCACATGTGTAATGGGATTCTCAATGTTATCTCCTATCTCCACACAACCTTTTGAGCTTGGGACCTTAATATGAACAAAAGATTCCTCCATACATGACATGTGATCAGAGCATCCAGAGTCTATGTACCACTTTGTGTCCTTGGGATCACTAGTGTAGCCATGTCTCATGGCTAGGAGGGTCTCCTTCCCATCATCCTTCTTGAACTTGTTAGCATAATTCCCTTGCTCCTTCTTCTTCTTTGCTTTGTCATTCTTGAACCAGCAATTTGAACAAATATGATTATGTTTACCACAATAAAACAAGTTTTACCTTGATGAGGGTTGTTCTTCCCTTTGCCATTCTTGCCCTTCCTTGAAGATGATGCCTTGCTATCTCCTTCTAAATATGAATCTTCTTCCTTGGACTGCTTGCACTTGCTTTTTCCTCTTTTCTCCTTATTACCACTCTTGCCTTTGCCTTTGCTAGCATATATAAGACCTGTGATTGACCATCCTTCTTGGATGTGTCTCCTATGGCAACCTCTTCTTCCACTAGGTGTGGGATCAACTCCTCAAGAGTTGGTAGAGGATCTCTATACAAGATGGTAATGATGGGTTTCCACTTGTCTTCCCCTCTCAGCCCATTGATTGTAATTTTCACAAGTTCTTCCTCATCTACTTTGCAACCAATGGATGCCAATTGCTCCCCCAACTCCTTCATCCTCAAGGTGTAGTCAACAATAGATTAACCACTACCCTTCTTCAAAGAATGGAGTTCATTCTTAAGTTGCATCTTTCTACTTCTTTTGGAAATGACATATATCTTCTCTAAGGCCTCCCAAACATCTCTAGCATGATCAAACTTTGATATATGACCAATCATAGTGTTAGAGATTACATGTGATATCTAGAAGATAGCTTTCCTATTCCTTTCCTCCCAATCCTTCAACATCTTCAATTCTTGATTACGTTAAGAAGCTCCACCTCCTTAATGTCAATCCGCAGAAGAGATAGGAGTGATATGAAGATCGTGAATGTGAGATGTAGTGAGAGTGAAGGTGAGAAGCATAGAGATGCACACACACATACACACACACAATGAAGAGACAAGCAAGACACAATGGAAGGTAGGAAATCAACTTTATTACTCAAGAACACTCTTACAAGCTCAAAATAGCTCTAAGCTCTTCTCTACTCAAACAAGCTAACTTCAAAAATGAGCTCTCTAGCTCTTTTTATAGATTCTAGATTAGTTTTGACCGGTTTCACATCTAGTGACCGGCATAGTTAAAAAATAGGTTCTAGATGCTATTTGAAAGGGTAAACAGTGTCTAAAAATAACCAAAATTGGTACGCTCATTCTACCTAAGCTCCTCAAGCTCGAGGACTCCTCAGCTTGCACAAAATGGAGCTATAAATTACAAAAAGGGTTTTTCTATGTTACATATGGTACAAAAGTGATGAAAATCACTGTTGGAGGTTTTTGAAAAGTATTTTGAAATATATTTGTATGAAAAAATGACTCAATTGGCTACCTGCTACTTCATTATGCTCTGTCTTTACATGCTTCCGTGTCTTCTATGCCTCTGGCTACTGCCAACATCCCCTCCCTCTCGCTTCTGTCGTCCTCGACAGAACCTTGTTGTGGGGTCTGTCGGATGTAATTTTGTAGGAGGTCCTGAGCGAGGGTGTGCTCTGATACACGAATTCCTCAAGCCAGATCTGCCTCGAGTTTCTCCCAATCTATTGGTTGCGGTTCATCTGATGGCGGGAGTCTGTAGTGTGTGGAGTATACCATCTATTCACAGGCAAATAATTGAAGCAAGTGTGTGGGCCTGCTGATGAACACTTCTGAGTGATATTCCCAGAAACCGGTTGTGAACATTTCTTCAAAGGTCTGCTTATAGCATGCCGATAAATATTTGATTCGATAGTGCCAGGCATAACACACCCGGAGCGATGGTGTCGTACTCATGTCATAAGCTAAATCTAGATTGCCATGCTCGAAACTCGAGGTGTTTACATGTGGTGCCTTGACGCGGCGGAAGACTTTGAAGACCATCTCCATCATGTCAAATATCTTGACAGTCATATGCGCTGCTACATTGTCCATTCGACGTAAGCGAGGGAGCTAGTGGCGAATCGTTGCCATCATGTATCCAACTGTTGGTGGTCCTGTGGGTGGCCTGAAATAAGGGTAATTGAGCCAATCCTGGCATTGCTTGTTGTTCTGTACTTTAATGGCAAATGCCTTCCAAGAGCGGCGACATGGCACTAGTCCCCAGCATGGGGCCTTGACCCAGGTGCTCATCATTTCAGGATATTCTTGTAATAGATCATGGCGCCAAGTTGGTTGAAAGATGGCTCCTCTCTGTGCTTCCTGTGGAAAGTCTTCAGGCTCAAACTGGGTAGCGTGAGAGGGTTTCTTGCCTGTTTCCTTCTCGATGGCTAGCTGATATTCTACCATTAACATAAAATATGGCTTTTATTGTATCTCGTGCCCATATATATATCTGTGAGGGGCCAAGTGAGCAAAATAAGGAGACTGTAAAATTCTTTCTTCTATCATTGCCATTGCGTGTAACTACGCCTCTACCCGTGCTGAGTGGGTTCTTCCAAGCTCTTCAACCGTCTTCATCCATGAAGGAGTGGGAAGTTCAAAAGTCGTCTGGCCTTCAGCCGTGACTCATCCACCTGGGATGGGTTGGGGTTCATATGCTTCTTCAAAAGTTTCCTCCACTGGAATAGTCACTGTTTCTTCCTCTGCTGGTATTTCCAATGGGGAGTCTTGCCTGGGGGGTGCTTCATATACTGATATTCGTGATTGAAGAGTTGATACATGGGCCCATAATGCGTTGAGTTCCTCGATGATGTTAGGAGATGGGTCCGCAGGAGCTAGTAGTCCTTGTGGTACAGGTGCTCTTAACTGCAATATCTTGTGTTCTTCTTTGAGCTTCTGGAACTCCTCATTCATGTTGTCGTATTCATCTAGCAATCTGACATGATCATCTAGTAACATCTTCATAGATTCTGAAGGAACAGCTTTAAAGCGATTGGGGCTCAACGGTTGGTCTATTTGATCTAGAGCAGCTTCCAAATTCTCTCTGTTTTGTTCTTGTAGACGTTCATTTTCTTCTTTAGCTGCTGCCAAGTGGCGTCTGAGCAGACCCATGTTCCTAGTAAGTGTCGCATTGCAAATAGTCTGCGCCCTTAACAAGTTGTCTATGTCAATGATGGCCTCTTTGGTCTTTTCTTCACTTTCTACTTCCAGTTTGTGATAGGCCTCGCGGAGCTCTTGGTATCTGGTGTTTAGTGAGGCATTCTCGATTGACAATGAATTTAGCTGCGACTGTAAATCGTTCGTGGTCTTCTGCACTGTCTGGTAATTAGTTCCAAGAGATGCAAATTCATCTCTTACTTGAGTCATGCAGGTGAACATCTGACGAAATGTGGTGTCTATAGTGGGTGATAATATTAATGGTGTGCTAAATGAAGATGGTGTGGGTGTTGATGCAGGGGGTAAGGGAAATGGGGAGGGAAATGTGGATGCAGTGGTGATTGTGGAAAACATTGGGGTGCCTAAATATGGTGGTATCATGAAGGAAGTGAGCGGAGGTGCAATGGGCGATGATATATCATGTGTATGAATCGTCTGTAATAACCGCAATGACCCATAAATGCTTGTACCTTATTTACATTATTTGGTCTAGGTAGTTCTGCAATCACTTTCACCTTTTCTTCGTCTGTAGAGATTCCGTTCTTTGACACAATGTGTCCTAGAATTTTGCCTTGTCTGACCATGAAAACACACTTTTCTGGGTTCAGACAAACTTGATATTCTCGATATCTGTCAAATACTTGTCTTAACTTGGGGATATGTGTCTGCCTGATATTCGAATGAGCACATAGGTCGTTGACATAGACTTCCAAACTCTTTCGTAAGAATTCCTTAAAAACATGGCACATGAGTCGCTGGAAAGTGGCGGGTGCATTTGTTAAGCCAAACGGCATCACAGGAAATACAAAAATGCCCCATTCTATGGCAAAAGCCGTCTTGTGTTGACCTTCTGGAGCAATGGCTACTTGATTATAGCCTGAGAATCCATCAAGAAAGCTATAAAATCCTTGCCCCACAAGCAATTTTCCATTCTTCTTGGGCACAACCACAATGGGGGATACCCATTCAGTGTGCTCAATTTCGTAAATGAATCCTGCTTTTATCAAGCGCTCTATTTCTTCTTTAATCTTTGCAGTGTAGTTATCATTGTACGTGTATGGTTTCTGTTTCATAGGTTTTGCATCTGGAGTCATAGGGATTCGATGAGAACATATATCCGGGCCTACTCCTTTCAAGTCTTTGTAACTCCAAGCGAACACATCTCTATATTTGCGCAATAGGGCAACTAACTCTTCTTCTTCTTTTCATTCTTCAAATCATGCCCTATGTAAGTACATTTCTCTTCTTCTCCTTCTATGGCTACTATGATTTTTTTGGTTTTCTCACGGTTATCATATACTTCTCCAACGTCAGCTTTTCTGTTAGGCAATTTGTACCATGATTCTTCTATCTTCTATCTTCTATCTCATACTTCTTGAAGTTCTCAGGAACCTCAAACAAAGATTCTTCTTCTTTTGACATGGTTTCTTTCTTCTTTCTTTTCTTACCTTCACTTTTAGCAGTCACTTGTGTGGTTAACCTCACCTCGTTCATAATTTCTTCATGCCTCTGAGGATGAGTTTCTACTTCGTAGAAGTATTCTTCATCTGATGCAAAGGGTGGATCCCTAATAATTGACTCTAGATCAAAATCGCTTGCATCCTCAAATGCATCAGTGCTAGGTTCACATTCTTCTATAATTGAATCACACATTATTGGCTCTATCGTGAAAACTGAAATATCATAGCCATCCTCGTCATAGTGGGGTGTCCATTGTTCTTCATTGATGGCTACATCCATGGTTGCTAGGATTTTTGCCCAACCATGGGGTTCGAATTCTTCGTCTGGAAATACTACAAGTGCATAACCTGGGTCTTGAAGAGTTCGTGGATGTTGTTTTGCACCTAAGGTCCTGGCTTCTAACCGTTCTTCCTCTTGTTTTGCTACCTTACACATCCATAGATGAGTATCCTCGTGCAACCATGAGGGGTCTCATTCCAATGAGTGTATTGATTTTGTTTCTTCTGGTGTCTTATGGATGGTATTCCATTGTATTGGGGGTACATCTTGATGTGAATAGTCTTTAAGATTGACTTTAGTAGTCACTTCTAAATGTTGCAAGTACAAAGAATTAGTTCCCCAATCTTGTACAATTTGTAACTGACGCATGAATGGTTGTCCTAAAATCATCTCGTAGGCATGATTTTTTGCAAAATCACAAATGGCAAAAGTATGCTCAAACTCCACACCACAAGTGGTGAGAGATATGCCCTCTAGTAATCCTAATGGTTTTTCTATATGTCCATCAGCCATTTGTAGCTTCATCCTGGTGGGTCTTAGTGCTGGCTTACCCCAACGTTTCCATAAAGTGGTGGTAGCCATGGCTACTTCGGCTCCAGAATCTAAGATGGCTTTGGTGGTATAGCCCTGATGGGTTATTGAAAGATAAGTGTTACCTTCCTCTCCTTCGCTTACATCTCTGATCCTTTCTACGGGTATCTCTAGTACCTTCTTGTGTGTTCCTATCTGTGAGGGAGTAGTAGCAAGCTCAGGAAATTGATTTGCTACATGTTTCCACAGTTCTGGTTTAACCTTCAATA
The DNA here is from genome assembly GCA_020310875.1 of Ceratopteris richardii. NCBI lineage: Eukaryota > Viridiplantae > Streptophyta > Polypodiopsida > Polypodiales > Pteridaceae > Ceratopteris > Ceratopteris richardii. Next base: position 140,630,954 of record CM035418.1, on the reverse strand, counting down.
ATTCCTCTAGAGTGAGGTGACACTGTACTTTAGTGTTCTTGATCACTTCCGTGTTTCTAGGGATTACTGATTCTTCATTCCTCACTATTATCATGGGTGCTCTCATGCCAATAGACTTATCTTCCCAAGGTCCTGTGAACTGAGGTAATTATTGCAAAGAATTGGAGTCAAAACTTGTGTGTTCACTCAATTGTTCTTCCTCTACATCATCATAAATAGAGGGGATTTCTCGGGGAAATTTCTCTTGCAAGTCATCTATTTCTTGAATAGGAGGATGGGTTCCTTGTTCTTTTCTCCACTTCTCTTCTTGTATTTCTCTCAAAAATTCATGTGAATACCTATGTATGGAAGACAAATTGTCTTCACCCTCTGTGTTTGGTACTTGAGACAGGGATGGTGCATTTCTTTCCTGTCACTCTCTGAGGCAATAGGATTCCTATACTGATCCTTTTTCTCCCTGCTATCAATCAAGTATTCTAACCTCTCCAGTAGTCCTTGAAAGTGTAATTCAGGTTTTGCCATGTTATTCCAATTAAGATATCTAGAGGCTTCGAACATTGCTTGTGCTAATTCTACCATCTTCATGGAAAGTTTAGTCATCTCAATTTCTAGATTTGCTCGAGGGTAGTTCTTACTCATTTCAGCTATTTGAGGTCCTTCTTTTAATCTTGCTTGATATGCACGAAACATCACGTCTAGGTTTTTGGGTATGGGTTCCGCTAAAACTGATCCTGATCTCTGAGATAGGTTCTCTTGATTCAATTCCTGTGAAGTCAATTCTAGGATTTTGGCTCTAGATTCCTTGAGACTTCCTTCCAATTTTGTTATCCTCTTACTCCATTTTCTCTTAATTCTTTCTCTGGAATCTTTCCAAGATTTCATCTTTTTACTGCTAGATTCTCCAACTTCACTAGTTTCGGCTATTTTCTCCTGATTAAGCTGTTGATTCTGTAAGAGCGCTTGGGCTCTTGTTATAGCTTGGATAGGCACGTATGTAGGGTTGGATCCATCGGCATTGTTCACAATACCTATCACGTTGATTGGTGTCACATTTGAAGCATTAGCAGGGTTCAGGACACTCTTTGATGATATGTTCTTGACCACAATCGGCACAAAAGCCTTGTATATTATAATATTGAGATTGTCCTGCTATTGGAGGATGTGAAAAATCCTTTATGAAATGATCTCCTTGGCACCTAAAGCATGGTCCTCTAGGTCCCTATGGTCTTTGCTGTCTCAATTGGGGTCGCGGATTTGGGTTTGTGTACATCACATTAGCATAGTCGCGCTCCCAACTGGGTTCCAATGGTGGACTATCATACTGATACGTCTCCACGTGTTCTGATGACTCTGAATAATATGCGGGTGGACTATCTACATGAGTAGAGTCAAAACTGTTAGAGTTTGGGTCACTCTCTGTGATCAGGGGTGAAGAAGGCACTAAAGCCTTATTGAGGTTTTCTTCTATAGCAGCGTATTTGACTGAGATGACATTAGCTGGTGGGGGAGGCTGCTGAGCTAAGACAGGTTGAGGTCTCCGTTGAGTCTGATAAGGATAGTTCTATGGAGGTCTATAGTAATGAGGTTGAGTATTATACTGAGCTTGATACCTACCTTCTTGAGGGTATGCTTGCGGGTAGCTCTGTCTAATTGCTTGTTTGTTGTATGGGCAGTCTTGAGCCATATGATTCGTGTATCGTCTCTCAATTGTATAGTACTGGCCACTAGGGTTGGCTTGTGGTTGTGTTGCATTGGGACACACATTTGCCATATGATCACCACCACAGGTGTAACAACGCTTGTTTGTTGCTAACCTAGGCATCTGTTTACTAGAAACTCCTAGTTTTTGGGCCACTTTTTCTGTTAGGTCTTCTATCGTGCTAGACAATTTTGAAGATGCTAGAGATGAACAGTCTGAGTCCTTATAGACCGTTGAGAGTTCCAACTCATCTCCTAAGTTGTCTTCAATGTCTATGCAAACTCTTACACACTGCTCTAGCATTTTGGGTTCTTTCAAGTATACATAGGAACATAGTTTAGAGCTCAACAAACCATCTAAAAACAATGACACTTGCTTGGCCTATGAGGGTAACTCTTGCATCGGACATCTCTCAACATATTGTCTAAACCTACATCCTGCAAGTCTAACTGTTTCTTGAGGGGTCTGTTTGAAGTTATGAATCAATGAAGATGTATCATGTCTGATCCCACTTTTAGAGAATTCCGTGATGAATGACTCTAAAAAGTGATGGATGTCTCTAAATTGCCTTTGTTGCAATGGTTGGAACCAAGTTGAAGCTGTGTTCTTTAATGTTAGTCCAAAAGCATTATATTGTGTAAACATGTCTTCGACTTGTTCTGCCCTTAGCACTTGCTTAAATTCCGCAACATGATCATAGGGATCTCCTGTTCCATCAAAATAGTTTTTCATGGACTTCATTAACTGAGTGGGTCTTAATATTCTTGCGTGTTCACGTGGTCTAGGTAGAGGAAAATCATCTCTACTACCTGGTATTCTAGGTTCCCTTTGTCTATCCACTCTGTCCGTGTCTATGGTGGTTCTATCTCTCCCTATGGGATGATTGAAACTTACTTCCGGTCTTTCTTTGTTCTTCTCTCTTTGATTACCATGGGCTGAGGATGTTCCAGCACCCTGATGGCTTGTGTTTACATTTTCTCGTGATGGAGGGAATACTAAATCACCTCTCCATGTGTAGGTATTTCTCGCATGGTCTGGAACATCAGAATACTCTTTCTGATGTTCCATCCAATTATACGACCTTTCCAGGTGTATCTGGGTCCTTGAACTCGTAAATCATGATGGAGCTTACCTCACTAGGTTGTTCCGTTCTATACCTCCAAAATGCTTCATCTGTCTCTTTATTTACAAACAACTCTATGCTTCTGTTGTCCTGAGGGATCCACTCTGGGATTAGTACTCTTGTCAGTACAGATTTCCCTCTAGGTGTCCTAGGTTCTTCTAATGGTTCTTTTCCTTGGGCTTTAGCTTCTGTATCTAACTGAATTACGCCAAACTCATTCGTATTATTTGGTTGAGTACTTATGATGTACATCGTTCCTTCCTTTTCTATGTATGCATCTCTCTCGAATTTCACCACTGGACGTTCCAATCCAATGGGTTGATCAGGGTTGTGCATTTGCACCACTTGTCTTCGCAAACCATCCTCATAGATGTGAGCACCTAAGTGGTTGGTTCGGAGAAATTCTAATTGAGTCCTATAGGGTCCTTCAGGTCTTTCCAAATACGCTATGTTTGACCCTCCTTCTGGTCTTTCCGTGCTAAAAGCCATTTCCGATTCACTTGTATCTGAGCTCAACTCGTAAGGATAACTATTATTCAACTATTGAGCCCACGAACGTGCAGTAGTTCCTACGCTTGCTTCTGATGATCTAAGGCTTTGTCTGTCTGACTTACCTATATGCTTGCCCGATCTAAGGTTCATGAATTTACTTCTTGGCACTTCTGATCGTCAATGGTTCCTTGTTATTGATTTTCTTGTTTCTTTTAACTCCCTTAAATCCTTGTCTCAATGTACACGTCAGGAATCGACTTTCCCGTGGTACTTTTGAGTTCTCGTTCCGTCAGACGTTAATTCTTTTCTTTAGGTTTTCGTATCACACACCTTTACTTTAGTCTTGGATTTGAAAAAATTAATCTCTTGAACTTGATGCGTTCCTATCGTCGTTAATCTAATCCACAATGCTACCGTTTATCCTAAGCTAATAATTGACTGAGGGGGTTGAGTATTCTTCCAACCTCAAGTCAGCTGCTTTGAGTTCTTTGATGCCCAAGAAGTCGCACTTCCCAAACCTTTCGTTATTGATTGCCTTGCCTTGATTGTCCTTGATTGTCCTTGCTAGACCTGTAAAATCCCACTATTAGACCGATTCTCAAATGGATGATCAAGCACTTGAATATATATACTTTTAAAGGTCCCTTCCCTCTTGGTCAGATCTTAATGCCCCCTTGCTTTTCTAGTCCCAACAATGTTAACCTCAATTTATCCTCTCTAAAAAACAACGTCTTCTTGCTCAAAAAACGGACTTTGGATGCAAAAGATATGACCGTTCAGGCCCTCGGGGGTAAAAATTGACAAATAGGTTTTTCTTCAAATATAGGTTTAAGGGTCTCTAATGAGCTTAATGATCCAAAAATAGCTCCAAATTTTCCCAAAAAATCAAACCCTACAAATTGCGTTTGGGATGGACAATCGCGATGGTCTGCAACAATCGCGATGGTCTGGGACCGTCGCGATGGCTCAAGTGAACCGTCACGATCGCGTGGTACAATCGCAATGGTCCGAAGGCGCGAACTGTCGCGATGGTCTGAAGTGAAAAATCACGATGGTGTGAATGAACCGTCGCGATGGTCTAATCGATGAGCGATCGCGATGGCATCGATCAATGGTCAACGCGACAATCAGGATGGCGTGAGCGCGACGCGATGGTCACGAGGCACGATGCTTGAGCCAATCACGATGGTTCAAATTTCGAGGCGTCTCGATGGTCTGAGGGTATCGTCCTGATGGTCTGAGGGTATCCTCGTGATGGTCTAGCTTGCCACGTGGTAGCATCGGCACGATGGCATGAGCCACGCAATGGCGTGGGGTCGACGGGATCATCACGATGGTCAAGGACTCTCGCGATAGTTCAAGTGAACCGTCGCGATGGTCCGGCTGAGCCGTCGCGATAGCCTGAGCCAATCGTGATGGTGTAACACAATCGCGATGGCGTGAGCCTGTCGCGATGGTCCACCAAAATGCAAATTTTTGAAATGCAAGTGTGGATTCCTATGTGCGCAAGTGTCCTCTATAGCATGGTGAACTCGCTTACCTCAAATTCCGAACTTGGCAGACCATCGCGATGGTTTGACACAGTTGGCATTTTCTGACAGAAAGTGATTTTCTTACCTTTTTGCAGCTTTCATGATGCACTGGGGCTCTGTACCTGCAACAAAAACTCAAAAACACACAAGTACATACAAGCACAAAAGCTCTCTCTCTCGCATGCACAAATGAGGGGAAATGAGGAGAATGGGTGGATATGGTGAATTTTTTGATTTTTTTGAAGTGGAAGAAGATGATGCGGTGATGAAGATGGAGTGTGGGGGAGGTGAAAAACACAAAAAACTAATTAAAAACAACAACAAAAATGGAAACTTTTACCTTCCAACGCCACTTCTTGCTATACTCTTACCATCACACATTCGTCCTAGACGCGATCCTTGACAACGGCGCCAAATTTGGTGTTGCTCTAGCACAATGGTGAGAACCACGTTAAAAAGCTACACCTCCTTAATGTCAATCCGCAGAAGAGATAGGAGTGATATGAAGACCGTGAATGTGAGATGTAGTGAGAGTGAAGGTGAGAAGCATAGAGATGCACACACACATACACACACACAATGAAGAGACAAGCAAGACACAATAGAAGGTAGGAAATCAACTCTATTACTCAAGCACACTCTTACAAGCTCAAAATAGCTCTAAGTTCTTCTCTACTCAAACAAGCTAACCTCAAAAATGAGCTCTCTAGCTCTTTTATAGATTCTAGAGTAGTTTTGACTGGTTTCACATCTAGTGACTGGCATAGTTAAAAAGAAGGTTCTAGATGCTATTTGAAAGGGTAAACGGTGTCTAAAAATAACCAAAATTGGTACGCTCATTCTACCTAAGCTCCTCAAGCTGGAGGACTCCTCGGCTTGCACAAAATGGAGCTATAAATTACAAAAAGGGTTTTTCTATGTTACATATGATACAAAAGTGATGAAAATCACTATTGGAGGTTTTTGAAAAGTATTTTGAAATATATTTGTTTGGAAAAATGATTCGACTGGCTCCCTGCTACTTCATTATGCTATGTCTTTACATGCTTCCGCATCTTCTATGCCTCTGGCTACTGCCAACATACACCAATTTCTCTGCACACAAAACTGATTTCAAGAAGCCCTCTTTGGGAAAGTAAGACACTGTATAAGATAAAGAATCCACTTTAAATCTCTTGAATTGGATATGTAGACTAGGAGTTACAATTGTTATAAACATACTATGTATATACCTACAAGAGACTAGAGGGTGTGTGGGTTTGATAGCTCCTCCTTGATCCTCCTCTGTGAATAAAATACCTTCCTCTACATTTTTCTTAGCTTGGACCACTACATTTCAGCTCATTGAACCTTGGATGACTCTCTTCTTGAGCCTCCTTGAGTATATGTCTCTTAGTCTTCAATGACCTACAAGCCTTCCATACATTTGATGACTCTTTACCTCCTTTTATAGATTTTGGATGCCTCTCCCAACTTTTCCACCACCTTGCAATTGCCTTTCCTGACCTTGCCTGGCTTTGAGACCACCTTGACTGATTTGAATCGTGAATGTTTTCCACATTAAGGTCTTTTGACCCCTTTATCCACCTAAAGCTTGCATAGTTCACATTTTCAACATTGGTTAGAGTTGTGCATAACACCTTATTGGAACTATCCTCTTGTCAATTAGCTTGTGGGTGATAGGGTGCTGACTTTTATGAATCATTAGAAATTCATTCATGAGTGACTCAATGACTTCATTAATGAAGTGTGTACCTCTATCACTTACAATCTCAATAGGGAGTCCAAATTGAGTGAATATGTTTTCGAACAAGATTTTTTTTATAGTATGAGCATCATTTTTCCTAGTGGCTTTTGCATCTACCCATTTCATCAAATAGTCTGTAGCCACTATAATGTACTCAATGTGCGATCCTTTCGTTGGGGGATTAATGGTCCCAATGAAGTTAATGCCCCATTTTGAAAAAGCTCTTGAACTAATCATGGGTCTTAAGGGCATATTATCTCATCGTATGGGATACTTCATTCATTGATATATGTCACAATGATGTACATGAGTCTCATCATCCATCCGTAAAGTAGGCCACCATAAGCCCATGAAGAGAATCATCTTTACATTTTTGTCGACTGAAAAATGACCTCTTGCTACTCTTGCATGTGACATTTCAAGTATAGGAAGGTATTCTCCCTCGTGAACACATAAGCATATTTGATTATCCTTCCCATGTTTGAATAATTGTTTTCCCACAATTGCATAGTCTTTGCTTTACTTTTCCAGCGCCCATTTTCTAGTTAGTTTTGCTCCTTCCAGGTACGTATGTGATTTCAAAAAATCAACTAGTGGTTTACTCCAATTAGGACAATAGTGTTAACATAATGAGGAATGGTCATCGGGGGTATTTTCCTGGCACAATTGGAAGTTACTTATGTGTTCATGTACATCCTTCTACATATTTGGCCAATACGCACCTAGTCTTCTCGGTTCTTGGGTTGTTCCACTAATACCCTTATGTGTTATCCATTTAGTTACATGTGCTTGTTTGAGTAACTCATTTTTCTCCTCGAGTTCCATACATCTTAGAAGTACTCCATTGGATTCTTTGAAGTACAAAATGTCTACCACAATGTGGAGGTTTCTTGTTTGCCATAGCTCCTTTTTACTATTCATATTGATCCTATAATGTGGTCCATGCATGAGTAAAGGTATCAATTTTTCAGCCCATAGATCCTTTCTATTGTTCATATTGAGCCTATTGTTGGTGCAAAATTATCAAGTCTACACATTTGGCTTAGAAGAAAATGTGTGCAACTCTCACTTGATGATGCATGTGAACCTTAGCTTGTAATCACTTGGTCATTTACCATTGTAAAAGATCAAGTCTTGGAAGAATCTTGTAAAGGCTTGTATCTCGTGGAGTTAGGAGGAACATTGGTAACGAATTAAGGATGAGAGAATAACTCCTAAATCAGTGGAGTCACTTTTAGTTGGAGCCAAGTTTGAATTCAAATTCAAACTTAGAAGAAAACTCTTATAAAAAGGTCCTTGTAAAACTTGCGGCTATGTGGCCTCATTGTAGAGCTCTCCTCTTGATCATTTGTAGGACTTGAGTAGCTCACACCATAGCCCACTTAGTCTATCATCATTGAGCATCATTAAATGCCAATGATCTTGTACAATCATGTTTTATAATACATATAGTTCATTGAACATCTATGTCCACTTCTCTGCTATGACTACTCAGAACAATCAACTTTCTCTGGTCATATCTTACTGAATACTCAACTTTTCTTTATAATATTTGGCTTGTTGGAACCAAATTGAAGTCAAATCTCAAGGCATTTGGTTCATCCATCTAGGAGAAATCATCTTTGAAGTGCTCACTGGTCATCTACTAGTTAGTCCCTAAAAAATCGGGGGTAAGCTTCGGATTGCTAAACTTATTTCTCAGAGCATAGTTTATCATTTTAGATGATTCCACTTGCAAGCATTATCTATTTAAGCTAATTGAATTCTGTCAAAAGGAATTTCATCAATTGTTACTGTACTGTGAGCTCTAAGCAAAAGAAGCAGAAGGTGTATGGTCTAAAATAGCAAGTTTTGTGACACTAACTATTCATGAAGTAGTCTGTTTTGATTTAATTATTTCAATCATCAACTCCAAAGTACATAGCTACTTTCTTTGTGTCATTTGCAAGATAAAAGGGCCTATTATATAACTCTGAAGTGTATTAGGGTAGGTACAAAGCAGGTTTTAGCAGTACTATCTCAGTTCCTTGAGGTATCCATCCATCTCTCCCAACAGTGGTATCAAAGCAAGTTGAGGTAAAATGGGAGATGGTTTCCCTTATTTCATTGATAAATTGGAAAGGAATAATTATCTAGCATGGTCCTTGAGGATGAAGAGCTATCTACAAGGAAGGAGTCTGTATGGATACATATCAGGAGATGAGGAGATGCCCACATTTAGAAGCAAAGTTCAACCTACAAGAGAGGAGCAAGAAAGACTCAACTCATGGTGTGCCAAAGATGTGTTAGCCAGGTCATATCTACTTAACTCTATCTCTAACTTCCTTCTTCCTCATATTAGGAATTGCAAAACTTCCCAAGAGACTTGGGATACTCTATCTTCATATTTTTCCTCCAATACAAGAGCTAGGAAAAATCAATTGTGGATGGAGTTTACTACTCAAAAGAAGCAACCTAAGCACAATGTTTCAGAGTATGTGACCAAGGTGAAGGATGTAGGTGATAAGTTGGCAAGCATAGGAGAGGAGATTGAAGAAGAACAAATAGTGAGACAGATTATCAATGGTATCAAGGCAAATGATAAGTGGGAATCTTTCACAACTGCAATGGATCTTTATATGGATATGCAAATCCCTGATCTAACCACTCTCATGGGGAAACTCTTCACCCATGAGGCCAAGCTCAATAAAAAGGGATAACCATCAAGAGGTAACAATTCTTCTGCCCTCTATACAGATAAAGGAAAGTCTAAGGATAAAGCAAAGAGCAAAAAGTTGAAGATGAAGGTGCTACTTCTCAAGCTAACTATGCAAGGAGAGGTAGAAATTCAAGAGGAAGGGGCAAAGGAGGTAAGCAAGGTAGGGGGAGACCTTTCAACTCTTCCGCATGCAATATATGTGGACTCTCTAATCACATAACAAATGAGTGCTATAGGAACTTCAAGTACCAAAGAGGAAGAGTATTTCAAAGATGTGGCTACTCACAATAAAGAGAAAGATTCAACTATAATCAAGGATACAACCATGGCTACAACAACAATTATCAAGGAGGATACAAATCAAGGAAATACTTCAACAACTATACAGAGGATCAATGGGATTCTCTTCTCATTATGAACATGAATTCAAAACAAGGTATGAATGATGAGCACCTCTTCTATATTGACTCAGGTTGTTCGAACCATGTAGCGGGAAATGTAGCTCTCCTTTCTGATCTTGAAGAGCCCAAGGGAAAGCACCAAGTGCAGATAGGTGATGATACCAAGCATTCAGTTGTCAAGGTAGGAAATGTCAAAGCTTCTGCTAGGATAGGAATCTATTGAGCAGAGTTCTTTATGTACCTGCTATCACAAAGAATTTGATGAGTATTGGACAGAAAGTGGAAAAGCGTTTGCAGGTTAGGTTCAATAAATTTTGAGCTTTTGTGGAGGACCCCCAAGACGGATTCAGGAGAATTGCAAACGGAGAGAAATCAGGTAGATTTTTTACATTTGAGATTGAGGACACTAGAAACATTGCACTTTACAATTATAAGGATCAAACCTTGTCTGAGTTAGAGATATGCCACAAAAGATTAGGGCACATTGGTGAGAGAACATTGAAGCAGATATGTAGAGATCAATGTGTACTTGGGATACCTAATGTATCCAAGCAACATATGATCTATAAATGTGGTGCATGTCATGGGGTAAACCACACAGGTTACCCTTTACAAAGAAAAGCTATATGCATGAGGATTATTTGGAACTTGTCCACACAGATGTGTGGGGACCAAGCAAGGACCCTTCAATTTCAGGCTCAAGGTACTATGTGTCATTTATTGATGATTTCAGTAGGTGGACTATCTTGTATTTCATGAAACATAAGGATGAAGTGTTCAACTATTTCAAGAAGTATCTTGCACTTGTGGAAAATCAAACAAGAAAAATCTTAAAGAGGATAAGGTCAGATGGAGGAGGTGAGTGCTTCTCCAATGAGTTTGATGTAGTTCTGTAGGACAGAAGTATCAAAAGAGAGCTCACTACTAGATATACTCCTGAGCAAAATGGAGTGGCAAAGAGGAGGAACAAATTGATTTTGGAAGCAACTAGATCAATGCTAAATGAAAAGAAGTTGCCTAATTACTCGTGGGCAGAGAGTGTTTCTACTACCACTTATCTTATTAACAGGTTACCCTCTAAGTCCCTTGATGGGATGATCCCCTATGAGGCATGGCATGGTAGGAGACCATCCCTTGAACATTGCAAAATATTTGGTTGTGTCGCTTATGTGCATGTTCCATCTCAAATCAGAGGTAAGCTAGACCCTAAGGCACAGAAATGCATCTTCATAGGGTATGATATAAATAAAAAAGGATATAGGTTTTATAATCCATCCACTAAAGGATTTATGGTCAGTAGAGATGTTGTGTTTGATGAGAATGATTCTTGGTTTGAAAGTGAATGTTGGAAGGTCAAATTGCCATATGACTTGGAAGAAGAATTTCCAAGCCTCACCAACGAAGAGCCAAGCACAATTGGAGACATCAAATCAGATGATGAGGACACCATCAACTTGGAAGAATTTAAATCATGGAAATCAAAAGGCAAGCTCAAGATGAAGAGGTTGGAGGACAAACCTGAGTCATCCAACCAAGCCTTAAGGAGATCACAAAGAGAGAGTAAGAAGCCAATTAGACATGGGTATGATACTTCATTAGTCACTAAGCATTCTATTTATCTTGCTAAGGATTCATCACTTGAAGAACCTTCTACATACGAAGAAGCAAGTACCAAATCAAAATGGAAGGAGGCTATGGATGAAGAAATAGAAGCACTCCAAGAGAATGACACTTGGGAGCTAGTACCCAAAGAAGCATCAATCAAGGTAATTGGTTCTAGGTGGATTTACAAAATCAAAAGAAACTCAGATGGATCCATAAATAGGTATAAAACTAGGCTTGTGGCTAAGGGTTTTGCACAAACCCAAGGAGTAGATTATGAAGAAACCTTTTCACTTGTGGCTAAGATGCCAACCATCAGAGTATTGGTAAGTGTAGCTACATCTAGAAATTGGAATATGTATCAACTAGATGTGAAAAATGCTTTTCTCAATGCGTGGATTTCAGAGGAGGTTTACATGGCTCAACCTCCTGGCTATGAAGACCCAAACAAGGTAAATCATGTATGAAAATTGAAGAAAGCTTTTTATGGTTTGAAGTAGGCACCCAGGGCATGGAACCATAGGTTAACAACCTATCTTCAAGACCAAGGGTTCATGATGAGCAAGGTAGATTCTTCTCTGTTTGTCAAGAGGAGTACTTTAGAAATTATATATTTATGTGTATATGTGGATGACATCATTTTTACAGGTAGTGATGCCAAAGGCATCAAACAAATCAAAAATCAGATGATCCAAGAGTTTAGGATCAGTGACCTAGGGTTTCTGAAATATTTCTTTGGACTTGAGTTGGTGTATACTAACTCTGGAATCTACATCACTCAAAGGAAATATGTGCAGGACATGTTGAAGAAGTTCCACTTGGAGAATGCAGAAACCAACTATTGCTCTATCTTCAACAGAGGCTGAATACATGGGATTAGCAAATGCTACACAAGAAGCTATTTGGATTTGATTGCTCTACTCAGATTTGGGACTTCGCACTCATTCACCTATGATCTTGGGTGATAACACTAGTTCTTTGCATCTTGTAGCCAATCCTATTTATCATGCAAGAACCAAGCATATAAAAGTGCACTATCACTATGTTAGAGAGAAACGCTTGAGCAAAGATATTCAACTAGCATATGTATCTACAAATATACAATGTGTTGATTTGTTAACCAAAGCACTTGATGGTACTAAACTTTGCAGGTTTAAAACCATGATTGGATTATAGGATATTCAAGAAGATGAAGCAAAGCAAGACAAGATGTTTGGCTTGAGGGGGATCTGTTGGTGCAAAATGATCAAGCCCACACATTTGGCTTAGAAGAAAATGTGTGCAACTCTCACTTGATGATGCATGTGAACCTTAGCTTGTAATCACTTAGTCCTATACCATTGTAAAAGATTAGATCTTGGGAGAATCTTGTAAAGGCTTGTATCTCGTGGAGTTAGGAGGAACATTGGTAATGAATTAAGGATGAGGGAATAACTCCTAAATCAATGGAGTCACTTTTAGTTGGAGTCAAGTTTGAATTCAAATTCAAACTGAGAAGAAAACTCTTATGAAAGGTCTTTGTAAAACTTGCGGCTATATGGCCTTATTGCAGAGCTCTCCTCTTGATCATTTGTAGGACTTGAGTAGCTCACACCATCAGTCCATCATCATTGAGCAACATTATAATGCCAATGATCTTGAACAACCATGTTTTATAATACATATAGTTCATTGCACATCTCTATCCACTTCTCTCCTATGACTACTCAGAATAGTCAACTTTCTTTGGTCATATCTCATTGAATACTCAACCATTCTTTATAGTATTTGGCTTGTTGGAACCAGCTTGAAGTCAAATCTCAAGGCATTTGGTTCAGCCATCTAGGAGAAATCATCCTCAAAGTGCTCATTGGTCATCTACTCGTTAGTCCCCAAAAAATTGAGGGTAAGCTTTGGATTGCTAAACTTATTTCTCAGAGCATAGTTTATCATTTTAGATGATTCCACTTGCAATCATTATCTATCTAAGCTAGTTGAATTTTGTCAAAAGGAATTCCATCAATTGTTACTGTATTGTGAGCTCTTAGCAAAAGAACCAGTAGGTGTATGATCTAAAATAGCAAGTTTTGTGACACTAGCTATTCATGAAGTAGTTTGTTTTGATTTAATTGTTTCAATCATCAACTCCAAAGTACATAGGTACTTTCTTGGTGTCATTTGCAAGCTAAAAGGGCCTACTATATAACTCTGAAGTGTATTAGGGTAGGTACAAAGCAAGTTTTAGCAGTACCACCTCACTTACTTGAGGTATCCATCCATCTCTCCCAACAGTGGTATCAGAGCAAGTTGACGTAAAATGGGAGATGGTTTCCCTTATTTGATTGATAAATTGGATAGGAATAATTATCCAACATGTTCCTTGAGGATGAAGACCTATCTACAAGGAAAGAGTCTCTATGGATACATATCACGAGATGAGGAGATGCCCACATTTAGAAGCAAAGTTCAACCTACAAGAGAGGAGCAAGAAAGAATCAACTCATGGTGTGCCAAAGATGCGTTCGCCAGGTCATATCTACTTAACTCTATCTCTGAATTCCTTCTTCCTCATATTAGGAATTGCAAAACTTCCCACGAGACTTGGGATAGTCTATGTTCATATTTTTCCTCCAATACAAGAGCTAGGAAAAATCAATTGTGGATGGAGTTTACTACTCAAAAGAAGCAACTTAAGTAGAATGTTTCAGAGTATCTGACCAAGGTGAAGGATGTAGTTGATGAGTTGGCAAGCATAGGAGAGGAGATTGAAGAAGAACAAATAGTGAGACAGATTATCAATGGTATCAAGGCACATGATAAGTGGGAATCTTTCACAACTGCAATGGATCTTTATATACTCTCATGCGGCAACTCTTCACCCATGAGGGGAAGCTCAACCAAAATGGAGAACCATCAAGAAGTAACAATTCTTCTGCCCTCTATACAGCTAAAGGAAAGTCTAAGGATAAAGCAAAGAGCAAAAACTTGAAGATGGAGGTGCTACTTCTCAAGCTAACTATGCAAGGAGAGGTAGGAATTCAAGAGGAAGGGGCAGAGGAGGTAAGCAAGGTAGGGGGAGACCTTTCAAATCTTCCCCATGCAATATATGTGGAATGTCTAATCACACAACATATGAGTGCTATAGGAACTTCAAGAACCAAAGAGGAAGAGGATTTCAGAGAGGTGGCTACTCACAATCAAGAGGAAGATTCAACCATACTCAAGGATACAACCATGGCTACAACAACAATTATCAAGGAGGATACAAATCAAGGAAAGACTTCAACAACTATACAGATGATCAAGGGGATTCTCTTCTCATTATGAACATGAATTCAAAACAAGGTATGAATGATGAGCACCTCTTCTATATTGACTCGGGTTGTTCAAACCATGTAGCAGGATATGTAGCTCTCTTTCTAATCTTGAAGAGCCCAAGGGAAAGCACCAAGTTTAGACAGGTGATGATACCAAGCATTCAATTGCCAAGATAGGAAATGTCAAAACTTCTGATGGGAATAGGTATCTGTTGAGCAGAGTTCTTAATGTAGCTACTATCACAAAGAATTTGATGAGTGTTGGATAGATAGTGGAAAAGTGTTTGCAGGTTAGGTTCAATAAATTTGGAGCTTTTGTGGAGGACCCCCAACATGGATTCAGGAGAATTGCAAAGGGAGATAAAATAGGTAGATTGTTTACATTTGAGCTTGAGGACACTAGAAACATTTCACTTTACAGTTATAAGGATCAAACCTTGTCTGCGTTAGAGATATGGCACAAAAGATTAGGGCACATTGGTTAGAGAACATTGAAGCAGATATGTAGAGATCAATGTGTACTTGGGATACCTAATGTATACAAGCAACATATGATCTATAAATGTGCTGCATGTCAGTTTGGTAAATCACACAGGTTACCCTTTACAAAGAAAATCTATATGCATGAGGATTATTTGGAACTTGTCCACACAGAATGTGGGGACCAAGCAAGGACCCTTCAATTTTAGGCTCAAGGTACTATGCGTCATTTATTGATGATTTCAATAGGTGGACTATCTTGTATTTCATGAAACATAAGGATGAAGTGTTCAGCTGTTTCAAGAAGTATCTTGCACTTGTGGAAAATCAAACAGGAAAAAGCTTAAAGAGGATAAGGTCAGATGGAGGAGGTGAGTGCTTCTCCAATGAGTGTGATGCATTTTTGTAGGATAGAGGTATCAAAAGGGAGATCGCTACTAGATATACTCCTGAGCTAAATGGAGTAGCAGAGAGGAGGAACAGATTGATTGTGGAAGCACCTAGATCAATGCTAAATGAAAAGAAGTTGCCTAATTACTTGTGGGCAGAGAGTGTTTCTACTACCACTTATCTTATTAACAGTTTACCCTCTAAGTTCCTTGATGGGATGATCTCCTATGAGGCATGGCATGGTAGGAGACCATCACTTGAACATTGAAAAATATATGGTTGTGTTGCTTATGTGCATGTTCCATCTCAAATCGGAGGTAAGTTAGACCCTAAGGCAGAGAAATGCATCTTCATAGGGTATGATATAAATAAAAAATGATATAGGTTTTATAATCCATCCAACAAAGGATTTATGGTCAATAGAGATGTTGTGTTTGATGAGAATGATGAGAAGTGAATGCAGGAAGGTCAAATTGCCATATGACTTGGAAGAAGAATTTCCAAGCCTCACCAAGGAGGAGCCATGCACAATTGAAGAAATCAAATCAGATGATGAGGACACCATCAACTTGGAAGAATTTAAAGCATGGAAATCAAAAGGCAAGGTCAAGATGAAGAGGTTGGAGGACATACTTGAGTCATCCAACCAAGCCTTAAGGAGATCACATAGAGGGAGTAAGAAGCCAATCAGATATGGGTATGATACTTCATTAGTCACTTAGCATTCTATTTATCTTGCTAAGCATTCATCACTTGAAGAGCCTTCTACATATGAAGAAGTAAGTACCAAAGCAGAATGGAAGGAGGCTATGGATGAAGAAATAGAAGCACTCCAAGAGAATGAGACTTGGGAGCTAGTACCCAAAGAAGCGTCAATGAAGGTAATTGGCTCTAGGTGGATTTACAAAAAAATCAAAAGAAACTCAAATGGATCCATAAAAACGTATAAAGCTAGGCTTGTGGCTAAGGGTTTTGCACAAGCCCAAGGAGTAGATTATGAAGAAACCTTTTCACCTGTGGCTAAGATGCCAACCATCAAAGTACTAGTAAGTGTAGCTACATCTAGAAATTGGAATATGTATCAACTAGATGTGAAAAATGCTTTTCTCAATGGGTGGATTTCAGAGGAGGTTTACATGGCTCAACCTTCTGGCTATGAACACCTAAACAAGGTAAATCATGTATGCAAATTGAAGAAAGCTCTTTATGGTTTGAAGTAGGCACCTAGGGCATGGAACCATAGGTTAACAACCTATCTTCAAGACCAAGGGTTCATGATGAGCAAGGCAGACTTTTCTCTGTTTGTCAAGAGGAGTGATTCTAAAATTATATATTTATGTGTATATGTGGATGACATCATTCTTACAGGTAGTGATGCCAATGGCATCAAACAAATAAAAAACGAGATGATGCAGGAGTTTAAGATCAGTGACCTAGGGTTTTTGAAATATTTTCTTGGACTTGAGTTGGTATATACTAACTCTAGAATCTACATCACTCAAAGGAAATATGTACAGGACATGTTGAAGAAGCTCTCGTTGGAGAATGCAAAAGTAGCTAGCACCCCTATGGAGGTAAATCATAAATTGAGCACTCATGAACGTGATTTTCTTGAAGATTGTTGACAGTCAAGGTTACACACAAGCATGGAAGTGCACCAATGCAGTGGACACACAAAAAGAAGGAGCATGTAGGGAGCTCCAAGAAGCACATGTCAAATTTTCAGAAGGAATCCCTATAAAAATCGTGATTCTTATCACTAAAAACCATTGTAAATACCATTTTCTATTTTTACAACTCCATTTTGTTCAAGCCAAGGAGTCCTTGAGCTTGAGGAGTATTAGAAGTATCATCCTACTAATTTTCATAATTTTTAGATTCCGTTTGAGTCCCCAAATAAGCCTTGGAACCTAATTCTTAACTAAGCCAGTCACTAGGTCTAGACAGGGCCAAGACCACTCAAAAAACTATAAAAAGGGTTGGAGAGCTCATTTTTGGGGTTATCTTGTTGTAGATTTGAGCTTCTATAATAGATTTCTTTTGTAATCGAAGTCCTTCCATTGCTCCACTTTTTGCTCTTACCTTGTGCACGTGTGTGTATATGTGTGTATGTTTGTGTGCTTTCACTCACACACTCGTGCACTTCACTTGCTCTTGGTCTTCATACCGGTCCTCACGTCTCCGCGGATTGACATTTATGAGGTGAAGCTCCTCAGATTGGTACTTGCCATTTGTGCTAGTGACACCAAATTTGGCGCCGTTGTCGAGCAGAGAGCTTGGAGGATGAGCGTGTGACGGTAAGACGTAGAGTAGCGATGTTGGAAGGTAAAAAAATCACCATTTTCAATTCAATCTCTGAGTTTTTCTTCTTCATCATCATCATCATCATCACCATCTTCTCCCGTCTTCATATTCTCTGATTTTTTCCATTTTTGGCTGTACATTCACCTCGTTTTTCACTTATGGCTGTGAGAAAGATGCATAGAGGGAGTTCAGAGCTGAAATGCTGAAGAAATCCTCTTGAAACACTCTCAAAACATCAAAAAATTGATTCACCATATCGCGACATGAGAAGAACTACGTTTGGTATTGTGAGTGTCATATCGCAAGTTTGGAGGGTGACTTTGCATCTACAGACACATAGGAGTGATAAGGAGAACCTAAGGTACTCATATCTGCAACATATTTTGAATTTGGCCCCCAAAAACTCCAAGTATCGTGTCTGGTTGAGATTTGGTATCGTGATACCAGAACTCTCGTGTATCGCAATACTTGTTGAGGTATCATATCGTGCACGCCCACTTGAGGTATCACCATACCATTCTGGTATCGTATCGTCAAGTGCTAGTATCGCAATCGCAGTCACCCCTGTGGTATCGTATCGTCGATCAAGCGGTATCATATGGTGCAAAAACATGGTATCGTATCGTCTGACCCTTCAGTATTGTATCGTCCATAGAACCAGTATCGTATCGTGAGAGCTCCAGTATCCTATCATGTAAATTTTTGGTATCATATTGCCTGTCACCTTGGTATCGTATCGTGAGCAATCTGGTATCATATCATGTGATTTTTGGTATCGTATCGTGTCGGTTCAGTGGTATCATATCGTTTGGAAGGTATCGTATCATTTATAGACTGATATCGTATCGTGGCAATCAGAAGTATTGTCTTGTGGCCACTTCCAGTATTGTATCGTCTGGATAGCAGTATCGTATCGTGGAAGTTGGTATCACCTTAGTGGTATCCTATCGTCCAAGGTGGTATCGTCTATAATGGTATCGTGTATCATGGAAAATCTCGTATCGTATCACCTATCTTGAGGTACTCCCAGAGGCATCCCATTTCCCTGTTTTAACCCCCTGAACCCTGAACTGGCATAACTTTCTCATACGAAATCCGTTTGGAGTGATTTTGAGTTCGTTGGATTATTAGATATAGTATTTTGAAGTTGACCCTCAGATTGGACTAGGAAACAAGGAGTTCCACAAGATTTTGAGCAATACAAAGGACAATTTTGGACTTGTAGATAGGGCTTATGAACCTAAGATCAAGTAGACACTTAGGAAGAGATAGGTAAAGTACCAAATCATCTAAGGCAAGTGTCAACCATACAACCAAGTTGAGGGCTCACAATTCAATGGTTAGCACTACATGCTGAGTTCACAGACAAGTGAGCTAGAAATGTCTTTTAACTTCGAGAAACTCTTGGCTTCTGAAGACATGCATAGTTCAGTACCTAGGGAAGGTTTTATTTCTAGAGTGGAAGGGGAATATCGGATGTCTCTTCAATACATATCCACTAACTTGCAAGGAATACCCATATACCTTGACGGTCTACACAGGTCAGTAGCAAGAATGATAAACACTACAGAATTAGAAATAGTTCCAAGGCCAGCTGTCAAGTATGAAAGTGGAGTTTACATGGACAAGATGGGCCAGATATATGTAGTAACCTAAAACCTTGATCAGATTATTGCCAGAGGAGAATTAGAAGGACAAGGAACTTCCAAGAGAACCAATAGTGGAGATACGGTGACTACCCCTAGCGGAAAGTCGGTAATGACTCAAGTATTGCAAGCGGACAAGATACCCCAAGATGACTATCTGATGGATGTGTACTTAGTACATGGATCAGACCTACTCCTACAAACTGATTCACTAACACAAGGAGAAGGCATCAGCCCAATAACTATATACGAGTTTAGTGATCCAGAAAATCCTTCTAGAGCTACATACCTAGACCAAAATCAAAGGAGATATTGGTCTGTAGATGAGGTGGAGGGATCTAGATTAAAGTACACGGATCTACCTATATTCCCTCCTCGAGATGAGGCAACTACCTCACAAAACCCATTCTAGACCGAGCAAAGAATGGAAAATGTGATGTCAAGACAAACGAGCCAACTTAGTATGCCGAACAGACCTCAGGTGCAATCCACCATGCTAGGAATCAACTCCCACAACCAAACTAGTCAGGGAATGGGAAATATGAATAGACCTACCTTTAGGACAAAACTGCCACAAGGTGTTCCTATCATAATTCAATCCCCAGAACCCGACAGAAGACTGAGACCAATCCAATTGGCCAATGTATGCAAAATCGTTACGATGGCATAGGAGAGTCGTATGACCACATTGCAGAATTCAAGCAGGTATTGCGAGCGGAGCAAGTGGATGATTTTTTCATGCAATATGAAACCTTTGGGCTAACCCTCACGGGAATAGCCTTAACTTGGTTTCAATCCTTGGATCCAAGTTTCTTTGGCCATATCGAACATTTCTTCCAAGAAGTTATTTGGGAATTCACTAAGCGAGAGATCAAGCACAATTCGTCATCCTTACTACATACTTTCAAACAAGCTCCTAATGAGACAGTAAAAAATGTAGCACGAAGATTTAATCAATATGTAGACCGATGCCCTGTGACAGAGAGACCTTCTCAACAGAAAATGATATCCCTATTTTTAGAACGTCTAACTAATGGAACATTGAGAATCTTGGTATACATAAAACGGTTGCAAACTCTAAGTGAGTGTCTTCAAGAGCGCATAGATTTGGAAGACAACTTAGCTGAGGATCTCAAAATCACACAAGATTCTACCAAAATAGAGGATACAAGGAGCAATGAGACTCCTAGTTTGACTTATGTGGAGGAAGTAGCAGAGTTAGTGGCTAAGAAATTAGGGGTACAAGGACAAAGGAACTACCAGAACTCTTCCTTGAGAGTGCCAATGTTAGGAAGTTGCACATGTTGCCATGGAGATCATCCATCTCATGTCTACACCAGAGAAGGATTAGGGTTATCACAACCTTACCCTTACGATAGACAACCAACTCAGGAGCCTAACATATACTCTTATAGTGAGCAGAAGTACATCAAGTACAACACCGAAAACTATCCAATGAATAGATAGCCACGATCGTTTGTACCACCCCAATGTAGACCATATGGGTGCCCTCCTAGAGAACAAGGCAGAGAAGTTCCTAGGTATAACCCATGTCCAGGACCACAAGGAGAAACTAGACCATATGAACATGGAGGATGTAGCCAACCTCAACCTATACCAGGACAACAACCACCCCACCCACTAGCTCCGATACAAGGGCAGAGCATCACAATACAAGTCGTTTGTCTTGAGTGTGGCAAAGAACAGCTCTTGAGAGATTGTCCCGGACATCCCTCTAGTGCACCAAAGGTTACACGCGTTAATGTAGTAGGCTTAGTAGGGGATTCGAGTTCGATTAGCGATAATGTGGCTCCTATACATGCAGTTACTAGGGCACAAGCCTTACAACAAGCTAGGCAAGCTAAGCAATCAGAGCCAAGTGAGTCAGGAGACCCTAGTAAGAGAAAAACAAGAACATGGAAGGATACTAGAGAAAAGGCCAATCGTAAGTGGGCCAAAAAGTTATCCAAACTAGAAGAAAGCCTAAAAGATGCAAAAACAAAAATAGAAAATATTGCCTCTCAAAACCCCTTGCATGTCAAAACTCCATTCACACCACCTCATCCCCACCCACCAAACACTGTAAATAAACCACAACCTGGATCGGTTCTTGCAGATCCAACCCTAGAACACTTGGACATGATGTTCAAGGCATACGAGGCTCGACTTCAAGAAGGGCCAATACCTGCAAACCTAGACAAGAGCTACCCTAGAGCAGATTTAGAGATTGAACGGACAAAAATGTGCATGAAAATAGTGGAACTAGCTCAAGCTATGTTCGAGGCCAATCAATCGTTCAATCAGACGAATGTTATTACACCGGGTTTGAACTTCCAGGGCTTACTAGAAATATTAGAGCAGTTGGTAAATAAGCCTCAAGTTTCTTTACCTTCACAGGCTCAACCAACTATTGAAAGAGAAAGCTCATCACCAAAGAAAGTCTATGTTCCCTGACTCCATAGATGATGGAGAACCTCTTTCAATTCAACAGCACACTCAAAAGTTCTTGCGGGAAATAAAAGAAGAGAAATGGGCCAAGGAGAAGGATGTTCCCCCTCCTATTCTTGAGATTGATGACATTCATGATCAATTTCCACAAGACATTCCATCTATTTATGAAGACCAAGTAGAGCAACAAGGAGAAGAAAGGTTTGAATTTGAATCCAATTATTTACAAGAATTGCCACAGTTCACAGGTCCATGGGAATCTAAATCTCTCTAGGTCAGAACTCCCACAATATTGATCAGAAACGAAGACTCGATGGTTCCAAGAAACACTGAAGTCGTGAAGAACACTAAGGTTAAGTGTCATCTCACAGTAGAGGAGCTACTCAAAGCAAAATGTGAGTTATGGAAACATGTGGCAAATCAGGTTCCAGAACTTGATTCCAAAATGCCAAAAGCAGGCTCTAAAGAGACAATACAGGAGATACTTCTAGACAAAATAGGGGACATGAGCGAAGGTGAGGAAGGTAATACTTATCTTCTGATCACCTACCAAGGTTACACAACAAAAGCAATCATAGATTCAGGTGCTGGTGTTGCTATTGCAACCACTTCCTTGTGGAAACAATGGGGTAAACCTACATTAAGACCAACTAGAATGAAGCTTCAGATGGCTAACGGCCATGTGGAAAGACCTATAGGATTGCTAGAAGGGATAACCCTAACCACTTGTGGTGTAGAGTTTGAGCACACCTTTGCTATATGTGACTTTGGTAAAACTAATACCTTTGAAATGATCCTAGCAAGACCCTTCCTATGACAACTACAAGTTGTACAAGATTGGGGAACCAATTCCTTGTACTTGCAGTGCTTAGGGGTCACAACCAAGGTCAATTTGAAGGATTACACTTTTAGAGATGTACCACCCCTACAGTGGAATCCTATCCACAAGGAGCAAGAAGATTCAATCTTTGTGCATTCTAAAAGTTCATCTGATACATCTTGGATGCATGAAGATACTCATTTGTGGATGTGCAAGGTCGCAAAGGAAGAGGAAAAACACTTAAAGGCAAGAGAAAAAGAAACTTCTCAAGGAGATAGACCAATTAGAGACCCAACCCATATGCCGATGATCTTTCCAGATGAGGAATTTGAGCCTCATGGTTGGGCAGAAATCTTGGCCACCATTGATGGAGAGTGTTAATCTCAAAAAGAACAAGTTACTTTTGTATTTAGAGCACCTCTATAACAAGAATAACTCAGATCTTCACCAATTTTAGAAGATCAATAGTCAATTGTCAAATTTTCTGAACAAACTGTGAAGAAGGAGAATACACAAAAAGTCTGCTGCACATAAATCACTCATTGCCTTATCAATTGTGTAAAGTTTTTTATAAAACTTTGTATGGGGCATAAAGATTGTGCACCTTCTCCAAGTTGAATCACTCCAAAAGATTCAATAGAACTTGAGAAATGATCTCAACAACTCACCTATGTCTAAAACTGTTCTTCTGAGAAGTCGATTTAGACACCTATGACTTTAAACCTTTGGTTCTCTCAATCTAGAACCCG
Organism: Ceratopteris richardii; assembly: GCA_020310875.1. Classification (NCBI taxonomy): domain Eukaryota; kingdom Viridiplantae; phylum Streptophyta; class Polypodiopsida; order Polypodiales; family Pteridaceae; genus Ceratopteris; species Ceratopteris richardii. Next base: position 140,607,527 of record CM035418.1, on the reverse strand, counting down.
TTTCTACAATGCTTTTAGCCACAAATAGCTTACCTTCCAACTTAAAGATTAAGTACTTTCTTGCTTAAAACTTTAAACTGTGGAAGGAGAATTGATCAAAGCATTCGTATCGAATTTTGCGCCTCCTGTAACTTCACTTCTTCTCATTCACATATGCAAATGTTCCTACACTTAATTCTCTCAGCCAGATCACAATTGGAAGCTAAAAATTTGTACAGAGGTCGATTACCTATAGACTTAGACTTGTACAAAAGCATTTCACAAAAGATCTAACACAGAAGGAGAAAACCCAAAAATATCAGGTGCAACATTTTCTTCATTTCTAAGAAAAATTACAACTGAATGATGAGAGAGTCTTAACTCACTTCTAAGATGTCTAATGACACATACAACTTCTGATTACTCTATTCTCATGCTCTCTCATACTTTCCTCGACATTTTCATAGTATATATATACAGAAAATTTACAACCTTATGACTCCTCAAAGATATAAGTGAACTATCTGTACATATGTGTACACATCTTCCTCTTCTGAATGTATTCTTCTTCCATGCTTCACAACTTGAATCTTTCCTTCAAACCTTGACTTCAACTCTTCATCAAACATCAATTGTTGATTGTCCTGCACCAACAGCTCCCCCTCAATCATCAATTGAGGTTTTCTCTATCTTCTTTATGCCTGCCATGTCTTTGAATCTCTGTAGCTTTGGTCCATCCATGCTTTTGGTAAGCATATCAGCTATCTGATCTTTTGTTGAAGTATGTATGACTTCAATCTCTTTATCCATCACCTTCTCCCTCAGAAAGTGATACTGAATCTCAATGTGTTTAGTCCTTGCATGAAACACAGGATTAGCAGCTAAATACAATGAACTCATGTTATCTCCATAAATGATAGGTGTACTCTGTATGGTGTCAAAACTCTTCATGAGAGTCTTAAGCCATATCACTTCCTTTGCAGCTTCAACCATACCTTTGTACTCAGCTTCTGTAGATGATAAAGCAACTGTGTGTTGCTTCTTTGAACACCAAGAGATTAACTTATCTCCCACATAACACAAGTATCCATATGTTGATCTTCTATCATCAGGATTACCTGCCCAATCTGCATCACTATATATTCTAATGTTTGTATCTGATGTAAAACCATAATACAAACCCTCTTTGAGTGTACCCTTAATGTACCTCAACACTCTTTGACCTCCAATCCAATGTTCTTTCCTAAGACAATGCATGAATTGAGACAAAACTCCAACTTCATATGATAAGTCAGGCCTAGTTAATGTAGCATAGATAAGACTACCAACCAAACTCTGATATAGCTTCATATCCTTGAATTCTTCTCCACCATATCTGCTCAATTTGTGATTCACCTCCATTGGAGTAGGTCCTACCCTGCAATCATTCATTTTAAACTTGATTAACAAGTTTCTCAAATACCTTTCTTGAGTCACATACACTCCATGTTGAGTGTATGAAATCTCCATGCCCAAGAAATATGACAAGCTCCCAAGTCACTGATTTTGAACTCTTTCTCCATTTTCTTCTTTAGGCTTTTAATGCCTTTCTCATATGTACCTGTAAGAATTATATCATCAACATATATGCACATGTAAATGAACCCATCATCACTTGCTTTAACAAGCAAGCTACTATCTGCTTTAGATACTTGAAATCCAAGTTCTTTCAAGAACTTCACAAGTCTATAATTCCATGCCCTTGGGGCCTGCTTCAAACCATACAAAGCTCTCTTGAGCTTACATACATGATCTGGATACCTTCCATCCCTGAATCCTTGAGGTTGCTCCATGAAAACATCATCTGAAATGTAACCATTTAAAAAAGCATTCTTCACATCTAATTGACATAATTTCCAACCTTTACATGCAGCAATGGCTATGAGTGTCCTGATGGTTGTCATCTTTGCCACAGGACTATAGGTCTCATCATAATCAATACCATATGTTTGAGCAAACCCTTTCACAACAAGTCTAGCTTTATACCTAGACACACTTCCATCTGCAAACCTCTTAGTCTTATAGACCCATTTGCATCCAATAATCTTCTGACTATTTGGTTTAGGAACCAAATCCCATGTCTGATTCTCCATTAATGCATCATATTCTTCCTGCATAGCGTTCTCCCAATTTTCCTTACCTTTTGCCTCTTCATAAGTGGAAGGGTCTTCATCTGCCTTTATCATGTAAGCATAATCTTTGGTAGCCAAAAAAGAAGTGTCATAGCTATACCTTGTAGGTTGCCACTTGTGTCTTGATGACCTTCTGAGTTCTCCACTCCTTGAGGTTTCTGGTTCTTCACACTCAGGATCAAATCTTGGCATTTCTTCAACTTCAACCTGCACTTCATTATTCTCCTCTTCATCAAATATCTGAACCTTTGATTTACCTTTCTTTTGACTCACAACTTCTTCATCACCTATATTAATATTGATTGTACCTGCATACCAAGTACCTTGCTCATCAAATGTAACATCTTTTGATACAAGAAATTGTTTTGTAGATGGACTCCACAACCTATATCCCATCTGCTTATCATCATAACCAATGAATACATACTTTTCAGCTTTAGGTTCTAACTTGTGTCTTAATTGTGATGGCACATATGCATATGCCAAACATCCAAATACTTTGCAATGATCCAAGGTAGGTCTCTTACCCCACCATGCCTCATATGGTGTCATACCCTGCAAAGCTTTACATGGTAGCCTATTTACCAAATAAGTAGCTGTATTTACAGCCTCAGCCCACAAATAATTTGGGAAATTTTTCTCCTTCATCATTGACCTTGCAAACTCAACAAGAGTTCTATTTCTTCTCTCTGCTACACCATTTTGTTGAGGAGAGTACCTGCAAGTGATTTCCCTTTTTATACTTGCATTCCACAAGTAATCACTGAACTCATTAGAGAATAGTATTTCCCCTCCATCTGACCTTAGTCTCTTCAATTTATGGCCTGTAATTCTTTTTGCATACACATGATAATGTTTGAATGTATTGAATACCTCTGACTTATCTTTGATCACATAGATAGTGATCCATCTGGTAGCATCATCAACATAAATCACATAGTATCTTGAACCATTGATACTGAAATCTTTTGATGGTCCCCACACATCTCTGTGTACCAACTCAAGCTTCTCTGAATACATAAAACCATGCTTGGAATAAGATTGCTTATGAGCCTTACCTAATTGACATGCCTCACATCTGTATGTCCTATGTTGACCTGCAACATTAGGCAATCCAAGCACTGAACCATTGTTAATCATATCTTTGATACCTCTTTCATTGAAGTGTCAAAGCCTCTTGTGCCAAAGATCTAACTCAGAGATCTTATGTCCTCCATAAGTGAACAAGGCATGACCAACATTACCTTGAATCTTTAATGTGAACAACCTTCCTTCTTTCTTCCCTGAAACAATTTGTTTATACCCATTGCTAGGGTCTTCCACAAACACTCCTTCATTAGTGAATCTAACTTCATAACCTTTTTCAACAATTTGTCCTACACTTATCAGATTCTTAGGAATTGTAGGAACATACAAGACCTTACTCAAGAGAGTACTTCCATCCTTGGCCTTCACTGATCCAATTGACTTCACATTGTGCTTTGTATTGTCACCTATTTGAACAACATGATTAGATACCTTATTTTCCAAATCAGTCATCAATGCTATGTTACCACTCAGGTGATTGCTACACCCTGAGTCAATGTAGAAGACTCTTTGATCTTCACTTTGCCTTTCACAAGTTGCATTCATTATCAATGTTGAATCCTCCTTCTGATCTGAAGCATAATTGTAGTAGGTATTATTGTATTGTTGACTTTGGAATCCTCTATCTGCATTTCTTCCAAAGTAACCCCTACTACCTCTTCCTCTGAAGTTACCTCTTTGCTTTCTGCCACCTCTTCCTCTTGAATTAAAATTCTGATTATATCCACCATTACTCTGATTATTATGCCAACAATCATTAGCTAAGTGTTGTGCCTTCATCTTCATTTGCTTGTTGCTTCCCTTTGCTATTTTTCTTCTTATCCTTTGAGTACATTGCATGACCTGTACTCTTGTCACCTTCACCTTTGACATCCTGATCAAAGGTTAACATATGTCCTAGCAACTGATTTAAGTCAGGAGTAAAATGATCAAGTGATAATTCAGTAGACAAAATGAATGGCTTCCATTTGTCATCACCTCTCAAACCTATGAGAATTTGCCTTACCAATTTATCCTCCTCAATGTCTTCATCAACAGCTCCTAATGCATCTACAACGTCCTTCATTCTGGTTACATAATCTGAGATGGATTGAGAGGCCTTCTTCTTAAATGTGGTAAATTCTGCCCACAAGGATGCCTTCCTAGACTTTGTGGTATTTTGGAAATGCTCCTCCAAAGCATTCCATATATCACTTGCACTTTCAAGACCTCTAATGTGAGGTAGCAAGTAATCATTGACTGCCATATAGATAATGCTCCTAGCTTGAGCATCTCTCTTCATCCAATTCTTCAAATCTGATAATTCCTCCCTAGTTGGAACACTAGGATCTCTAAATTGAGGCTTTTCTTATTCACCTGTAATGTAAGTTATCAAGTCTTTGCTCATTAGATGAGCTTCCATCCTCATTGACCATGCTGGATAGTTCTCTCTATCCAATTTCTCTATCTAAAGAGAATCTCCCATCCTTTCTTCACCTGTATATTGAATTCTTCAATCTTTATGAGTAATAGATGTACCTTTACTTCAAATAATACTCCTTTTGTCTTCGTTGGTGTCATATGACCTTCTTCTCAAGCTTTATCCTCAAGCTTTCACCTTTTGAACCTTCAGATGTTGAATTCTTTGCACCTGTAGCAATCGAGGTCCTCCTTCCTTCAATTCTGATGCTTCTTGCTCTGATACCACTGATGGAGAGTGTTAATCTCCAAAAGAACAAGTTACTCTTGTATTTAGAGCACCTCTATAACAAGAATAACTCAGATCTTCACCAATTTTAGAAGATCAATACTCAATTGTCAAATTTTCTGAACAAACTGTGAAGAAGGAGAATACACAAAAAGTCTATTGCACATAAATCACTCATTGCCTTATCAATTGTGTTAAGTTTTTTATAAAACTTTGTATGAGGTGTCGCCTAAAGATTGCACACCTTCTCCAAGTTGAATCACTCCAAAAGATTCAGTAGAACTTGAGAAATGATCTCAACAACTCACCTATGTCTAAAATTGTTCTTTTGAGAAGTCGATTTAGACACCTATGACTTTAAACCTTTGGTTCTCTCAATCTAGAACCCGTTTCTACAAATGCTTTTAGCCACAAATAGCTTACCTTCCAACTTAAAGATTAAGTACTTGCTTGCTCAAAACTTTAAACTGTGGAAGGAGAATTGATCAAAACATTCGTATCAAATTTTGCGCCTCCTATAACTTCACTTCTTCTCATTCACATATGCAAATGTTCCTACACTTAATTCTCTCAACCTAATCACAATTGGAAGCTAAAAAATTGTACAGAGGTCGATTACCTATAGACTTAGACTTGTACAAAAGCATTTCACAAAAGATCTAACACAGAAGGAGAAAACCCAGAAATATCGGGCGCAACATTTTCTTCATTTCTGAGAAAAATTACAACTAAATGATGAGAGAGTCTTAACTCACTTCTAAGATGTCTAATGGCACATACAACTTCTGATTACTCTATTCTCATGCTCTCTCATACTTGCCCCGACATTTTCATAGTATATATATACAAAAAATTTACAACCTTATGACTCCTCAAAGATATAAGTGAACTATTTGTACATATGTGTACACATCTTCCTCTTCTGAATGTATTCTTCTTCCATGCTTCACAAATTGAATCTCTCCTTCAAACCTTGACTTAAACTCTTCATCAAAACATCAATTGTTGATTGTCGTGCACCAACAACCATGGACATTGCTATCAATGAAGACTAGTGGACACCTCATTGTGATGAGGAGGGTTATGATATTTCAGTGTTCATGTGTCATCCCTTGCTAGAAGAATGTGACCCTAGTGAGGTCATAGAAGAAGGAGAAAATGAATATGATCTAGAGTCCATTATAATGGATAGTTGCTTTGACTCAGAGAAGCACTACCTAGAAGACATAGGAGTACTTATACAAAAAGAAGAAGAACCTCTCACAAGCATCAAAGTTGTAAACTCAAAGGATGGAAGTGAAGGTGATCAAAAGAAAAAAAGAAAAGTAGTGAAATAAGAAGAGGAGAAACCATTGTTTGAAATACCAGAGAATTTCAAGACATACAAAGTTGAGGACCGAAAAATTTTGGTACAAATGCCTAAGAGAGAGGCCACCATAGGAGAAGCATATGATAACAAAGAAAAGACCCAAAAAAAATAGTCACTATCGAAGAGAACGAAGAGAGATGTACATACATAGGAGATGACCTATGTTGGAGACCTTTTAATCTCCAAAGGCTTGATCTATACTGATCTAAGAACACCTCTATATCAGTTATAGACCAAACTTTACACAAATGTTACTTTGATTTACCAAATCATTCATGAACAATTCTCTGAGTGAGAATTTTTCTTCTTCTAGAAGTCTGCTTCAAAGATTGACTTCATTACCTGCACATATCTTCAAATTTCTTCAATCTAATGATATGCATACCTCCAAGCTACCTTTGTGCAATCATATCAACTATTAGTCCTTCAAAAGAATCATTAAAACTTCAATTTGTTCCTTAAGATCAAAAGTATGTCAGAAACTGTCTTCTTGAATAAGCGACTTTGACATAGGTAACTTCTAAGGTTGATTTCTCACAGCATAGATCCCCTTTTGCTAAATGCTTTTAGCCATAGCTTCCTTACCTTCTAACTTAGATTTTGAATACTCATTCATCAAAAACTTTACACTGTGCACTGAGATCTAAGCAAAACATTGACACAAAAAAGTGCACGACTCTGAGAGATCATCTGCAGACTTTACATATACATGTTCGTATTGATCATACTCATAGCATGAAGGAATTAGACCATGAAACCTTGAACATAGCTTCATTTACTTCCAAGTTAGATGTGCACAAAAGGATTTCTGATCCACATGATCAGACTGAGAGAACTCAGAGAAAAACGCGTCGCTAATTTTCTGAGAAAGACTCTCTACACATCTATCACAATGACACTTGTCTTCTAATGACTCTCTCATTTATTTTTTTACATCATTGACTTATATACATATAATTCTAGACTTATCCCGCGTCTATTACATTACTCCTTATCATCCTAAGGACTATCTCTACTCAGATTACAAGAATTTCCACCTGTAATGTACATATGTATACAAGCTATCATTCTGAAATCTTCTTCGCTTTCTCAAGTAACTTCTTTCACTTCAAACTGATCATTGACTTCCTTCAAGTTCTTTATAATCACCAATTTGTGATTGGTTTGTTCCAACTGCTCCCCCTCAATCATTAATTGTGATTATTCCATTCTTCTTCACTCCTGCCATCTCTTTGAATCTTTGTAGCTTAGGTCCATCCAAGCTTTTTGTTAACATATCTGCAACTTGTTCTTTTGTTGGAGTATACATCACTTCAATCTCTTTGTCAAGTACCTTTTCCCTCAAGAAATGATACTGAATCTCTATATGCTTAGTCCTGGCATGAAAAACAGGGTTAGTTGCTGAATACAATGAACTCATATTGTCTCCAAAAATAATTGGAATACTTTGATCAGTTCGAAAACTCTTCAACAAGGTCTTTAACCATATCAGTTCTTTTGCAGCCTCTACCAATCCTTTATACTCAGCTTCTGTAGATGACAAAGCAACTGTATGTTGCTTCTTTGAGCACCAAGAAACTAACTTATCTCCAATATAACAGAGATACCCATGAGTAGACCTTCTATCATCTGAATCACCTGCCCAATCGGCATCACTAAATACTTTAATTCTTGTATCAGAAGTAAATCCATAATACAGACCTTTACTTAGGGTTCCTTTGATATATCTGAGTACCCTTTGAGCTGCAATCCAATGAGTCTTCTTTGGACAATGCATGAATTATGATAACACACCTACTGCATATGATAGATCTGGCCTTGTCAAGGTAGCATAGATTAGACTACCTACCAAACTCTGATATTTCTTCATGTCATTGAATTCTTCACCTCCATACCTGCTTAACTTATGATTTACCTCCAATGGTGTGCTTGAAGACTTGCAATCCTCCATGTTGAATTTGACCAGAAGATTCTTTAAGTACCTTTCTTGTGTAACATATACTCCATCTTGAGTATATACAATCTACATTCCTAAGAAATAAGATAAGTTTCCCAAATCACTTACCTTAAACTCCTTCTCTATTTGTTTCTTAAGCTCATTAATTCCTTGAGCATCTGTACCTGTGACAATGATATCATCAACATAAATACACATATATATGTATCCATTTTCACTTGCCTTCACTAGCAAGCTACTATCTGCCTTTGATGCTTGAAATCCACATTCATTTAAGAACTTAACAAGCCTGTAATTCCATGCTCTTGGGGCCTGCTTCAACCCATACAAAGCTCTCTTGACCTTATACACATAATCTGATCCAATTGAATCCATGAAGCCTTCTGGTTGCTCCATGTACACTTCATCTGCAATGTATACATTCAGAAATGCATTCTTCACATCTAACTGTGATAACTTCCATCCTTTACAAGCAGCAATAGCAATCAATGATCTAATTGTAGACATTTTAGCAATAGGAATAAAGGTTTCATCATAATCTACCCCATAGGTTTGGGCATAACCTTTGACAACAACTCTAGCCTTGTATCTAGACAACTTACCATCTGCAAACCTTTTTGTTTTATACACCCACTTACATCCAATGACTTTTTTATTCTTTGGTCTTGGCACTAATTCCCATGTTTCATTTTCAAGTAGAGCATCATACTCTTCTTGCATTGCCTTCTCCCAATTCTGTTTACCTTTAGCTTCTTCATATGTGATTGGATCCTCTTCTGTCTTCACAATGTAAGCATAATCTTTTGTTGTTAAGAAAGATGTATCATAGCTATACTTGATAGGCTCCTTTCCTTCCCTTGAGGATCTTCTAACCTCTGCACTTCTTGAAGTCTCAACCATATTTGATTCTGGATCAAATCTTGGCCCATCTTCAACATTATCCTGCAATTTACTTTTATAATCAACATCATCAATATCTTCTTCATACACATTTACTTTTTCCTTCCCTTTCCTTTGTATTTCTTCAACACCTGCATAATCATTTGTTGACCCTGTATACCATGTGCTTTGCTCATCAAATGTAACATCTTTGGTAACAAGAAATTGCTTTGTGGATGGACTCCACAATCTGTAACCCATCTATCTATCATCATACCCAATAAACACATACTTCTCTGCTTTGGGTTCTAGCTTATGTCTCAATTGTGAAGGAACATAAGCATATGCTAAACATCCAAATACCTTACAATGATCAAGAGTAGGTTTCTTACCCCACCATGCTTCATAAGGAGTTCTTCCCTCCAATGCTTTACAAGTTAACCTATTCAAGAGATATGTTGCACTGTTGATAGCTTCTGCCCATAAGTAATTTGGACAATTCTTTTCCTTCATCATTGCTCTTGCAAACTCTACAAGAGTTCTATTTCTTCTTTTTGCAACTCCATTTTGTTGAGGGGAGTACATGCAAGTTACTTCTCTTTTTATACCTGCATTCCACAAATAATCATCAAACTCTTTAGAAAAATAATCTCCCCCTCCATCTGATCTCAACCTCTTGAGCTTTTGTCCTGTAATCCTTTTTGCATAAGCATGATAATGCTTGAATGTCTTGAACACTTCTGATTTATCCTTGATTACATATAAAGTAATCCATCTGGTTGCATCATCAACAAACAATACATAATATCTAGATCCATTTATGCTATAGTCCCTTGAAGGACCCCACACATCTGTATGAACTAACTCAAGCATGTTTGAATACTTCTATCCTGATTCGTTGTAAGAACTTTTGTGTGCTTTACCTAATTGACAAGCTTCACACTTGTACACCATGTGTTGCCCTTCAACTTTTGGCAAACCAAGAACCACATCATTCCTTGACATTTCCTTTATAGCTCTCTCATTGAAATGACCTAATATTTTATGACATAGGTCTAATTCAGACATCTTTTGACTTCCATAAGTAAATAGAGCATGTCCCACATTACCTTGGACTTTGAGAGTAAACAACCTTCCTTCCTTTTTACCTGCAATAATGTTTCTATATCCCTGATTTGGATCTTGCACATAGACACCATCATTTGTGAATCTGATTTCATATCCTTTCTCCACAATTTGCCCTACACTTATCAGATTTTTAGGAATAGTAGGAACATAAAGTACCTTGCTTAAGAGTGTACTTCCATTCTTTGTCTTCACTGATCCAATGCTTTCCACCTTATGCTTAGTATTGTCACTTGTTTGAAGTGTATGTCCATTCACCTTTGCTTCCATATCAGTCATCAAGGATATATTGCCACTCAGATGATTGCTACATCCTGAGTCAATATAAAACACCCTTTGGTCTTCTTCTACTGCTTCATGAGTTGCATTCAACATGAGAGTCATGTCATCCTTTTGATATGATGCATAATTATAATAATTGTTGTTGTAGGAATGAGATTGAAAACTTCTTCCACCTCCTCTAGCATATGATGTCCTACCACCTCTTCCTCTGAAGTTGCCTCTTTGATGTTTGCCTCCTCTACCTCTTTGATTAAAACTCTAATTATTATTTCCTCCATTTTGATTGTTATACCAACAATCGTTTGCCAAATGATTGGTTCTGCCACAAATCCAACAAGCTTTAGTATTATCTTTGTTCTTACCTCCTCTTCCTTTACCTCTGAAGTTCATCTTCCCTTTTGTAAAGTTAGCTTGACTTGAAGATCCTTCATCATCAGTTGACTGCTTCCCTTTGCCATTATTTTTCTTGTCCTTGGAGTACATAGCTTGACTTGAACTCCTATCATTGTCTCCCTTAATGTCCTGCTCAAAAGTTAGCATGTGTCCTAGCAATTGATTAAGATCAGGAGTAAAGTGATCTAGTGACAATTCTATGGACAATATGAAAGGCTTCCACTTCTCATCTCCTCTCAGATCTGTAAGTATTTGCCTTACCAACTTATCCTCTTCAATGTCTTCATCTACAGCTCCCAAGCTATCTCTAATATCCTTCATCCTTGCCACATAATCAGAATTTGATTGTGAGCTCTTCTTCTTGAAAGTTGTAAACTATGCCCATAATGAAGACTTCCTTGACTTGGTTGTGTTTTGGAAATGCTCTTCCAAAGCATTCCACACATCTGTTGCACTTTCCAATCCTTTGATTTGAGGTAAAAGATAATCATTTACAGCCATGTAAATGATGCTCCTAGCTTGAGCATCCTTTCTCATCCAGGTCTTCAAATCTGCAAGCTCTTCCCTAGTTGGAACACTAGGATCTGCAAACTCAGGCTTTTCTTCTTCTCCTGTAATGAATGCCATCAAATCTTTGCTCATGAGGTGTGCCTCCATCCTCATGGACCAAGCTGGATAGTTCTCCCTATCTAGCTTATCAATCTGCAAGCTTTCTCCCATCTTTTGATCTTCTATATCTGCAATTACTATGATTTATGATAGTAAAGTGTACCTTTGATATGAAACTTCAATCCTTTTTTTATCCTTCAAACTCGTGCTTTGTAGTTCTGCAGGTTATCTTCAAGAATTTGTCCTTGTCCACCTTCAATTAGAAAGAACTTCAATATCTGCAGCAGTCGGGACTTCCAATGCCTCTACTTCACTTGTATTGCACCTTCAGCTCTGATACCACTGTTGGAGACCTTTTAATCTCCAAAGGCTTGATCTATACTGATCTTAGAACACCTCTATATCAGTTATAGACCAAACTTTACACAAATGTTACTTTGATTTACCAAATCATTCATGAACAATTCTCTGAGTGAGAATTTTTCTTCTTCAAGAAGTCTGCTTCAAAGATTTACTTCATTACCTACACATATCTTCAAATTTCTTCAATCTAATTATATACATACCTCCAAGCTACCTTTGCGCAATCATATCAACTATTAGTCCTTCAAAACAATCATTAAAACTTCAATTCAATCCTTAAGATCGAAAGTATGCCAAAAACTATCTTCCTGAATAAGCAACTTTGACATAGGTAACTTCTAAGCTTGATTTCTCACAGCACAGATCCCATTTTGCTAAATGCTTTTAGCCATAGCTTCCTGAACTTCTAACTTAGATTTTGAATACTCACTCGTCAAAAGCTTTACACTGTGCACTGAGATCTAAGCAAAACATTGACACGAAAAGTGTGCGACTCTGAGAGATCATCTGCAGACTTTACATATACATGTTCCTATTGATCATACTCATAGCATGAAAGGAATTAGACCATGAAAATTTGAACATAGCTTCATTGACTTCCAAATTAGATGTGTACAAAAGGATTTCTGATCCACATGATCAGACTGAGAGAACTCAGAGAAAAACTTGTCGCTAATTTTCTGAGAAAGACTCTCTACACATCTATCACAATGACACTTGTCTTCTAATGACTCTCTCATTTATTTATTTACATCATTGACTTATATACATATAGTTCTAGACTTATCCCGCATCTATTACATTACTCCTTATTATCCTAAGGATTATCTCTACTCAGATTACAAGAATTTCCACCCGTAATGTACATATGTATACAAGCTATCATTGTGAAATCTTCTTCACTTTCTCAAGTAACTTCTTTCACTTCAAACTGATCATTGACTTCCTTCAAGTTCTTTATAATCACCAATTTGTGATTGGTTTGTTCCAACAACCTAAGTAAAGAAGAGGAAGCAGAGTTGGTAGCCTTATTAAGGGAATATAAGGACGTGTTTGCGTGGCACTATAGAGACTTGAAGGGAGTGGATCTGAAGATTTGTTCTCATACAATCCCTATGATAGCAGATGACAAGCCCACCAAATAGAAGCCCTACACATATAATGACACCTATGCATCTAAAATAAAAGAAGAAATTGACAGATTGATTGAAACCGGATTTATCTATGAGATTGAGCATACTGACTGGGTGTCCCCCATTGTAGTGGTGCCCAACAAGAACAGGAAGTTACATGTGTGTATTAACCTTAAAAAAATTAATGCCGCCACGGTAAGAGATAGTTATCCGCTTCCAATCATTGACCATTTATTGGAGCGTGTTGCAGGCAAGGAAGTGTATAGTTTCCTTGATGGATTCTCGGGCTACAACCAAGTACCCATTGCCCCAGAAGATCAACACAAAACAGCTTTCGAAACAGAGTGGGGAGTCTTTGCATTTCGTGTGATGCCATTTGGGCTCACCAATGCACCTGCAACATTCCAAAGGCTCATGCGTCATGTCTTCAAAGAGTTCTTGCGAAAGAGCTTAGAAGTATATGTGGACGATTTATGTGCTCATTCCCAAGAAAGGAGATGTCACATTCTTGAGCTCAGATAGATCTTCAACAAGTGTAGAGAATATCGAGTGTGTCTGAACCTAGAGAAGTGTGTGTTCATGGTACATCAAGGTAAAATCTTAGGTCATATTGTTTCTAAGAATGGAATATCAACAGATGAGGACAAAGTAAAAGCCATAGTGAAGTTGCGGAGGCCAAGGAATATTAAAGAGTTACAAGCATTTATGGGCCATTGTAGATAAATTACCATAGGTTTATTCACATGTATGCAATTATAGCTAAGCCTCTTTATGCCTTGTTGACCAATTTTGAGTGGAACGACGAATGCGAGAAGTCCTTCAATGAGATGAAGAGACGCTTGTGCATAGCCCCAATACTGACCACTCCTAATTGGACTAAATCATTCCATGTACACGTGGATGCATCCAATTATGCAATAGGAGGTGTGTTGTCACAACCCACAGGAGAAGGAAATCTAGATTTGCCTATAGCATATGCTAGTAGGCAATTGAACGCTGATGAACGAAACTACACCACAACTGAAAGAGAAGTTTAGGCATGGTCTATGCTGTGAAGAAGTTTAGACACTATTTATTGGCCAACAAGTTCAATTTTTTTTACTGATCATCAAGCTTTATTATACTTGGTCAATAAACCTTGCAATACAGGACGCTTAGTAAGATGGTTCCTCTTACTAATGGAATATGACTTTGAAGTGGTTTTCAAGAAAGGTAAGGCCCACCTCAGAGCGGATCACCTTTCTCACATCACTTCAGGCGAGCCACCGCAAGGAGTGTCTAATGAATTGCCCGATGGTTATCTGTTCAATCTAGAAGGTGTTCCTAAATGGGCAAGTAAATTGGTACCTGTCTTAACCTTTGGACCCGCGAATAAGAATGTAAAAACAAACAAAGATGAAATTGTAAAATCACAAAAATATCAAATATTGGCAGGAAGCATGTACAAAATTCATGGGTGGATTAAGAATTTTCCAACGTGCAAAGAGAGACCCCCAGTGGAGCATGCTATCCTTTATCACGTGTCGTTAATTCCATATTGGAGTGCTCCATTGGTAGAATTCATGAGATCAGGAACATTACCAAATGAGGCTAGTCTAGCAAGGAAACGAAACATGGAAGAAGAGGCTCTAGACTATGCCTTAGTAGGAGACAACATATATCGAAGAGGAAAAGATGGTTACTTAAGATTGTGCGTTCACGAATCAGACTATTTGAAAATCTTAGAAACTGCCCATAGTAGTGTTGCAGGCAGACATTTTGGTCCTGATCGAGTAATTAAGATTATTCTATTCTCAGGAGTTTGTTGGCCCACTCTTCATATGGACGCACATACCTATGTGAAGAAATGTGATACATGTCAATGTGCACAATATCCAATAAGGAAAGATGAAATGCCTTTGAGGCAAATGATGGAAGGACATGCATTCTCAAAGTGGGGTATCAACTTTGTTGGTCCTATTAACCCCCCAGCTAGAAACTCCCATGCCGAATACATTATTGTGGCCACGGATTACCTCACAAAGTGGGTAGAAGTCAAGGCTACAACAAAGAATGATGCTCGAACAACAGCAAGGTTCTTATTTGAGAACGTGTTCACGAGATATGGACTTCCAATAGAGTTAGTAAGTGATAGAGGAACACAGTTCTTGACTGAAGTCATTGAAAATCTCCTCCAAGAGTTCTTGGTGATACATAAGAAGTCTGCCCCCTATCATCCACAAGCTAATGGACAAGCCAAGAGCACGAATAAGATCCTATGTAATGTGTTGACAAAACTGGTAAATAATAAATGCTCTGATTGGGACAAACAACTTCATCATGCTGTTTGGGCTTACCGAGTTACCTACAAAATGGTACTCAATGCCACCCCATTTCAGATGGTCTTCGGACAAAATGTTGTGCTACCATTGGACTTCCTAGTCAATACTGCTAAGAAACAAAAAGAAGAAGAGTTAAGGGTCAGAGAAGAGGCACAGGTAGAGGCCAGAGAGCGCATTAGGAGAAATAAGTTAAGGCGCTTAGGCATAGATGTCAATCTTGAGGCCCCAAGATACCATATGTCCATGTGTCAAACATCAAGTGCAATTGCTTCTCGAATAATTGACCGATGTCCCTTTGTGACCATAGCAGTAGGACAAGGGAAGAATTTAAGGACGGTGAGAGCATTGAATGACTCAAGTGCAGCAACTAGTGCAGTTAGACTTTCATACTACCAAGATCTATAATTGAACATCAATTCCATTGAAGCCTATCTCATAGGATTGGGAGGTGTGGAAACCCCTTGTTTGGGTGAGGTAGAGCTTCCCATCAATCTTCAAGATGTTCCAATGAGAGTCAAAATGCTAGTGTGTGAAGATGAAGACCTTACAGAACCACTTGTCTTGGGTCAAGATTGGATCTATGACCATGCCGTCAACTTAAACCTTAAAAGACAACTTCTTTAAGTTTGGGTACATGAACAATGCATCACATTAGAATTAGAGAATTGCATGAGCACAACGCCAAGTAGCACGCATTCTCTTAGTTCCTCTAGGCCTAATGTGAGCAAAGAAGATGTTGTATGTGTCAAGAAAGATGTGATCCAGACGGACTCAATCGTGAAAGAACGGTCTCAAAAGAGAGAGGACCCCTCTTCCTTTTTAAAGATTCCTACAGCCATAACAATTCAACCAAAGAGGCAAGTAAAACAGTACACACACAGGGCTACATCAAATAGACAAACCAAGTGCAAGAAGAAAGAAGCTCAGGGTAGGAAGTAGATTTGGGTACGAAAAGGAGAGCAACCACCAGCTTTGCCACAACCATTCCCATCGACGCAAGCTCACCATGCTAAAAGAAGCAACAAGCAATGAGGACAAGCTCAATCCCAAGGTCTCGGACAAATTTGGGTACCAAAGAAATCAAAGAAGGCTGACCATAATAACGTACAAATTTGGGTGCCAAAGAAATTAACTGCAGCTTAACAAGGGTGATTACAAATGTGGGTACCCAAGGCACCCTTACATGCACAAAACCATATGATCTCCCTCACGAGAAAAATCTCAGCAAAGAAACCACGGATAAGCAAGAGTCAAAACCAAGGATAGAGACCAAAAGAAGATAAATTTATCTCCTCGCCGGTCATAAAAAGACAACCATCAAGGATATGGGTTTGGAAGCCAAAAGCACCACTAGCACCCACAAAACCAAAGAACCAACCACATTGGATAAAAAATTCAAGCAACCATCCACAGATGAAGAAGCCAAGGTTGACCTCTATGTAGTCAAACACTGTTCTCAAATGGATCCCTAAAGGGAGGAATGGTCAGTTGTCATTTAACCATCAACTTGTCACATCATTTCAAGACCCACTAGCTACCTCCAACAAAGACTTCATCAACATCCACCAGTGACATTGAGAGCCTCGACATGCAACAATCATGTGCCTTTGGCATAACCTTGTCTTTTGCACCATTCAGGTCATGCATTTCCATAGTATGCATTAATATAGGGCCACCTTACAAGGCCGTGCATAGACACAATTGAGGATCCCAAGCACATGCGACACATCTGACATATGTAAAATATTTTATTGATGCTAACACCTTTTTTCTTGTTTAATTCCATTGTTCAAAAAGAAAAAAAAAAGGGAAAAAAGAGAGAGCACACAAAGAGAAACAAAAAAAAGGCAGACAACATAAGACCAAGTGTGCAAATATTCTCATCAGGGAACCATCATCAAGGACATCCGTCAACAACAAAGGCAAGCTAAGGATCAATCACGGTGATGGGAGTACAACATGAAAAGATAAACATCGACCAAGCTTTCACCATGGTAAGGATCGCCTACTTTGGCAACATTACAACAATGATAGTTTAGGAAACCTCTTCATCAGCATACCCTTGAGCACTTTGCTCAAGACCCAATTTCTTGCACCATATTTCTTCCAATGCGTTCCCCAACTACGCTGTCGAGAAGAAGGAGGTCGTGGCAGGAAGCCGGCGCCTGGGGTTGGATCAGGCCCCGCTCTGGTGCGCCGTTCCCGCTGTCCTGCGAGCGGCGTCTGCGCGCTGGGCACCTCGCCCGTGCTCTCCGGAGCGTGCGCGATCCTCGTAGGGTCCCTTGCCCCTCGGAAGTGTCGAGACGTGGGACCGTGGGCGTCGGAAAGACACGATCGGATACCGCAGTGATACACGTGATGTAGATCAAGCTCGAAGATACAATCGGAAATGAAACTGAAGCCTCCAATAAAATGAATGATAGAAACAGACCGCTACAGTGCGGGCCGATGGTACAATAAAACCGCTACAGTGCAGTGCAATGATACAATATGAACGCCGCCGCTACAGTGCGGGCCGGCTAGTGTAAACTCTAGATCCCTCGCTACAGTGCAAGAAATCGCCTACGGGATTCCGCTTCGGTCTTCGCGCTCCAAGCTTTTCTTCAGGTCTTCGATCCGCTCTTTATTTCAGGTACCCTCAGCAATAGCCTCCCTTCTCTTTACTTCAGATAATCAGAAACTGCATAAACCTGGAGAGTACACGCACCAAGAAGATCAACGAGGTTGGGCTACTCTTTTCTTCAATCTTCAATCACTTGATATACTTCATAAACCTGCATGAACCTGTAGGAAGGATCCACAAGAAAGATCACGGGGGTTTAGAAAAAAAACGTTAATTTCTCAAAGTCATAAAATTATGCTCGGAAAGAAAGTATGCTAAAAGAATAAGTTTCCTTTGTATTTTCTTTAATCTTTCTTCTATTTTGATTTGCAATTCATGCATCTCCTTCAAAATCCTTAAGATAATGTACATTATTATGTGCAAGGCATAAATTTACCACAAAAGAATGCATTATGATTAGAATTCTTCCGACCTTATTATGGTTTCTTTCTTGAGCAACTAGGTTTTTATTATTGTCCAAGCTAAAACTCTTTCTTGTCTTTTTACCTTCTGTTTGCTTTAAATTTCTAGTGCAATCAGTCAAGGAAATTCACTTTGCAAGAAATGTAATTCCAATTGTGCTCTTCGATAGAATGTTTGAATAAATTTGGTTTCCTTCTAATTCCCATTTGCTGATCATCAGATACGACCTTTACACTATTCGGGAACATTAATTCTAAACCTGTTACCCACATTGCCATCATGAGCATCACTTCCCGTCCATTCTTTTTTTTGTTACCTTGAGGCATTTTATCATACAAATATATTCTCTGCTATCGTATCCCCTGCCCATATGATAATATAACTTCCAGGTACATGACAATGTTCGATCTTCGTATGATATGTCTATGATGGATTCATATAATTGTCAGATTCACAGAGTCCCATTTTTTTTATGGTCTCTCTCTCTCTCTCTCTCTCTCTCTCTCTCTCTCTCTCTCTCTCTCTCTCTCTCTCTCTCTCTCTCTCTCTCTCTCTCTCTCTCTCTCTCTCTCCGCAAGTTCTTCCAATCACCTATGCGCAACAACCTCTTACTTCAGGGTTTAGGTGCTTCTATATCATCTCTCTACCCTACATCCTTCTAAGTTCTACAATGCACGCATAGGCACCGACTTTCTCTTTGACATGTCGACACCAGCGGTGCCAGCCAAGCAAGCCATGCGACTTCCTCTCATCAGACAAAAAGCTCATTCTTTCTCTCCGATGATGTCTTTCTACATTATCTCACAGATATGCTACAGTCGATAAGAACACCGCCTATAATCTCTTTCCTCATGGCTCTACAACGCCACGAGATCAGTACAGCGACAATGCTTTTCTCCTAGAATCTCTCTCTGGCTAATTCTATCTGTGTGCCGCCCGATCTTCATGCTCTCTCTCTGTCATTGGGATTGTCTCCAGTCGTCTCAACACGTGCTCTCTAGCACCGTCAACGACACGTCAACACTCCTAATTCTTTGTCAACAACAGCCGATATCTTTCCGCTTTGGGCGCGCTGTCAAGTAGCGACTGGTCTCTCTAACACACAGCACGACAGTCTCTCTCTCTTCACGGATAATCCTCAGGACTCGCGCAACAGCTCTTCTCTAAGTCAGCTATGCCGGCAAATATAATCTCTGGAAGATCAACTTGTCGCGCGGGACTCCCATCCTAGGAGATCTCTCTCTCTCCTCTGCCAGATGACATGCAACCACCTCTGTGAGCCCTCTCTCTCATCACGCCGATTTTTTTCTGCGCGAGGCTGTCTCTGTCTCTCTCCGTGCATGAGCAGCAGACCAGGCATACGTTTACGTTTTCCTCTCTCTCCATGTAAGCCCATCAGCACCGAAGCCGCTGTCTGTCTCATATCAATAGATGCCAAGTCGCCTTTCTCCAGTCTACTCCATCTCTCTATATCTTTCTCACTCCGCGTGTACAACCTCTCGCCGACTTCTGAAATTTTCTCTCTCTCAGTCAACATGTTTGCGAATCAAGATTTTTGCCCCTCTCTTCCGAATTCCTATCTGTGTGCACCTTCTCCTCGTCAAATATGTCTACGGCGCCATCGTTGTGCGTCTCTCTCAGTGTGACAACAGCACACGAGGAGCTCTCCACATATCTCTCTCCGCACTTCTCATCGGCCGACAACAGTGCACCTCACGTGCATTTCTCTCATCTCTCTGCGTTTTTTTGCAGCACACCACCGATAGCCCTCTCTTCCACTGACAACACATATTACTGTCCGAGTCCATAGCCCAAATCATTCTCTCTCTGTTGGCCTGGCATCGACAACCAGACAGACGCCTCCCGAGTCTCTCTCTATATAGTACATGACCACCTCTAATCCCAATAATCATAACTATACAACCGTGAAAAATCCCACAATCTAAGTGGCCATGCGAGAAGACTACCTCCATCTTGGCCATCATGGAAGTATGAAAAAGGAAGTAAGACATAAATGAAGAAGTAAGGTCAAGGAGCATACCTGTAGGAAGGATCCACAAGAAAGATCACGGGGAGGAACAAAGGAATTTAGGCACTTATTTATAGGCTTCCCCATCCTTGGACTTTCCTCTAGAAACTTCCAACCTCCTTTACCAAATTTCCAATTTCAGACGACCATGCATGTTCACTTACTATTCCTAGAAAATCCCATCTCTTAATTCTATTTTTTATTTTGTCCTTTTTATTTTTAGTTTTGGTTTCACACTGTATATACAAAATTAATTATTTTCAAGGGTTTCACCTAGGATAAACGCCAATTCCAAGGGTCCGACCTAGGGTTTTTGGTCGGAAAAATCAGGGTTTGGTCACAATTATCTCAAGCTCGGCAATTCATGGGTTTATTTACAGTTTCGGCCTAAACTCTAAGGGTTTCCAAGGGTTCGAGTCCAGTTTTCATGGGGTAAACTCGTGTTTCCAGTCAGTTTCAAGGGTCAAACCTAAAGTTTTCATGGGTCTAACGTCAGTTATTTACACGCATGGTTCTAATGCACATCTCTAACATGGTTTCTTATCACACAGGCAATCAAATCAGTCAAATCATGCATGAAATGTTCCTTCTTTAGATCAAAACATCACACAAAAACTCAAAAACAATGAACTTTTGAAAAAAACTCAGTGCACACTCCCTGCGGGATTTCATCCCGACATTCGCCCCCGCTAAACCTGCACATCGTCCCGATGGGCCAACCTGCAAGATCCAACAGAAGAGTATCAGGGTTATTTTTGAAATCTCTTTACACTTTTTATGCCTTTCTTAAATCATGATCTCATGTAGTCATGCAATCTTTTATAAAGATTAGTACGAATTTTAGAAAATTAAGTAGATTCAAGCTTCACAAACATCATACTATGTTTCTACGTCTGCAACTGACAAGTAATCACATGAATAAATCGTTGGCTTTCTAGATCTTTTGTTCGTTCAACTGGTTCAGATCCAACTGCTCATTCTAAGTACTAGCATATACATATGTTTCTACTAACTCAGTTTATAGAATATACCTTGATTCCTACTATTTATCTCCTACTTGTCCAGCTCTCCATTAGATCTTTCTTTCTTTTTCTTTTTCTTTTTCATATTTCTTTTTCTTTTTCTTTTCCTCTTCATCTCAGCTCAGCATTTCTTTTTATCTTTTATTTTTCACAAATCGGCCTATGTCGAAATCGGGTGCGACTCATGGACTTGTCCGCTCGGCCAAGTTTGTTCCACCTGTCTGCCGACCCGACATAGCGCACGACATACACAACGTCAGCCCTGCATGAAATCGATGTCAGCTCGTGGCTCTGACCACCCGATCAGAGTGACTCCACCCGCCTACCCATACAGGCGCATGACAACAGATAGGTCAGGCCTATGACGAAACTAGCTACGGCTCATGGCCTTGATCACCCGACCAAGGTGGTTCCACCCGCCTACTAGCCCATCGTAGCGCACCAACAACATACACGCACATATAAGCTGACATGAGTATGAATGTTTCTTTATATCACGATCCATATGGAGGTACGATCTTGCAAGAAATAAATACTAGGATCCAAAGTTTCCCACTCACTAAGTGTTCAAATCAATCAGCATATACATGCACTTGGTATAAGCATGCCATCACATTCCCAAGCTTTCACTCCCAAGAGTCTCTAGTCCACTAACTGATCCTATTCATATAATTCTTAGTCGCTCATGCTTCGTGCAAACCCATAATAGATATTTGGTATCTTCATTCTACATGATTTTCATAAACTCATATATATCTTTATCGCACACATAAATGCAGCGCATATGCTCTAACAAAAAGAAAACAAATCTCAAATCAGAAACGTTTCACCTGGTCATTTTTCTTCATTTTGATCCAGCTTTTCTTTATCTTCATGGTCTATCATTCTTCATCAGCATCAGCATCAGTATCATAAGTTCCCTCCAGAAGTTCTTGCTCAATCTCATAATCTGCTTCATTTCTTTTCTTGAATAATTTTATCCTCTTTCCTGCAATCAAAGATCTCAAAGGAGTACTGTCTAACTCGCGAAGTGCATACGTACCATTTTCAAACACAGACGTAACCACATACGGCCCAAACCATCGTTTGGTTAATTTCTTCCTAGCATCATATTGAGTATCGAATGTACTATCGTACACCAACACCCAATCATCTACCTCAATCCTATGTGGTCTCAGTCGATGGGTTTTGTCAAAATAGATCTTATTCTTTAGTCTTGACTCCTTTAACTTTTGGACTGCTTCTTTCAGCTTTTCATTTCCTTGTTCTAACTGCTTTATTTTCAAAGATAAAAGTTCTTCTCTTGTCATGCCATCATTCCATGGGAGAGTCAACCATGTCACTATCTGAGTCTGGATGGGGAAGACTGGCTTCTGACAATACATCAATTCAGCAGGCATGAAACCTGTGGACCGAGTGTAAGTCATCCTATCAGCCCATAACGCGAACGGAAGAAACCTAGGCCACTGCTTGATGTCATCGCTGCAAGCCTTAGAGATCGCCTTCACAATGGAAGGGTGACCTCTCTCGATTTTCCCATTTGCCTCTGGATTATAGGCAGTGGTGAGAGACAATCGAATTCCATGACGATCAAAGAACTCTTTTGCCTCTCTCGCATCCAACTCTCCCCTGTCCGCAACCACTTTCTCAACGTATCCGAATCTCGAGATCACTTCTTCTAAAAGGAATTTGCATACATTATAAGTAGTCTTCGAACGAAGAGCTCGACCTTCCACATGGTTGGTCAAGTCCTCTCTGGCAAGTACAATGTATCTCATCTTATCTATCCCTTTGGGCATGGTTACAAGGTCGACCACCCACTTGTAATGGATACAAGGAGGGTAAGTCGGATGTAACGGGTCTCTGTGCCTAACTGATAAATGCAACTGGCATGTAGCACAAGTGTCTACAAAACCTCTCACACTTACATAAATACCTGGCCACCAGTAGGCTTCCTTAACCTTCTCATATGTAGCATAAAATCCTTTGATGACCTGCCCATAAGGTCTCATGCATCTCTCTCATAACTTTTCTCTGAAGACTCCTCGAACTTAGTACTCTCTGTGGACTCTTCACCTTGCCTTTAGCGTGTCGCCAAATAAGCCCATCCTTCAAGAAAAAGTTGTAAGACTTTTTCCTGATGGATCTATACTTATTTGTGGACCAACCGGGGGAAGGTTTCAGAGTACTCAGATATCTTCCAATATCTCTCCACTCACCATCATACTCACTCTCACGGAACTGCTCATAAACATACACCAATGGATCATATCTCATCATATGTGTATCTCTCTCTACCTCATCATCATCATCAGACTCATCATCAAATTTCGCTCTTGAAAGCATATCAGCAACTGTATTCAACTTCCCAGCTATGTGTACAAATGCAAGATTTATAAACTTTATATAAGAGATCCATCTAAGCATAGCAATATCCGGAGATGAACAATTTGCAATCATGCCAATCAGTGGAAGACAATCGGTCTCAACTATCACATTCGCCCCAATAAAATACTCTTTATCGCTCTTTAAAGCAGTCACTAATCCCCATAACTCTCTCTTAATCTGTGGATATTTTCTTTGGGTATCATGTAGGATCTTAGCACCAAAGCGCACTGCATATCTCTGCCCCTCATCATCATCTTGCCCTATGACCCAGCCTATGCCAATAGGACTGGTATCAACGGTCAAAATGATAGGTCTCTGACCTGAATAGTCAACACGCTTCAGAATTGGAGCTTCAATTAGCAGCTGCTTCAGTTTACGCATAGCTCTCGACTGTTTCTCTGTCCATACAACCTTCTTTCTCTTTCTCAGGAGATCATATAAGGGGTTCGCAACGTGAGCAAAGTGAGGAATCCATATCAAATAGAATACACAGGCTCCTAGAAACCTTCTCACCTCACTGACATTACGACACACTTCAGAGATCCTGCTAATGGCCTCAACTTTCTGCGGGTATGGCTTGCGGCCATAATGTCCACACAGATGTCCTACAATGAGGACCTCATCAACGCCAAAAACCGATTTCTCTAAAGAAAGTGTTAGCCCCACATCTTCAAACCTCTCGAAGATCTTCTCACAGTCAGCAATATGATCTCTCACAAACTTTCTACATCCTGAAGCATCTAAACTCACATCTTTCACTCTTTCCTCACATCCCTTTATTGGAACATCATCAATGAATGGCATAGTCACAGATGGTATAAAGTCTCGTAAAACCAAATTCATGGCATTCATCATGTGAGCCACAGAATTCGTCGCTCCCTGCGGCAAAGTACACATGCGTACAAGGCCTAGTGGAGTCCTCATGGTCGTAATGTCTCTACTCTCCATAGCCAACTGAAACTGGTCATAACCTGAATACAGGTCACCCATAGAGTAGATGGAATGCCCAGCAAACACCTCAGCAAACTCATCCACTATGGGTCCTGTCCCTACATTTCTAATTGTGACTTTATTCACACGTTGCAGATCCTGAATGAAACGAAGCTTCCCATTTTTCTTCGGCACTGTAAACCACCTATTCGAATATGGAGCCGAGGAGGGTTCTAATATCCGCATGGAAATCTTTTCCTTTAGCAACCTCATCAGCTCAGGTAAGTGAGCCTTTGGGACTGGTATAGGCCGGATATTCCATGGTATATGTGGCACTGTAAAGATAATCATGGGAGGTACTTGTTTCGGGTCTGCACAACCTATCTCATGTGGGAAAAGTGCAAATGCTTTTTCGTGTTTCTTGATGACTTCAATAAATTTCTGTTTCTCTTCTTTTCTCAGAAACAATTTCTCTCCAAACTTGATCTCTTTAATAGTCTCATCAGTAAAATGATGCCCTATGAGCTCTCTTCGTCTCAGCATAGGGTCATCTGACACTCGCAGATATTTCTCATGACTATCTTCTGGCAATGGCTGAGCTATAGGCTTCACTTTCTTATCCACAGTCTTATACTTTGTATTTACACTTACTTCATGCTCTCTCATAAACTCCTCAATCATCTCATACTCTTTGATAGAACTGAGCATAATCATTTCTGATTTCTGATTTCTCTCAAATGCCTGCTCAAGCTCTTCCAGAGTAGTCGAACTTCTCTCCAACTGGATCACATCTTCAATCTTCTCATCAGGTAACATCATTCCTAAATGCTTATAGTGTCTCTCATGAACTTTTCTGAATTTATTTGAAACATTTTCTTTCTGTAAGCATAGCAACCTGAATGTAGATGAATAAATAGAAAAACTTTCAAAACTATGTACAAAGTCATGCGAGACATCAAACCAACTCCCACTGTTGTCTCGCTCAACAGTGGATCCTAACAGAAATTTTGATCAGCAGAAGCTCCATACTCTTCAACAGGCATACACTCATCATGGTCATGTGAATTAATAGGTTTCTTTCTTATATTCTTTCTATTCCTGGAGTGATTTGGACACACAATCATCACTTGCAAAGAATGAAGGCCAGATCTAGAACGGATTCGTGCATAGGCAGATCCATCATCCATGGCCTTAGTCTCCATTCTTACCTCAACTATAAAGGGTTGCCCAAGGATAGCCTCATATGAACAATGGTCTTGGACAAAGAAGTGAAATTCCTCAGAAATCCCACCTATGGTCACAGGCACAAAGGCGCATGCCCCAAGTAGTGCTCCTGAACCATTATCCGCTGTCCTCATCCTCCATCCATGATCTTTATCAATCGGCCACCTAAACTTATCATAGAGCTTCTTAGAAATCACATTTATTTCTGACCCTGAGTCAATCAAGGCCAGAGCAAAACATGACTCCTCATTGCTCCCTAGCTTCACCTTCATCTCAAGTGTTCCTCTCGCCCAAAAGGTCCTGCTAAACTCACTTTCTGTCTTCCTCATTTCATCATCAGGTATGATAGGACCTAGAGAATTTTTATGACACCTGGCAACCTCATCATCATCATCATCAGATGTATCACTCAATGTAACTGCTTCATTTGTCACTTGAATATCTTCAGATGCTTCTTCCATCTCTACATCTTCAGGTAGTGGAAACCTCTTTCTCTTAACCAGCTTTATAAAACTGTCCTTGAACTCAGGCTTCGCTATGGAGAAGACCTGCTCCAAGGACATGGTCACTTGGCTCTTCAGTAAAATGTCATTTAATATCTCTCTTGCATCATTTTTCCTTTCCAACTCAGAAATTAATACAGCCTTTGGAGTTCTCTTCTTTTTCTTCTTCTTTTCTTTGTCAGCTTCTTGAATACTTTCTTGAATTTCATCTTTCTTTTGAACAGGTTCTGGTTCTTTCTCTTTCTCTTTAGTCAGTTCTTGAATCTTAGTTGGCCCAGCCGGCCTCTTTCCCTCTCTTATCTCCTTCTTCTTTGCCTCTGCCTGAGTAGCTACAGGCTCTTTAAACTGAACTCTCTTCTCTGGCTCTTTAGCTTTTTCTTCGGCCTCTTGGCTTTGCTTTCTGGTCACTCTTCTTTCTAGCTCAGTCTCTTCTTGACTCTCATCTCTCTTCCTCTTTTCTTCTACATTTGCTATGTGCGAATAGACCGAGGATTCATCAACAAGAGACTTCCAGGCAGTCTTCTGCATAATGGCATCCCTAGCCCTCACTAAAGCCTCTATGGAATAATTTCTTTGGGGTCCATGTCTAGGCACTTTTTCATCTTCCTCCTCTACAAACTCTAACCGTGCGGCTGATGTACTTGCATTATTTCCAGATAAATCTTCATAAAACTTCTTCATTCCTCCCTTTCCCCAATTCATAGGTAGAGGAAGGCGGGTCCTGAAGTCACATAGTTTCTTATCGATATCTATCACTAGTTGATGCTCTTTTGCTAGCTTAAGCTCTTAACAGGCATATGAAAAATGCTCTTGTGCATCACACCATACGCATCTCTTAGCCCCTCCAAACCCACCAGTCGCTCGTCTCTCAAAAGGTCCAGTGTTTCTTTGAAATGTGGTTTGCACTGGTGGTGTAGGTATCTGTTGGGCAATAGGCTGCACTAGAGGTGTAGGCTATGGCATCACATAGCCTTGCATATTTGGAATGGGCATAGTGCCTCTCTCTAATGTATCTATATAACTCGTACTCGCCTGTGGAGGAGTGGGGTCCTGATATCCCATAGAATTAACTTTATTGTGAATACTCTCCATTTCTTTTGACATAGACGCTTGCATCGTAATAAGATTCTCTATCTGTCGACTGAGAATCTCAACCTGTAGCTCCATTGGCGATCGCGAAGTGGATGCAACATTAGCAAAAGCTGACGTTGCAGGCACATTCGGAATTGCCGGAAGTGGAGCTTCCCTAGGCGGTTGTGGTGTTACCACTGCAGGTCTATCGTATAACACTGCCGGGCGTTGCCTCATTTGGGCAACCGCTTCTACCTCTCTCCTCACTACACCCCAATCTTCAGTCAATCCAAATCTCTTCCCAGGCTCTTCAATCCTCCTTTCGACCTCATTCCTGTCTTCAAGACTTAAGATCCTAAGGAAAGATATAACTAGGTCAAGTTTTAAAGCATCTAAATCGGCCTGTGGAAGTTGTTCATATCTTCTCAAGAACTCATTCAAAAGTTGAGTGAGGGATGCAGTGGGCTTCGGAGAGCTTATCCACCACAAGAACCCTTCTCTACTGTGTTGGGAAAAGTCTTCTAAATAAAAAAACTTATGCAATTCTTTTCTGAATTCGGCCCAAGGCGTTGCTATATGTGCAGTAATACGGGCTAAAATGGATCCTGATACTACCCGTGTGAAGTAGTGTGTAAACACATCCTCAGGTAGACCATAAATCCGTGCCTGTTCCTCAAAAACATCTAGGTACTCGGTTACGTTCAAGCCTGTAAACTTCCCTTTTTCTCTCAATACCGCTTGGACTACACGGGCCCCTTGTTTCTCTATTACCATTTCCTTGAATATATCCTCCATCTCTCTTCTCTGCTCTGTCCTAGAATGTAGCACAAGGTCCAGCGTAAGTGGCTCAATTATCTCTCTAAGCTCTGAGTAGAGATCAGAGAAGAAGTTTGAACAGTCACGAGCCAGGAGGTAAAGGTCAATCTAAGCTCTTTGACTTGCCTAGGCCAAAGTCTAGTCGAACTGTCCTCTCTTTAATTCCCAAGATTTCAATGTATTTTCCCCTCTTTCAATGAGAATTTTCTAATGTTTTCTAACGTTTTGTCTAAGCTAGAAAATTAGCAAATCCCTAATCTAAGCGGGAAAAAAATTCACACACGTATGGACTAAACTAATGCAAAGTGTGGATGCTCAAACTCAAGCAGCAAGACAATCTTTCTGTTTCAGCAGTGTATGTGAAGCAATGCAAAATTTCAAATAACTTGAAATGCTAGTACCTGGAATCTCTGTCCGATGCCAAGGTTCTTGTCTCTTTCCTCAAGGAGTAGGTGACGCGATGAGGATCATCGGACAACCGCCTCGCTTCACGTCGGGTTCAGGTGTCAGGAAGAAGGAGGTCGTGGAAGGAAGCCGGCGCCTGGGGTTGGATCAGGCCCCGCTCTGGTGCGCCGTTCCCGCTGTCCTGCGAGCGGCGTCTGCGCGCTGGGCGCCTCGCCTGTGCTCTCCGGAGCGTGCGCGATCCTCGTAGGGTCCCTTGCCCCTCGGAAGTGTCGAGATGTGGGACCGTGGGCGTCGGAAAGACACGATCGGATACTGCAGTGATACACGTGATGTAGATCAAGCTCGAAGATACAATCGGAAATGAAACTGAAGCCCCCAATAAAATGAATGATACAAACAGGCCGCTACAGTGCGGGCCGATGGTACAATAAAACCGCTACAGTGCGGTGCAATGATACAATATGAATGTCGCCGCTAAAGTGCAGGCCGGCTAGTGTAAACTCTAGATCCCTCGCTACAGTGCGAGAAATCGCCTACGGGATTCCGCTTCGGTCTTCGCGGTCCAAGCTTTCCTTCAGGTCTTCGATCCGCTCTTTATTTCAGGTACCCTCAGCAATAGCCTCCCTTCTCTTTACTTCAGTAAATCAGAAACTGCATAAACCTGGAGAGTACACGCACCAAGAAGATCAACGAGGTGGGGCTACTCTTTTCTTCAATCTTCAATCACTTGATATACTTCATAAACCTGCATGAACCTGTAGGAAGGATCCACAAGAAAGATCACGGGGGTTTAGAAAAAAAACGTTAATTTCTCAAAGTCATAAAATTATGCTCGGAAAGAAAGTATGCTAAAAGAATAAGTTTCCTTTGTATTTTCTTTAATCTTTCTTCTATTTTGATTTGCAATTCATGCATCTCCTTCAAAATCCTTAAGATAATGTACATTATTATGTGCAAGGCATAAATTTACCACAAAAGAATGCATTATGGTTAGAATTCTTCCGAGCTTATTATGGTTTCTTTCTTGAGCAACTAGGTTTTATTATTGTCCAAGCTAAAACTCTTTCTTGTCTTTTTACCTTCTGTTTGCTTTAAATTTCTAGTGCAATCAGTCAAGGAAATTCACTTTGCAAGAAATATCAAATGTAATTCCAATTGTGCTCTTCGATAGAATGTTTGAATAAATTTGGTTTCCTTCTAATTCCCATTTGCTGATCATCAGATACGACCTTACACTATTCGGGAACATTAATTCTAAACCTGTTACCCACATTGCCATCATGAGCATCACTTCCCGTCCATTCTTTTTTTTGTTACCTTAAGGCATTTTATCATACAAATATATTCTCTGCTATCGTATCCCCTGCCCATATGATAATATAACTTCCAGGTACATGACAATGTTCGATCTTCGTATGATGTCTATGATGGAGTCATATAATTGTCAGATTCACAGAGCCCCATTTTTTTTATGGTCTCTCTCTCTCTCTCTCTCTCTCTCTCTCTTCTCCTCTCTCTCTCTCTCTCTCTCTCTCTCTCTCTCCTCTCTCTCTCTCTCTCTCTCTCTCTCTCTCTCTCTCTCTCTCTCTCTCTTCTCTCTCTCTCTCTCTCTCTCTCTCTCTCTCTCTCTCTCTCTCTCTCTCTCTCTCTCTCTCTCTCTCTCCCGCAAGTTCTTCCAATCACCTATGCGCAACAACCTCTTACTTCAGGGTTTACGTGCTTCATATCATCTCTCTACCCTACATCCTTCTAAGTTCTACAATGCACGCATAGGCACCGACTTTCTCTTTGACATGTCGACACCAGCGCTGCCAGCCAAGCAAGCCATGCGACTTCCTCTCATCAGACAAAAAGCTCATCTTTCTCTCCGATGATGTCTTTCTACATTATCTCACAGATATGCTACAGTCGATAAGAACACCGCCTATAATCTCTTTCTTCATGGCTCTACAACGCCACGAGATCTGTACAGCGACAATGCTTTTCTCCTAGAATCTCTCTCTGGCTAATTCTATCTGTGTGCCGCCCGATCTTCATGCTCTCTCTCTGTCATTGGGATTCTCTTCAGTCGTCTCATCACGTGCTCTCTAGCACCGTCAACGACACGTCAACACTCCGAATTCTTTGTCAACAACAGCCAATATCTTTCCGCTTTGGGTGCGCTGTCAAGTAGCGACTGGCTCTCTCTAACACACAGCAACGACAGTCCTCTCTCCTCCTCACGGATAATCCTCAGGACTCAGCGCAACAGCTCTTCTCTAAGTCAGCTATGCCGGCAAATGTAATCTTTGGAAGATCAACTTGTCGCGCGGGACTGCCATCCTAGGAGATCTCTCTCTCTCCTCTGCCAGATGACACGCAACCACCTCTGTGAGCCCTCTCTCTCATCACGCCGATTTTTTTCTACGCGAGGCTGTCTCTGTCTCTCTCCGTGCGTGAGCAGCAGACCAGGCATACGTTTACGTTTTTCTCTCTCTCCATGTAAGCCCATCAGCACCGAAGCCGCTGTCTGTCTCATATCAATAGATGCCAAGTTGCCTTTCTCCCAGTCTACTCCATCTCTCTATATCTTTCTCACCTCCGCGTGTACAAACCTGTCGCCGACTTCTGAAATTTTCTCTCTCTCGGTCAACATGTTTGCGAATCAGGATTTTCGCCCTCTCTTCTCTTCCGATTCCTATCTGTGTGCAAACCTTCTCCTCGTCAAATATGTCTACGGCGCCATCGTTTGTGCGTCTCTCTCAGTGTGAATACAGCACACGAGGAGCTCTCCACGTGCATTTTCTCTCATCTCTCTGCGTTTGTCTGCAGCACACCACCGATAGCCCCTCTCCTTCCACTGACAACACATATTATTGTCCGAGTCCATAGCCCAAATCATTCTCTCTCTGTTGGCCTGGCATCGACAGCCAGACAGACGCCTCCCGAGTCTCTCTCTATATAGTACATGACCACCTCTAATCCCAATAATCTAAGTATACAACCGTGAAAAATCCCACAATCTAAGTGGCCATGCGAGAAGACTACCTCCATCTTGGCCATCATGGAAGTATGAAAAAGGAAGTAAGACATAATGAAGAAGTAAGGTCAAGGAGCATACCTGTAGGAAGGATCCACAAGAAAGATCACGGGGAGGAACAAAGGAATTTAGGCACTTATTTATAGGCTTCCCCATCCTTGGACTTTCCTCTAAAAACTTCACACTGTATATACAAAATTAATTATTTTCAAGGGTTTCACCTAGGATAAACGCCAATTCCAAGGGTCCGACCTAGGGTTTTTGGTCGGAAAAATCAGGGTTTGGTCACAATTATCTCAAGCTTGCCAATTCATGGGTTTATTTACAGTTTCGGCCTAAAACTCTAAGGGTTTCCAAGGGTTCGAGTCCAGTTTTCATGGGGTAAACTCGTGTTTCCAGTCAGTTTCAAGGGTCAAACCTAAAGTTTTCATGGGTCTAACGTCAGTTATTTACACGCACGGTTCTAATGCACATCTCTAACATGGTCTCTTATCACACAGGCAATCAAATCAGTCAAATCATGCATGAAATGTTCCCTCTTTAGATCAAAACATCACACAAAAACTCAAAAACAATGAACTTTTGAAAAAAACTCAGTGCACACTCCCTGCGGGATTTCATCTCGACAACGCATACATAGGGCCACATTACACGGCCATGCACAAGGCACATATTTTCTTCAACCCATGCACTAATGCACTTACCCATCATCAAGTATGGGTTACAAGTACTTGGCATAAAAATTGTAAAAGCTATGATTGGAAGATCCAAAGGATATCCACGCCACAACATCGGTACCTACGAAGTAAGTCACAGGCAATCAAATCAGTCAAATCATGCATGAAATATTCCCTCTTTAGATCAAAACATCACACAAAAACTCAAAAACAATGAACTTTTGAAAAAAACTCAGTGCACACTCCCTGCGGGATTTCATCCCGACATTCGCCCCCGCTAAACCTGCACATCGTCCGGATGGGCCAACCTGCAAGATCCAACAGAAGAGTATCAGGGTTCTTTTTGAAATCTCTTTACACTTTTATGCCTTTCTTAAATCATGATCTCATGCAGTCATGCAATCTTTTATAAAGATTAGTACGAATTTTAGAAAATTAAGTAGATTCGAGCTTCACAAACATCATACTATGTTTCTGCGTCTGCAACTGACAAGTAATCACATGAATAAATCGTTGGCTTTCTAGATCTTTTGTTCGTTCAACTGGTTCAGATCCAACTGCTCATTCTAAGTACTAGCATATACATATGTTTCTACTAACTCAGCTTATAGAATATACCTTGATTCCCACTATTTATCCCCTACTTGTCCAACTCTCCATTAGATCTTTCTTTCTTTTCTTTTTCTTTTTCATTTTCTTTTCTACTTCATCTCAGCTCAGCATTTCTTTTTATCTTTTGTTTTTCACAAATCGGCCTATGTCGAAATCGGGTGCGACTCATGGACTTGTCCGCCCGGCCAAGTTTATTCCACCTGTCTGTCGACCCGGCATAGCGCACGAGAGACACAACATCAGCCCTGCATGAAATCGGCGTCAGCTAGTGGCTCTGACCACCCGATCAGAGTGACTCCACCCGCCTACCGACCCGTACAGGCGCATGACAACAGATAGGTCAGGCCTACGACGAAACTAGCTACGGCTCGTGGCCTTGATCGCCCGACCAAGGTGGTTCCACCCGCCTACTAGCCCATCGTAGCGCACCAACAACATACACGCACATATAAGCTGACATGAGTATGAATGTTTCTTTATATCACGATCCATATGGAGGTACGATCTTGCAAGAAATAAATACTAGGATCCAAAGTTTCCCACTCACTAAGTGTTCAAATCAATCAGCATATACATGCACTCGGTCTAAGCATGCCATCACATTCCCAAGCTTTCACTCCCAAGAGTCTCTAGTCCACTAACTGATCCTATTCATATAATTCCTAGTCGCTCATGCTTCGTGCAAACCCATAATAGATATTTGGTATCTTCATTCTACATGATTTTCATAAACTCATATTTATCTTTATCGCACACATAAATGCAGCGCATATGCTCTAACAGAAAGAAAACAAATCTCAAATCAGAAACGTTTCACCTGGTCATTTTTCTTCATTTTGATCCAGCTTTTCTTTATCTTCATGGTCTATCATTCTTCATCAGCATCAGCATCAATATCATCAGTTCCCTCCAGAAGTTCTTGCTCAATCTCATAATCTGCTTCATTTCTTTTCTTGAATAATTTTATCCTCTTTCCTGCAATCAAAGATCTCAAAGGAGTACTGTCTAACTCGCGAAGTGCATACGTACCATTTTCAAACACAGACGTAACCACATACGGCCCAAACCATCGTTTGGTTAATTTCTTCCTAGCATCATATTGAGTATCGAATGTACTATCGTACACCAACACCCAATCATCTACCTCAATCCTATGTGGTCTCAGTCGATGGGTTTTGTCAAAATAGATCTTATTCTTTAGTCTTGACTCCTTTAACTTTTGGACTGCTTCTTTCAGCTTTTCATTTCCTTGTTCTAACTGCTTTATTCTCAAAGAAAAAAGTTCTTCTCTTGTCATGCCATCATTCCATGGGAGATCAACCATGTCACTATCTGAGTCTGGATGGGGAAGACTGGCTTCTGACAATACATCAATTCAACAGGCATGAAACTTGTGGACCGAGTGTAAGTCATCCTATCAGCCCATAACGCGAACGGAAGAAACCTAGGCCACTGCTTAATGTCATCGCTGCAAGCCTTAGAGATCGCCTTCACAATGGAAGGGTGACCTCTCTCGATTTTCCCATTTGCCTCTGGATTATAGGCAGTGGTGAGAGACAATCGAATTCCATGACGATCAAAGAACTCTTTTGCCTCTCTCGCATCCAACTCTCCCCTATCCGCAACCACTTTCTCAACGTATCCAAATCTCGAGATCACTTCTTCTAAAAGGAATTTGCATACATTATAAGTAGTCTTTGTACGAAGAGCTCGACCTTCCACATGGTTGGTCAAGTCCTCTCTGGCAAGTATAATGTATCTCATCTTATCTATCCCTTTGGGCATAGTTACAAGGTCGACTAGCCACTTGTAATGGATACAAGGAGGGTAGGTCGGATGTAATGGGTCTCTGTGCCTAACTGATGAAAGCACCTGGCATGTAGCACAAGTGTCTACAAAATCTCTCACACTCACATAAATCCCTGGCCACCAGTAGGCTTCCCTAATCTTCTCATATGTAGCATAGAATCCTTTGTGACCTGCCCATAAGGTCTCATGCATCTCTCTCATAACTTTTCTCTGAAGACTCCTCGAACTTAGTACTCTCTGTGGACTCTTCACCTTGCCTTTAGCGTGTCGCCAAATAAGCCCGTCTTTCAAGAAAAAGTTGTAAGACTTTTTCCTGATGGATCTATACTTATTTGTGGACCAGCCTGGGGAAGGTTTCAGAGTACTCAGATATCTCCCTATATCTCTCCACTCGCCATCATACTCATTCTCTAGGAACTGCTCATATGCATACACCAATGGATCGTATCTTATCATATGTATATCCTTTTCTACCTCATCATCATCATCAGACTCATCATCAAATTTCGCTCTTGAAAGCATATCAGCCACTGTATTCGACTTCCCAGCTATGTGTACAAATGCAGGATTTATAAACTTTATATAAGAGATCCATCTAAGCATAGCAATATCCGGAGATGAACAATTTGCAATCATGCCAATCAGTGGAAGACAATCAGTCTCAACTGTCACATTCGCCCCAATGAAATACTCTTTATCGCTCTTTAAAGCAGTCACTAATCCCCATAACTCTCTCTTAATCTGCGGATAATTTCTTTGGGTATCATGTAGGATCTTAGCACCAAAGCGCACTGCATATCTCTGCCCCTCATCATCATCTTGCCCTATGACCCAGCCTATGCCAATAGGACTGGTATCAACGGTCAAAATGATAAGTCTCTGACCTGAATAGTCAATACGCTTCAGAATCGGAGCTTCAAGTAGTAGCTGCTTCAGTTTACGCATAGCTCTCAACTGTTTCTCTGTCCATACAAACTTCTTTCTCTTTCTCAGGAGATCATATAAGGGGTTCGCAACGTGAGCAAAGTGAGGAATCCATATCACATAGAATACACAGGCTCCTAGAAACCTTCTCACCTCGCTGACATTACGACACACTTCAGAGATCCTGTTAATGGCCTCAACTTTTGCGGGTACGACTTGCGGCCATAATGTCCACACAGATGTCCTACAATGAGGACCTCATCAATGCCAAAAACAGATTTCTCTAAAGAAAGTGTCAGCCCTACATCTTGAAACCTCTCAAAGATCTTCTCACAATCAGCAATATGATCTCTCACAAACTTTCTACATCCTGAAGCATCTAAACTCACATCTTTCACTCTTTCCTCACATCCCTTTATTGGAACATCATCAATGAATGGCATAGTCACAGATGGTATAAAGTCTCGTAAAACCAGATTCATGGCATTCATCATGTGAGCCACAGAATTCGTCGCTCCCTACGGCAAAGTACACATGCGTACAAGGCCCAGTGGAGTCCTCATGGTCGTAATGTCTCTACTCTCCATAGCCAACTGAAACTGGTCATAACCTGAATACAGATCACCCATAGAGTAGATGGAATGCCCAGCAAACGCTTCAGCAAACTCATCCACTATGGGTCCTGTCCCTACATTTCTAATTGTGACTTTACTCACAGGTTGCAGATCCTGAATGAAACGAAGCTTCCCATTTTTCTTAGGCACAGTAAACCACCTATTCGAATATGGAGCCGAGGAGGGTTCCAATATCCGCATGGAAATCTTTTCCTTTAGCAACCTCATCAGCTCAGGTAAGTGAGCCTTTGGGACTGGTATAGGCCGGATATTCCATGGTATATGTGGCACTGTAAATATAATCATAGGAGGTACTTGTTTCGGGTCTGCGCACCCTAACTCATGTGGGAAAAGTGCAAACGCTTTTTCGTGTTTCTTGATGGCTTCAATAAATTCTTTTTCTCTTCTTCTCTCAGGAATGGTTTTTCTCCAAACTTGATCTCTTTAATAGTCTCATCAGTAAAATGATGCCCTATGAGCTCTCTTCGTCTCAGCATAGGGTCATCTGACACTCGCAGATATTTCTCATGACTATCTTCTGGCAATGGCTGAGCTATAGGCTTCACTTTCTTATCCACAGTCTTATACTTTGTATTTACACTTACTTCATGCTCTCTCATAAACTCCTCAATCATCTCATACTCTTTGATAGAACTGAGCATAATCATCACTGATTTCTCATTTCTCTCAAATGCTTGCTCAAGCTCCTCCATAGTAGTCGAACTTCTCTCCAACTGGATCACATCTTCAATCTTCTCATCAGGTAACATCATTCCTAAATGCTTATAGTGTCTCTCATGAACTTTTCTGAATTTATTTGAAACATTTTCTTTCTGTAAGCATAGCAACCTGAATGTAGATGAATAAATAGAAAAACTTTCAAAACTATGTACAAAGTCATGCGAGACATCAAACCAACTCCCACTGTTGTCTCGCTCAATAGTGGATCCTAACAGAAATTTTGATCAGCAGAAGCTCCATACTCTTTAACAGGCATAGACTCATCATGGTCATGTGAATTAATAGGTTTCTTTCTTATATTCTTTTTATTCTTGGAGTGATTTTGGACACACAATCATCACTTGCAGAGAATGAAGGCCAGATCTAGAATGGATTCGTGCATAGGCAGATCCATCATCCATGGCCTTAGTCTCCATTCTTACCTCAGCTATAAAGGGCTGCCCAAGGATAGCCTCATATGAACAATGGTCCTGGACAAAGAAGTGAAATTCCTCAGAAATCCCACCTATGGTCACAGGCACAAAGGCGCATGCCCCAAGCAATGCTCCTGAACCATTATCCGTTGTCCTCATCCTCCATCCATGATCTTTATCAATCGGCCACCTAAACTTATCATAGAGCTTCTTAGAAATCACATTTATTTCTGATCCTGAGTCAATCAAGGCCAGAGCAAAACATGACTTCTCATTGCTCCCTAGCTTCACCTTCATCTCAGGTGTTCCTCTGGCCCAAAAGGTCCTGCTAAACTCACTTTCTGTCTTCCTCATTTCATCATCAGGTATGATAGGACCTAGAGAATTTTTATGACACCTGGCAACCTCATCATCATCATCATCAGATGTATCACTCAATGTAACTGCTTCATTTGTCACTTGAATATCTTCAGATGCTTCTTCCATCTCTACATCTTCAGGTAGTGGAAACCTCTTTCTCTTAACCAGCTTTATAAAACTGTCCTTGAACTCAGGCTTCGCTATGGAGAAGACCTGCTCCAAGGACATGGTCACTTGGCTCTTCAGTAAAATGTCATTTAATATCTCTCTTGCATCATTTTTCCTTTCCAACTCAGAAATTAATACAGCCTTTGGAGTTCTCTTCTTTTTCTTCTTCTTTTCTTTGTCAGCTTCTTGAATACTTTCTTGAATTTCATCTTTCTTTTGAACAGGTTCTGGTTCTTTCTCTTTCTCTTTAGTCAGTTCTTGAATCTTAGTTGGCCCAGCCGGCCTCTTTCCCTCTCTTATCTCCTTCTTCTTTGCCTCTACCTGAGTAGCTACAGGCTCTTTAAACTGAACTCTCTTCTCTGGCTCTTTAGCTTTTTCTTCGGCCTCTTGGCTTTGCTTTTTGGTCACTCTTCTTTCTAGCTCAGTCTCTTCCTGACTCTCATCTCTCTTCCTCTTTTCTTCTACATTTGCTATGTGCGAATAGACCGAGGATTCATCAACAGGAGACTTCCAGGCAGTCTTCTGCATAATGGCATCCCTAGCCCTCACTAAAGCCTCTATGGAATAATTTCTTTGGGGTCGATGTCTAGGCACTTTTTCATCTTCCTCCTCTACAAACTCTAACCGTGCGGCTGATGTACTTGCATTATTGCCAGATAAATCTTCATAAAACTTCTTCATTCCTCCCTTTCCCCAATTCACAGGTAGAGGAAGGCGGGTCCTGAAGTCATATAGTTTCTTATCGATATCTATCACCAGTTGATGCTCTTTTGCTAGCTTAAGCTCTTCACAGGCATATGAAAAATGCTCTTGTGCATCACACCATACGCATCTCTTAGCCCCTCCAAACCCACCAGTCCCTCGTCTCTCAAAAGGTCCAGTGTTTCTTTGAAATGTGGTTTGCACTGGTGGTGTAGGTATCTGTTGGGCAACAGGCTGCACTAGAGGTGCAGGCTGTGGCATCACATAGCCTTGCATATTTGGAATGGGCATAGTGCCTCTCTCTAATGTATCTACATAACTCGTACTCGCCTGTGGAGGAGTGGGGTCCTGATATCCCATACAATTAACTTTATTGTGAATACTCGCCATTTCTTTTGACATAGACGCTTGCATCGTAATAAGATTCTCTATCTGTCGACTGAGAATCTCAACGTGTAGCTCCATTGGCGATCGCGAAGTGGATGCAACATTAGCAAAAGCTGACGTTGCAGGCACATTCGGAATTGCCGGAAGTGGAGCTTCCCTAGGCGGTTGTGGTGTTACCACTGCAGGTCTATCGTATAACACCGCCTGGCGTTGCCTCATTTGGGCAACCGCTTTTACCTCTCTCCTCACTACACCCCAATCTTGAGTCAATCCAAATCTCTTCCCAGGCTCTTCAATCCTCCTTTCGACCTCAGTCCTGTCTTCAAGACTTAAGATCCTAAGGAAAGATATAACTAGGTCAGGTTTTAAAGCATCTAAATCGGCCTGTGGAAGTTGTTCATATCTTCTCAAGAACTCATTCAAAAGTTGAGTGAGGGATGCAGTGGGCTTCGGAGAGCTTATCCACCACAAGAACCCTTCTCTACTGTGTTGGGAAAAGTCTTCTAAATAAAACAACTTATGCAATTCTTTTCTGAATTTGGCCCAAGGCTTTGCTATATGTGCAGTAATAGGGGCTAAAATGGATCCTGATACTACCCGTGTGAAGTAGTGTGTAAACACATCCTCAGGTAGACCATAAATCCGTGCCTGTTCCTCAAAAACATCTAGGTACTCGGTTACGTTCAAGCCTGTAAACTTCCGTTTTTCTCTCAATACCGCTTGGACTACGCGGGCCCCTTGTTTCTCTATTACCATTTCCTTGAATATATCCTTCATCTCTCTTCTCTGCTCTGTCCTAGAATGTAGCACAAGGTCCAGCGTAAGTGGCTCAATTATCTCTCTAAGCTCTGAGTAGAGATCAGAGAAGAAGTTTGAACAGTCACGAGCCAGGAGGTAAAGGTCAATCTAAGCTCTTTGACTTGCCTAGGCCAAAGTCTAGTCGAACTGTCCTCTCTTCAATTCCCAAGATTTCAATGTATTTTCCCCTCTTTCAATGAGAATTTTCTAATGTTTTCTAACGTTTTGTCTAAGCTACAAAATCAGCAAATCCCTAATCTAAGCGGGAAAAAAATTCACACACGTATGGACTAAACTAATGCAAAGTGTGGATGCTCAAACTCAAGCAGCAAGACAATCTTTCTGTTTCAGCAGTGTATGTGAAGCAAAGGAGTAGGTGACGCGATGAGGATCACCGGGCAATCGCCTCACTTCACGTCGGGTTCAAGTGTCGGGAAGAAGGAGGTCGTGGCAGGAAGCCGGCGCCTGGGGTTGGATCAGGCCCCGCTCTGGTGCGCCGTTCTCGCTGTCCTGCAAGCGGCGTCTGCGCGCTGGGCACCTCGCCTGTGCTCTCCGGAGCGTGCGGGATCCTCGTAGGGTCCCTTGCCCCTCGGAAGTGTCGAGACGTGGGACTGTGGGCGTCGGAAAGACACGATCGGATACCGCAGTGATACACGTGATGAAGATCAAGCTCGAAGATACAATCGGAAATGAAACTGAAGCCTCCAATAAAATGAATGATACAAACAGCCCGCTACAGTGCGGGCCGATGGTACAATAAAACCGCTACAGTGCGGTGCAATGATACAATATGAACGCCGCCGCTACAGTGCGGGCCGACTAGTGTAAACTCTAGATCCCTCGCTACAGTGCGAGAAATCGCCTACGGGATTCCGCTTCGGTCTTCGCGGTCCAAGCTTTTCTTCAGGTCTTCGATCCGCTCTTTATTTCAGGTACCCTCACCAATAGCCTCCCTTCTCTTTACTTCAGATAATCAGAAACTACATAAACCTGAAGAGTACACGCACCAAGAAGATCAACGAGGTGGGGCTACTCTTTTCTTCAATCTTCAATCACTTGATATACTTCATAAACCTGCATGAACCTGTAGGAAGGATCCACAAGAAAGATCACAGGGGTTTAGAAAAAAAAACGTTAATTTCTCAAAGTCATAAAATTATGCTCGGAAAGAAAGTATGCTAAAAGAATAAGTTTCCTTTGTATTTTCTTTAATCTTTCTTCTATTTTGATTTGCAATTCATGCATCTCCTTCAAAATCCTTAAGATAATGTACATTATTATGTGCAAGGCATAAATTTACCACAAAAGAATGCATTATGATTAGAATTCTTCCGAGCTTATTATGGTTTCTTTCTTGAGCAACTAGGTTTTTATTATTGTCCAAGCTAAAACTCTTTCTTGTCTTTTTACCTTCTGTTTGCTTTAAATTTCTAGTGCAATGAGTCAAGGAAATTCACTTTGCAAGAAATATCAAATGTAATTCCAATTGTGCTCTTTGATAGAATGTTTGAATAAATTTGGTTTCCTTCTAATTCCCATTTGCTGATCATCAGATACGACCTTTACACTATTCGGGAACATTAATTCTAAACCTGTTACCCTTATTGCCATCATGAGCATCACTTCCCGTCCATTCTTTTTTTTGTTACCTTAAGGCATTTTATCATACAAATATATTCTCTGCTATCGTATCCCCTGCCCATATGATAATATAACTTCCAGGTACATGACAATGTTCGATCTTCGTATGATATGTCTATGATGGAGTCATATAATTGTCAGATTCACAGAGCCCCATTTTTTTATGGTCTCTCTCTCTCTCTCTCTCTCTCTCTCTCTCTCTCTCTCTCTCTCTCTCTCTCTCTCTCTCTCTCTCTCTCTCTCTCTCTCTCTCTCTCTCTCTCTCTCTCTCTCTCTCTCTGCAAGTTCTTCCAATCACCTATGCGCAACAACCTCTTACTTCAGGGTTTACGTGCTTCTATATCATCTCTCTACCCTACATCCTTCTAAGTTCTACAATGCACGCATAGGCACCGACTTTCTCTTTGACATGTCGACACCAGCGGTGCCAGCCAAGCAAGCCATGCGACTTCCTCTCATCAGACAAAAAGCTCATTCTTTCTCTCCGATGATGTCTTTCTACATTATCTCAGAGATATGCTACAGTCGATAAGAACACCGCCTATAATCTCTTTCCTCATGGCTCTACAACGCCACGAGATCAATACAGCGACAATGCTTTTCTCCCAGAATCTCTCTCTGGCTAATTCTATCTGTGTGCCGCCCGATCTTCATGCTCTCTCTCTGTCATTGGGATTCTCTCCAGTCGTCTCATCACGTGCTCTCTAGCACCGTCAACGACACGTCAACACTCCTAATTCTCTGTCAACAACAGCCAATATCTTTTCGCTTTGGGCGCGCTGTCAAGTGGCGACTGGCTCTCTCTAACACACAGCACGACAGTCTCTCTCTCTTCACGGATAATCCTCAGGACTCGCGCAACAGCTCTTCTCTAAGTCAGCTATGCCGGCAAATGTAATCTCTAGAAGATCAACTTGTCGCGCGGGACTGCCATCCTAGGAGATCTCTCTCTCTCCTCTGCCAGATGACACACAACCACCTCTGTGAGCCCTCTCTCTCATCACGCCGATTTTTTCTACGCGAGGCTGTCTCTGTCGCTCTCCGTGCGTGAGTAGCAGACCAGGCATACGTTTACGTTTTTCTCTCTCTCCATGTAAGACCATCAGCACCGAAGCTGCTGTCTGTCTCATATCAATAGATGCCAAGTCGCCTTTCTCCAATCTACTCCATCTCTCTATATCTTTCTCACTCCGTGTGTACAACCTGTCGCCGACTTCTGAAATTTTCTCTCTCTCGGTCAACATGTTTGCGAATCAGGATTTTCGCCCCTCTGTTCCGAATTCCTATCTGTGTGCACCTTCTCCTCATCAAATATGTCTACGGCGCCATCGTTTGTGCGTCTCTCTCAGTGTGACAACAGCACACGAGGAGCTCTCCACATATCTCTCTCCGCACTTCTCATCGGCCGACAACAGTGCACCTCACGTGCATTTCTCTCATCTCTCTGCGTTTGTCTGCAGCACACCACCGATAGCCCTCTCTTCCACTGACAACACATATTACTGTCCGAGTCCATAGCCCAAATCATTCTCTCTCTGTTGGCCTGGCATCGACAACCAGACAGACGCCTCCCGAGTCTCTCTCTATATAGTACATGACCACCTCTAATCCCAATAATCATAACTATACAACCGTGAAAAATCCCACAATCTAAGTGGCCATGCGAGAAGACTACCTCCATCTTGGCCATCATGGAAGTATGAAAAAGGAAGTAAGACATAAATGAAGAAGTAAGGTCAAGGAGCATACCTGTAGGAAGGATCCACAAGAAAGATCACGGGGAGGAACAAAGGAATTTAGGCACTTATTTATAGGCTTCCCCATCCTTGGACTTTCCTCTAGAAACTTCCAACCTCCTTTACCAAATTTCCAATTTCAGACGACCATGCATGTTCACTTACTATTCCTAGAAAATCCCATCTCTTAATTCTATTTTTTATTTTTTCCTTTTTATTTTTAGTTTTGGTTTCACACTGTATATACAAAATTA
Organism: Ceratopteris richardii; assembly: GCA_020310875.1. Lineage (NCBI taxonomy): Eukaryota > Viridiplantae > Streptophyta > Polypodiopsida > Polypodiales > Pteridaceae > Ceratopteris > Ceratopteris richardii. Next base: position 140,563,905 of record CM035418.1, on the reverse strand, counting down.
ATCATTTTCAAGGGTTTCACCTAGGATAAACGCCAATTCCAAGGGTCGGACCTAGGGTTTTTGGTCGGAAAAATCAGGGTTTGGTCACAATTATCTCAAGCTCGCCAGTTCATGGGTTTATTTACAGTTTCAGCCTAAACTCTAAGGGTTTCCAAGGGTTCGAGTCCAGTTTTCATGGGGCAAAACTCGTGTTTCCAGTCAGTTTCAAGGGTCAAACCTAAAGTTTTCATGGGTCTAACGTCAGTTATTTACACGCACGGTTCTAATGCACATCTCTAACATGGTCTCTTATCACACAGGCAATCAAATCAGTCAAATCATGCATGAAATGTTCCCTCTTTAGATCAAAACAACACACAAAAACTCAAAAACAATGAACTTTTGAAAAAAACTCAGTGCACACTCCCTGCGGGATTTCATCCCGACAACGCATACATAGGGCCACATTACACGGCCATGCACAAGGCACATATTTTCTTCAACCCATGCACTAATGCACTTACCCATCATCAAGTATGGGTTACAAGTACTTGGCATAAAAATTGTAAAAGTTATGATTGGAAGATCCAAAGGATATCCACACCACAACATCGGTACCTACGAAGTAAGTCACAGGCAACAATTGCTGAAAATCAACATTGACAACCTCCTCTGAGCAACTAGCATTTTTTGGAAGCTCACAACAACACATTTATGCTAGAATCCAAGGAAGAGCTACATGCAAAGGAAAAAACGTCCATGGGCTAGCAATTACAAATTGAAGAAAAGGACAATGGACCCTGCTATAGGTGGAAGACAGACTGCTCTAGTGAAGGCATGAGGAACTCTACCTCTCAAAGTACTACATGGAACAACCACTACAACAAGGGTCTGTCAAGGACGACAGACTCAAGAGGGGAGGGAGTGTTGACAGTCAAGGTCACGCACAAGCATGGAAGCACATCAATGAAGTGGACACACAAAAAGAAGGAGCATGTAGGGAGCTCCAAGAAGCACACGTCAAATTTTCAGAAGGAATCCCTATAAAAATAGTGATTTTCTCACTAAAAACCATTGTAAATACCATTTTCTATTTTTACAACTCCATTTTGTTCAAGTCAAGGAGTCCTTGAGCTTGAGGAGTATTAGAAGTATCATCCTACCAATTTTCATAATTTTTGGATTCCGTTTGAGTCCCCAAATAAGCCTTGGAACCTAATTTTTAACTAGGCCAAACACTAGGTCTGGATAGGGCCAAAACCACTCACAAAAACTATAAAAAGGGCTGGAGAGCTCATTTTTGGGGGTAGCTTGTTGTAGATTTGAGCTTCTATAATAGATTTCTTTTGTAATCGAAGTCCTTCCATTGCCCACATTTTGCTCTTACCTTGTGTGTGTGTGTGTGTATGTGTGTGTATGTTTGTGTGCTTTCACTCACACACTCGTGCACTTCACTTGCTCTTGGTCTTCATATCGGTCCTCATGTCTCCGGGGATTGACATTTATGAGGTGAAGCTCCTCAGATTGGTACTTGCCATTGCGCTAGAGTGACAAAGATATTGCAAGTTATCAAAGCATATTTGGAAGTCTAAACTATGCAACATTAACAAGGATTGACATATGTTATGGAGTAAGTGTTTTGAGCCAATTCATGCATAAACCTAGGGCACATCACTTGGAAGCTGCTAAAAGAATTTTAAAGTATCACAAAGGTACTCAGAATCAACATCTTTACTTCCCTTACACATTAGACTTGGATATAAAGTTGCACTCAAATGTAGATTAGGCAAGATGTAAGGATGATAGAAGTACTTCTGGATATTTATCTTTTGCAGGTGATAAGCCCATCTCATGGTCTTCCAAAAAGCAACCAACTATTGCTCTATCTGCAATGAAGGCTGAATACAGGGGATTAGCAAATGCTACACAAGAAGCTATTTCGATTAGATTTCTCTACTCAAATTTGGGACTTCACACTCATTCACCAATGATCTTTGGTGGTAACACTAGTTCTTTGCATCTTGCATCCAATCTAATTTATCATGCAAGAACCAAGCATACAAAAGTGCATTATCACTATGTTAGAGAGAAACTTTTGAGAAATGATACTCAACTAGCATATGTATCTACAAATATGCAATGTGTTGATTTGTTAACCAAAGCACTTGATGGTAATAAACTTTCCAGGTTTAAAACCATGATTAGATTATAGGATATTCAAGAAGATTGATAAAGCAATGCAAGACAAGATGTTTGGCTTGAGGTGGAGCTGTTGGTGCAAAATGATCAAGCCTACACATTTGGCTTAGAAGAAAATGTGTGCAACTCTCACTTGACGATGCATGTGAACCTTAGCTTGTAATCACTTGGTCATTTACCATTGTAAAAGATTAAATCTTGGAAGAATCTTGTAAAGGCTTGTATCTCGTGGAGTTAGGAGGAACATTGGTAATGAATTAAGGATGAGGGAATAACCCCTAAATCAATGGAGTCACTTTTAGTTGGAGTCAAGTTTGAATTCAAATTCAAACTTAGAAGAAAACCCTTATAAAAAGGTCTTTGTAAAACTGGCAGCTATGTGGCCTTATTTCAGAGCTCTCCTCTTGATCATTTGTAGGACTTGAGTAGCTCACACCATAGCCCATTGATTCCATCATCATTGAGCGTCATTACAATGCCAATGATCTTGTACAATCATGTTTTATAATACATATAGTTCATTCAACATCTCTGTCCACTTCTCTACTATGACTACTCAAAACAGTCAACTTTCTCTGGTCATATCTCAGTGAATACTCAACCATTCTTTATAATATTTTGCTTGTTGGAACCAACTTGAAGTCTTGTTTATGCTATCAAAATCTCAAGGCATTTCATTCAGCCATCTGGGAGAAATCATCTTTGAAGTGCTCACTCATCATCTATTGGTTAGTCCTTAAAAAATTTGGGGTAAGCTTTGGATTGCTAAACTTATTTTTTAGATCATAGTTTATCATTTTAGATGCTTCCACTTGCAATCATTATCTATCTAAGCTAATTGAATTCCCTCAAAATTAACTTGATCAATTTTTACTGTAGTCTGAGCTCTCAACAAAAGAACCACTAGGTGTATGGTCTAAAATAGCAAGTTTGTGACACTAGCTATTCATGAAGTAGTTGTTTTGATTGCATTGTTTCAAGCATCAACTCCAAAGTACATAGGTACTTTCTTGGTGTCATTTGCAAGCTAAAACGGCCTACTATAAGACTCTCAAGTGTATTAGGGCAAGTACAAAGCAGGTTTTAGCAGTACCACCTCACTTCCTTGAGGTATCCATCCATCTCTCCCAACACCTATGATGTGGTCCATGCACAAGTAAAGGTATCAATTTTTCAGCCCATTTGGGGCACACTTCTAAGTTGAACAAGTAGGTGTCAAGTAGCTTGTCAGCTACTCGTGGGTAGTTCTCCATGTGTCATTCTTGACAGGTGATCTACTCTTACATGAGTATTTCCTTTCTTTACCACTACTTCAAACTCAAACTCCATTAGTAGTAGAAACCATCTCACTAGTCTTCCTGTATTACAAGGTTTATTGACCAAGTACAATAGTGCTTGGTGATAAATAAAGAATTTAAATTTGTTGGCTAGGAGGTAATGTCTAAACATCTTCATGCGTAGACCATCCCTAAGTCGTTCGCTCGGTTGTAGTGTAATTGAGTTCTGCTTGATTTAATTGTCTACTCACATAGGCTATTGGGTGGTCTAATTTTCCTTCATCTGCTTGTTGTGCTAAGATACATCCAATGGCATAATTAGATGCATCCACATGAATATGGAATGGTTTATTCTAGTTTGATGTTTTCAAAATTGGAGTTGAACTCAATCTTTTTTTCAATTCATGAAAGGCTTTTTTGCACTCTTTTGTCCAAATGAATTGAGTCAACAGCCCATATAATGGTTTAGCAATTATGGCATACATGTGGATGAATCATCGATAATATCCACAATGTCCCATAAAAGCTTGCACTTCCTTAGCATTCTTTGGTCTTGGTAATTCCAAAATAACTTTTGTTTTGTCTTCATTAGTTGAGATACCATTTTTGGACACAATGTGTCCCAATATTTTACCTTGTCTAACCATGAAGACACACTTCTTTGGATTCAGACAGACTTTGTATTTTCTGCACTTGTCGAATATTTTCCTTAATTTGGGTATGTGAGCTATGCATTGAGAAGAGTATGTACATAGATCATCCACGTAGACCTCCATGCTTTTCCTCAGAAATTCTTTGAACACATGACACATTAATTCAATCGTGACAGACAAGAAAATCGACCTTTTTTTAAAATTGAGTGCATCACTAAAGACTAGAGGCCTTGCACATCACAAATCCACAAAATTTCAAAAAAAAATTGCCTTTTTTATGTCCATCATATTGACACCATCAATTGCAATTGACACTGTCCATCGCGATGGACAGCCTGTCCATTGTGATTGACAGACCATGATGGACACTTTTGTCCATCGCGATAGACAACATCCATCATGATGCAGACCCTTGTCCATCATGATTGACAAAAATATCACGATTGACACTTGATCTCATTGAAAAAATCATCCATTGCAATGCATATGCCCATGATTGACACATATTCACACAAAAATCTAAAAATTTCTGTCCATTGTGATCGACATGTCCATCACGATTGACACCATCAATCGTGATTATCACTATCCATTGCGATTGACAGGCCACAATAGACAGCTCTGTCCATAGCGATTGCTAGGCAATTTCAGCCAAAATTTTAGGGTTTTGATTTTGAAATTTTTTGCTAACTTTGTTCAAGACTTTCAAATGATTGGAGCATTTTGAGGCCCCAAGAAAGTAATTCAAGAAGTCTTGTTTGCCTGTTTTGACCCCCAGAACCTTGAACTCACATAATGTTTTCATTCGAAATCCGTTTCTAGTGATCTTGAGTTTGTTGAAAAGCTCACTTCAAATCCTAAGAACCATGATTGGTTTTTGTAAAGATCATACATTGAGTTTCATGTATGGTATTTTGAATTTGACCTTCCATAGGGGTGAGGAAGCTAAAGGGTCTCTAGGGAAGTCTTTCATAAAGACAATGCAAATTTAGTTTTTGAATTCCATGAATGAAAATGGTCTATTAAGTTAATTAAATTAAACTCTTGATCTAAATTTGGGACTTTTACAGGTCCATTGAGAGCATCAAAGGGCGTCCAGAGCAAGAGTGTGTTGCAGGCTTTAAAACGAATGTCTTAAGCACTCAAGTGTGAGCAAAGGAGAAGTCTCTTGAGGTTGGAGCATTCTCAACCCCCTCAGTCAATTCCTAGCTTACGCTAAGTATGGTTAGTGGTATTGATTAATTAGGTCCACGTTAGGCACAATACAAGTACAAGAACCCTAATTACTCAAGTGCAAGCATAAAATAAGTAGTTTTGTGGCAAACCCTAAAGTGAAAGGACATAAATCCAGCGATCAACTTCAAGTGCATTAAAATTCAAGTATTCCTCATGCCGAAAACTATTGGACAAGAAGTGACAGCCTAAGTGAAATAAAAAGAACAAGGATTTAAATCTTCATTTCCATGTCTTTATTCATATGAAGATAAATGTATGCATGATTAAACATACAAAGATTCATGGATTTGTATGCATAGGAAGATTCTTATCATTTTAAGTGGATATGAACATATTCTTATATAAACTCTAGAATATGTTTATTTGTTTTCAAGAACATAATCATTTGTATACATTTCTATGCATGAATTTGCACACACTCACATGTATTGGACTCTTACCTAAACACATTTGCAAGCATGCATTTCCACATTAGAACATATATGTTTCTCTTGTATATACACAAGTTTCAAAGAAGATAATACAAATGCAAAATTTTGTAAAAGAATGTACAAGCACATTATAGGTGCTTCAATGATTGTATTAAAGGAGATATAATCATCTTTATGGTGTTTATTTCCCAATATAATTTAGATTTAGACATAACTTGTATACAAAAAGTATGTCACATGTATAGAACTAGGTTTGAGATAGATATTCGATCTTGGGATGGAGAGAGGCACTTATAGTTTCTTTTCATTTTCATTATTAATTTAAAAAAGTTTCAATTTATGGTTAACAATGATTATGGAGGTTTCACTTGAGCAAACTTATATAGAGGAGATTTCAACTCTAGATGCAAAGATTTCTTGCATTGATCTTGGCCTCATTGGTTAATTAAAAGTAGCTTTAGTTGGTACTTTGACATAGATGGAAGTTCCATTTAGTGAGTCACATAATTTTCAACCACCAATTCTAGATCTTGGAGCTTCTTCTAGTCGATAGGTTAAGTTGCATGTAAAAGATTTAAATCCACCTAAGTACCGTTTCCAAGTGAGTTTCAAGAATGTAGATGTGGTAGAGTAGTGGATTAGTTAATGGTAGTAGTGCTCCCATTTATGTAATATTGTCAATGAGAAGCAAAAAATATGGAATTCTACTTACAACTTAATGGATGTAGCACATTGATTGTGGAGCAAGATAGAGCAAGACAAGATGGAACTAGCAACATGGGTAGGGTTTAGAGTAATAATTTTCAATAACTTTGTTTTTCCAACATACTCGAGCATTTGATGCCTGGTTTTTCCTATAGTAGTGATAGTTGACTGTTAAGGAGCATGCTGACAAATATCAAGAGATGTTACTAAAGTTTTTAGATCAAGTACCGTATTTCTTGCACGTTTGTATGTTTGTGCTTGGATTATGTGAGACCTTGTGTCCATTGGTGTGCAAGGAGTGTTGTCACTCTTTGAGTGAAGCTATAGAAGATGGGCGTTGATCATGAGCTTAGCCTAGTGGGCAAAAGATAACTTGCACAAGATTCAAAAAGGTTTTAGCTACAATTCAGGTTCGTAGTAAGCAAGTTAATGGCATTCAAGCTTCTTCTCATGGCAAGCAAAAGATCTCTTCTATGATAGAGAGAGCATACCAACGTTCTATTCTGAAAATTAAATAAAAAGAAAAGGATGAATGAGGGTCTCTTTGTTATGGATGCCTAGGTCCACATTCATGCTATCTTTGCCCTAAGAAAAGGAAGATTTCAGTAGCAATTGTAGTAGAGAAGCAACCATCATCTTCATCATCTCAATCATCTCCGTTTGACTTTGATCTATTAAAAATAGATACTGAGATGCAACCACAATCCAAAGATAATCAACTTACCTTGAATATGACGATTACCAAGAAGGTAACAATAGCTTCCGATGTGATATTTCCTTTATTTGCTTAGAAAGGCTATAAATTCCATAACATTGAGTTGGTCTTCATGAAAGGGGGAGTGCAAGGACATCTTGCTAAAATATTATTTGATATAGGATCTATTCACAATGTTGTTGGGAAGATGAATGGGCACTTCAGGAAATGAGTAGGTACTGCCAAATCTTGCTTTGTACCAGCCCCTTGCTGCTTCAGAGTTGCATTGTAGGCCCTCTTAGCTTTCCAATGACACTAAACAAGTGCCTATGTACTTTGGAAATGATGTGAGAAATGATTGAATCAAAACAGTCTACTTCCAAATTGAAGGATCAATGAAAACCTTCTATTTTTGTTCACACACCTGTTGCTTGTTATGCTAAGTGCTTCCTGTTAAAAGTGCAGTTTTTCCATCATGGACACTTTTAAGTTCTTTTCGGGTTCTTGGGGATGGTAGGGGTCTGATAAATCAGAGGCCCTGTATCTTATTTTCCCATTTAACTCATCAAGCAAACAGTACGTTGTTATCCAGTATCAAATTTGCTATACAGGTTTTACCATTCATACTCTAGTTAGGCTTTCCACAGTATGTAACGCAGGAATTAATAATTACCGTCACACAGACTTATTCTCGGCAAGATAACATTACTGTGTTAATCACAAATTAATGTAATTTAATAAGGGAAGAGTAATAGTACTCAGAATTTAAGAATGTTGCACTACGACGTCTCCACAGGCCGCAAATCACCCAGACAGACAGTCTGGCGATTCCGTCTCCTCGCTATCGGAGAACCACCGTAATGCCTTTTCATTAATTGGTACAACACTTCGCTACGACCTTTTGGTACGTGCGGTATAGAAAAATATAAATTACATAATGCCAATCCGGTGCCTTACACTAGCACGCACGGTGGACTTGAACCCGCAACGCAAACAAAATCAAGGCTCGTCTACGATGCCTTGGATATACATGGTTCTAGCTAATTTGAAGGTTCTAGAAATCTTCTATTTTAGCAAATCCAACATTAGTTTGAGTGTCTCCGGCTCTACCAGCTATGCATCAGTTCAAACTCAACTGGCTGCAATGACTTGACTCATCAAAATTTCAGTATGAGTCTGCAAAAGTGCCTCTTGCAAATAAAAATCATTGGCAAGGGCTGCATCCCGGCTCAATCTTATTTTAGAAATTTGATTATCGATTCTCGATAGACGCTCTGCTTGAAAACCCAACTGTTTTTCTCTTCTCTCCAGCTCCTGAGCTTGATATTGAATTGTCGGGTAATACGCATCTCTTTCCTTCTTAATCCCTGCTATCTCCTTCTGAAGTTGAATAGTCAGACTCGTCTTGGCTTTAAGAGCAGAATTCGCCTGAAACAAATCGGCAGTGGCGGTCTGGAGTTCTGCAGTAGTTTGCTTAGCTAAATTAGCCATCTCCTGTCCTCTCTACACAACTTCATCAAGCTGTACTCGAGTTTCCTCCAGCAAATTTCCAATTGCCACTCTAGCGTCTTCTTTATCCTGTACTTGTTGTTTTAACTGATTGATCTCTTCATCACGAGCATGTATCAAAACATCCTTGGCTTTTAATTTGGCTAATGCTGCATCGCGCTGAGCAATTACTGTATCTTGTTCTGCAAGCCTAACTTGAAGCTGCTGAAGTTGCATCTGCAAAATATGGTTTTCTGCTTTAACAGCATCTCCTTCCTCCTGTAGTGGGGCAATATCAGCTTTGAGAACATCAACCTTGTGTTGCAACTCTAGTCTGATAGTGTCAGTGGCCATCTTTAGTTGCATTGGTAACTGCTGTGAGAATTGGATCTACAGGCGACCCATAGACTCGAGTTCATGAAACATGGGGGTTGGAATAGGAAGGGTAGGAAGGGATTGGGATGTAGAAGCAGAGAACAGACGAGGGGAAGACGGTGGAGAATAGGCGGGAGAAGAAGATGGAGAACTAGGGACTCCGGGAACAATAGGCTGGACTGGGGCAATTGGCACAGCAGTATTCATGTTGGAAGGAAGTGGGGTAAGAAGATTAGTCATCAACACGATTCCGATGGTCTGCTGCATTGTCGCTTCAGTTCTGTCAATTACAGCTTCAACCAAAGTAATCACTTCATTGACAATCTCAGCAACAATGGCCTGCACATCATCTTGGGTTTGCTGTTGCGAATCCTCCCTAGAAGAAATTTCTTCGGATTCGGTGGTGGACGCACTTTGTTCCTGCTGCTGATTCGGAGAAGAAGGACCAGAAGACTCCACATGAATAGAAGTGGCAGTGTCGTGGAAGACCTCTTCTTCATGGCCTGCGTTGGAGCCTTGCACCTGGCTCTCCGATGGACTTATACGGGTGTGTTTTCGGTGAAGAAGTTGGAAGAGATCTTCATCCTCATCATCTGCGTCCTCGAGCACTTGAACAGAGTCTTCATGGAACATGATTGGAGCGGTTGGGGGCGGTTGCGCGGCTTGGAGTACCGAAAAAAGAAAAGTGAGGATATGGGGAAGACGTGATCGTGGAAGATGACCCTTATTAACATGTTTAATAACCGTAACACATTCACGGTGAATGCGCCAGAAATAAAAAGATGCAAAATTGACAGGCTCATGAGAGGCCATGTCTATCACTGAGTAAAAGGGACGCGAAATCCCGTAAGTACGTTTTTGCAAATTCAAGATAGCAACTAAAAATTGCAATGCGGTACGTTCCGGATCAGGACGACACAGAATGGCATACTCATTAGAGGAGTGCCATGGGAATAACGTGGTCATGGTAGCTACCGGAAGGAGAGGACCATTCTTGGCGGCAATGGCAGAAATAATCTACGCGTAGAAAGGTTCACACTCCACTGAATGCCAAGGCAATTCAGCGAAGTTCAAAAGGCCACGGATACATAGATACTCACTCACTTCAGGAGTGAGTCCTTCATGGAAGGTAGCGACATTGGCTAGTGCTTCCATGACGTGCATGCGAAAGCACAAGAACACAGAGAACACAGACCACAAAGAATGCAAAAAACACACAGACACAATAGTGATTAACAATGAAAGGAATAAGATTAAGTAGACACACGACAACGTGAGGCGATCGAAAACCCTAATCATCGCACGGTATTGAAATGATAACCTCCATAATTACGGTGTACATGCATGAGCAGAATCAGTAACACAGGGCGGTGATTAATCATATTTAGATATCAAAACGAGGAAAGTTACAGTCTATATTCAACCGAAATACGGAAATAAACAGAAAATAAGCGACACGCGGAAAAACGAGGAACACGTCAGCGGTGATCAGGCGGTTGGTGATAGGGACGTAACTTTGAACCATTAATGACTTTGGGAAGGGGAACTCCGGTCAAGGTAGTCAATCGAAAAGTAGTTGGTCCCACTTGCTCACTAATCCGGTAAGGATCGAACCACCGTAATTTCAATTTTCCAGCAGCTCGATTTGCTTTAGCATTATAAAATAGCACAAGTTGGCCCACCGTAAAAACTGGAGTCTTGAGGAAACGATCATGGGTATGGGCTTGCCTCAACTGAACTTCTTGAAGAACCAGCAAAGTTTCCCAATGATGTTCATCCAAGGCTCTGAGTGCTTCCAACCGAAATGGCAAAGAGTCTTCGGGCAACAATTTCTTAGTGAGGGCCACGCGTAGGCTTGGCACTACAATCTCCATCGACGCGATTGCTTCCAACCCATAAGCAAGCTTGAAGGGAGTCATTCTGGTTGCCACTTTGTATGTAGTCCGGTATGCCCATAAAACCACGGGAAGTAACTGGTCCCAACATTCTGGAGATTCCACGATCAATTTGCGAAGCATAGTCAACAAAGTCTTATTGGTGCTTTCAGCCAATCCATTGGCACAGGGATAGTATGGTGAACTGAATTTATGCAGAATTTGAAAAGTGTGTGTTAGTGTTCGCATTAAATTGTTGGCAAAATCTGTTCCTTGATCGGTCACAAGTTCTAGAGGTAATCCATAACACGGGAATACGTCCTTCATCAGGCATTTGACCACCAAAACAGTTGTGGCTGACCATAAAGCCCAAGCTTCCGCCCACCTGGTGGCATAATCCGTACAAGTCAGTATATATCAATTGTTGCTAAGGGTGGCTGGTGGTGTTATTGGTCCAATAAAATCGAGCCCCCCCTTCTGAAAGGGTTCCAAAGGTAAGAGAGGTTGCAAAGGAAAGAGATGCCGATGTAATGGTTGTCCAGACCATTGACAAGGATGACACCGCTGCACAAACTGAGTCACGTCTTTGTACATGGTAGGCCACCAAAGCCCACTTTGCAGAATTTTACGGTGAGTAAGATCGGCTGCAAGATGTCCACCAGAGGGTATTGAATGAGCCATGGCCATAACCAAGTCTGTTTCATGTGGTGGGATACAGCGGAGTAAGACACCAGTATGATCCATGTAGTACAGCTGACCTACAATCAACCGGAATCTGCGACTGTAAACTGTAATTTTTCACCGCAAAACAGGGGGAGTATGAGGAGGAAGACATCCGTCAGTTAGAAAAGTTAGTAACATATCATAGTGGGTAGGTGGCACAAGAGGTTCTATAGATTCGGCACGAGCTGACTCAGTAGCGTAAATTGTTGGTATAGTGTCATCAACCCCCACCGGAGCTTCACCGAAATCCAACCGAGATAGAAAATCTGCCAAGGCATGTGCGGTGTCGGGTCGATGAATCACTTCATAGTCGAATTCCTGTGATAATAAAACCCATCGAGCCAAACGACCACCTAAATGTTGCTGCCGGACCAAATACACAAGTGCGGCATGATCCACGTGGAAGGTGAATTTTTGGCCCAACAAATAATGCCGGAATTTCTTCACAAAGTACACCAATCTGAGACATTCTCTTTCGGCCATTGAATAATTTCTTTCAGCAGGGGCTAATCGGTGACTTGCATAATATACAGGCCAAAACCATTTGTCAATTTGCTGCATTAAAACGCTTCCAATGGCTATGTCCGATGCATCTACAAAGACATGGAACGAGCATTCCCAATCAGGGGGTTGCAAAATTGGAGCCTGCGTCAATAATCCCTTTAAACGATCAAATGCAGTTTGGCATTCAGGAGTCCAATCGTACTGCCGTGGAGGACTAGTCATAAGCCGATTAAGTGGTGTTGCTAAATGAGCTAACAACCGTAAATGTCTACCATGCCACCGGATTTGACCCAAGAAGCGCATAACGTCTTTCGGTGTTGTAGGGACTGGTGCCTGCAACACAGCTGCAACCTTATCCGGATCAACTTGTATGCCTTGCTCAGAGATAATATGGCCGAGGAGTTTGCCACAAGAGATCGCAAACATAGATTTTGTCGAATTCAAGCATAATCGGTATTCATGACATTTTTCAAAGCAACACCGTAAATGATACAGGTGCACCGCAATTTTCCCAAATAAGGAAAAGTCATCCAGATATACTTGCATAAAAGTAGTTAGGTAGGGTGAAAAGATTTCTTGCATACATCGTTGAAACGTGCTCGGAGCATTCCTTAACCAAACCACATTACCGTACAAGCATAAACACCCCAGTTCGTGATGAAAGTTGTTTTCGGGATGTCCTGTTCTGCCATTCGCACCTGGTTATAACCACTGTAGACGTCCAGAAAGGAGTACATCTCGTGCCCTGCCACTCTGTCTAGCATTGTGTCGAGAAAGGGGAGAGGAAATGGATCAGGTACCAGGGCCGCATTCAGTTTCCGGTAATCCACACAGATACGTAGCTGTTTATTTTTCTTCGAAACAATCACGATCGGAGATATCCATTCAGCGTGCTTGATTGGTACAATGAACCCCACCTTCAATAACCGATCGAGTTCTGCTTTGACCTGTGCTGCATAATTGGGGTTCATTCGGTAACTGGATTGTTTAATTGGCTTCGCCTCTGGTTTGAGCACTACCCGATGTTGATAGATCCGCGGATCAAGACCTTTCATATCGTGATAGTCCCAAGCAAAAACATCGAAAAACTCACGAAGGAGTCGGATCAAATCTTCTTGAAATGCCTCAGACAATCCTGCCTTAATCTTAACAGGTCACGGGTTAGCCTCATCACCCAAATTATATGTTACTAATTGATCTTCCGAGACATAAAATTGTCGAGGTTTCACCAGATCGTCAGCTGACTGTAAAAGCTGATGTAGGGTGGCTCCATCCATAGCAACACTACCATCTGCATCCGCCTCTCCGGTCACGGGAACAACCGTACACGCTACCGGACTCCACTTGTCCGCTACTGATTGAAGATCTACAGTACCTAATGAGATCAGATCTTTATTGTCCTTCAGAAACACCTCTTCCTCATCGTCAGATAAGCCATCCAACATGTGGACCGGCTCCGCTACATATGGTCTGGCATGAAGCTCGTAGGGTTGGATGGCATCCAGTTTCACAACATATTTACGGTGATTATCTTTGAAAGTCAATTCCTGCGTTGACCAATCCTGTACAACTTTGGCTTGTTTCAACCATGGTCAACCGAAAAGTAGATTGTAGTCGAGGTTGGATTCTGGTAGTTCGAGAACTACAAAAGTCATTTTGAACGTGGTACCCTGTAGAGTAATCGGAATATTCCGTACTAGTCCCATCGGATGGACTCGAGATTGATCTGCCATTCTTACAAAAAATTGGACGGGCTCGATTTGGGTTCACCCCAATTTCTTGCAGAGAGTTGCAGTTGCTATATTCACACCCAAACCGCCATCAATTAGCACTTGAGTAATCTTGTGATTTTTATACCATACCGTGATCAATGGGACTGAATGGTCCACCGTAGAATCAGTTTCCTGTTGTATTGTTGCAGTCGCCGGAGTACCGAGAGATCCAAGACTGACCTGTTGTTGAAATTGTTGTCTAACTCCTGGCACCAATGCGAGCAACTGTCCCAAAGGGAGTGTTATTGAAGCCTTAGATAGAATCTCCCATACCTGATCTGTTTGAATCGTACTCCTCACCGCTTTTGATGATGATTCTGCTATTACTGGGTTAGGATTTTGTTCATTCGCTCTCGCCTTTGGCAGGGGAACCTGTGTTACCGGAATTGGATCAAGAAACACAATTTGCTCTTTAGCTGCCCATTGGCTAGCTTTGGTATACATTCGCTGCTGCTCACGAATACCAGGTTCGAATACCTCAGTTGCTGGTTGCAATTCCTTACCCGATCTTGTCTGGACCACTGCTGCTTGTGATTCCACTGGTGAGATATAGACCATGTTGGTCATCGGGTTTTGATGCTCCTTCTTCCTTTTGTCATATTCTTCTGCATCCTTGCAAAATCTCCGGATGTGGCCAAGCTCACCGCAAAAATGACATCGACGTGGTGGCAGGGAAGTACCGTCCGCTGATGTACCCGCCTGCCATCGATTGGCATTGAAATTGGTATTCTGCTGTCCCCGATAATTTTTGTATCCTTGTGACTGATTGTGTCACATCTGTGGTGGCTGGCTAACATGGTTCTTGAATAATAGCGTTGACGACTGCTCATCCCTGCACTTTAGCATTATACGCACAATTTTCCGTTAAGTGTCCGGTTGTGTTGCAGATGGCACAATACATCTAGTTAAGGGCACATGTAGCACTGGTGTGCCCTGGATTTTTGCACTTGGTGCAATACATCTGTTTAGCCGGATCATCTTACTGGCTTTCAGCCACTCCAAGTCTTCGGTGAATCCCCCAACTTTATGCTCTAGTTGCAGGGCCATCGCAATAACAGCATCCAGTGTCATAGCCCCCACACAGCGGATGATCATGATTTGTCTTAGCTATGGGGTCAGACCATTAATGAACCACTGGGTTATAACATCATCCGGTAGATTAGCATGTGTCGGAGGCAATTGTCTTAAATGAGTTCTAAACAATGTTGCATATTCTTGAACACTCTGGTGCGGCTTCTGTCGATTATTCTGCAAATAGTCAAAGATTTCGGCAGGATTCTTCTTCAACTGGAACCTCTGTAAAAATGCATCCCTTACCGCATCATAGTTAACGAAATGGTTGATATCATACTCTGTTAACCACCGCACTGCTTCATTGACTAATGTTGCCTGAAATACGATGGCCTTGTACACCGGATCGGGTGGATGGTTTAGCACTGCATAGCTTATCTCAAAGGTGCGCACATATGCATCAGGGTCTGTTGCTATAGCACAATGGTGAGAACCACGTTAAGAAGCTCCACCTCCTTAATGTCAATCCGCGGAAGAGATAGGAGTGATATGAAGATCGTGAATGTGAGATGATGTGAGAGTGAAGGTGAGAAGCACCAAGATGCACACACACATACACACATACAATGAAGAGACAAGCAAGACACAATGGAAGGTGGGAAATTAGCTCTATTACTCAAGAACACTCTTACAACTTCAAAATAGCTCTAAGCTCTTCTCTACTCAAACAAGCTAACACTGATCAACCTCAAAAATGAGCTCTCTAGCTCTTTTTATAGTTTCTAGACTAGTTTTGACCGGTTTCACATCTAGTGACCGGCATAGTTAAAAATTAGGTCCTAGATGCTATTTGGAAGGGTAAACGGTGTCTAAAAATAACAAAAATTGATACGCTTGTTCTACCTAAGCTCCTCAAGCTCGAGGACTCCTCGGCTTGCACAAAATGGAGCTATGGATTACAAAATGGGGTTTTCTATGTTACATATGTTACAATAGTGATGAAAATCACTGTTGGAGGTTTTTGAAAAGTATTTTTAGAACATGATTCTTTGAAAAGAGATTCCACTGGCTCACTGCTCCGTCGTTACATGCTTCCGCGTCGTCTGTGCCTCTGGCTGCTTCCAACACCCCCCTCCCTTTCGCTTCTGTCGTCCCTGACAGAACCTTGTTGTGAGGTCTACCGGATATAGTTCTGTAGGAGGTCTTGAGCGAGGGTGTGCTCGGAGATACGAATGCCTCGGGCCAGATCTGCCTCGAGTTTCTCCCAGTCGATTGGTTGCGGTTCTTCCGGTGGCAGGAGCTGATAGTGTGTGGAATAGACCATTCGTTCACAGGCAAATAATTGCAATAAATGTGTAGGCCTGCTTATGAATACCTCTAAATGGTATTCCCAGAAGCCGGTTGTGAACATCTCTTCGAACGTCTGCTTGTAGCACGCCGGTAGGTACTTTATTCTGCAGTGCCAGGCATAACACACCCGTAGCGATGGCGTTGTACTCATATCATATACCAGATCAAAATTGCCATGCTCAAAGCCCGGGGTGTTGACATGGGGTGCCTTGACGCGTCGGAAGACTTTAAAAATCATTTGCATCATGTCAAAGATTTTGACAGTCATATGCGCCGCTATATCCTCCATATGCTTTAATCTAGGGAGCCAGTGGCAAATTGTAGCCATCATGTAGCCAACAGTTGGTAACTCAATGGGTGGCTTAAAACAGGGGTAATTCAACCAGTCTTGGCACTGCTTATTGTTTTGCACCTTAATAGCAAAGGCAGTCCAGGAGCGGCGTCGTGGCACTGGTCCCCAACACGGATTGTACTTTAAATGCAAAGGTGCCTTTACCCATGTACTCATCATCTCTGGATACTGTTGTAGTAAATCTTTTCGCCACTCTGGTTGATAGATCCTTCCTTGTTGTGCATCTAGTGGCAAATCATCCGCCTCGAATTGAGTTGCATGCGATGGTTTCTTACCCGTCTCTTTCTCAATGGCTAACTGGTATTCGGCCATTAACATGAAATACGGTTTATACTGTAGCTCATGCCCAGATATGTATCGTCGCGGGGCCAAATGAGCAAAGAATGGAGATTGTAAAATTCTTTCTATCATCGCCATGGCATGTAATTATGCCTCTACTCTAGCTGAGTGCGTTGTTCCAAGTTCCTCAATAGTCTTCATCCACGCGGGGGTCGGAAGTTCGTACGTCATCTGACCTTCGGCCGTGACGCGTCCGCCTGGGATGGGTTGTGGCTCGTATGCCTCTTCAAACGTTTCCTCCACCGGGATGGTGACTTTCTTCCTCAACTGGAAGCTCAGGTGGGGAATCTGGCCTTGGTGGTGCTTCATATACTGCGATCCTTGATTCAAGGTGTGATACCTGGGCCCGTAATGCGTTGAGTTCCTCTAAGATGTCAGGAGAGGGGTCCACAGGTGCTGGTATGTCTTGGTGTGCCGGTGCTTGTAACTGGAGTAATTTGTGATCTTCTTTGAGTTTCTGTAACTCCTCGTTCATGCGGTCGTATTCATCTAGTAATCTTACATGATCGTCTAGCAGCATCCTCATCGAGTCTGAAGGAATGGCTTTGAACCCGCTAGGACTGAGTGGTTGGTCTGGGTGGTCGAGCGCTGCTTCTAAGTTTTCTCGATTCTGATCCTGTAAGCGTTGGTTTTCTTCCTTGGTGGCTGCTAGGTGTCTTCGTAGTAAGCCCATGTTTCGTGTGAGCGTTGCATTGCGGACTGTCTGGGCTCTTAATAAGTTATCCAGGTCAGCAGTGGCTTCCTTGGTCTTTTCTTCGTTTTCTAGTTCCAATTTGTGATAAGCCTCGCGTAATTCCTGGTAGCGGGTGTTCAGAGAGGCATTCTCAATAGACAATAAATTAAGCTGCGACTGTAAGTCATTGGTTGTCCTCTGCAGCTGCTGATAATTATCACCAAGAGATGTGAACTCATCTCTTACTTGCGTCATACACATGAACATCTGTCGGAATGCATTATCTACAGTGGGTGATAGTATTAATGGGGTGCTAAATGAAGATGCAGTTGGTGTAGATGCAACGGGAATGGGGAATGGGGGTGGGAAGGTGGATGATGTAGTGATTGTTGAAAAGTGTGATGTGCCTAAAAATGTTTGTGCCGTGAGTGAAGTGAGTGATGGTGCAGTGGGTGGTGAGGTGTCCATGTCAGTGGACGTATCTAGTGCGGTGACCGTGAATATGGGTGTGATCGTGGGTACTCGTGCTGGTGTAAATACGGGATTTACAAAGGTTGAGGGGTAATTTACAAGGGGGCTGGCTGGAGCAGCTTGGTAGAAAGGGGAAAGAGGGGTTACAGTGGGTCGGGGAGGTGAGACGGGGGAGAAGGTTAGTGGCGGTGGGAATGGGAAAAGGGGTCTTGGAGTTGTGGGGAAAGATGGAAAAGATTGATGAAGGAATGGGTTGGATAGAAAGGTGGGTGTGGGAGGGGGTAGACTAGGGCTAATGGGTGCGGGAATTGTGGGGTTAGTGGTCGTAAAGACAATTTCTGCAACGCCACCGGCGAATGAAGATGTTGGTCTGGGGGAAGGAGGGTGAAGAGGGGAGGCTGGAGGGACGGGCGGTGAGAGAGGAGCGGTTGGGGTGGTCGGTACTTCAGTGACTACTGAGGTTTGTACAGCTGTAGCGCGGGGTGGGGAATCTACAAAGATGGTTTCCACAGCCAACGAACTTTCGGGGACGAGGCGTGCCTCCCTGGCTTGTTCAGAAGACTGTGCTCCTGTTGGTACACGAATGTATTCGCCGGGCTTTGAAAGTAGTCGTACTCTGCGGGGGTCAAACTGTGGTAGTGGCTTTCGTTGCAAGTACCTGAGGGCTTCGTTGGAGCCTACTGATTTGACTAACTCTCTGAATCCTTTGATGTATGCATCTTCGAATCCGCCTGTGACAAGTTCTTGTTCTATTATTGTTTGACTCTCTTCCTCTGTCAACTTTTTGCGTGCCCAAACTTTTTCCATAGTTCTATACAGCTTCTTGATAGCTAGTGTGTAAGCTGCTGCTTCGTAAGTTTCATCTTCATGGGTACTTGTATCACCATGTGTGTCTGTTTGTTGGCCTTGGCCATCTGTCTATTCATGCTCTTGGGATTCCTATGTTCCCTGGCTAGCTTCGTCGTCTCCTTCGTCGTCATCGGTTGCTGTTCTTTCATCATCAGAGTTGGACACGATCTGTCCTTGTGGCTGATCCCTGGGTGTGGTAGGGTAGCTAGGCCTTTCAAATTCTTGAGAAAACAATTGTCCTTCTGAAAACTGGAACTCATTGGAGAATGCATCGGGCATCTCAAAATCAAAAGTTTGGTCCAGTGGCTCTGCTTGTCCTACTTCTAAATGGGGTATTGGAAAAGAGAAAGCTTCCGCACCAATAGTGGTGGGAAGTTCAGCTGCTGTGGTGATAGGTTCTGTGGTTGTGGCTGTTTGGGGTGCAACAGTACTGGTGGTGCCCTCCGGCGTAACTGGTCTTAATAACCGTATATGAATTGGTGGTACCGTGGGAGTGGCTGCTGTTGGTGACTGCTCTGGAGATGGTTGTGGCGAGGGTGATTCTGGGACTTGTAGGCACGGGATAGTACCTCTCATCCGCTTTCCGGCTCTGCCTTTGCTAGACTTTCTAGCCTTCCTAGTGGTGCCTTTAAATGCTTTCAGTTCCTCACTGGTCATGGCACGCTCAATTGGTAAGTCATACGCCAAGCACATATATATGATCCTGGTGAGGGCGCAGTACCCATTGATTACCTTCTTTCGCTCCCACCTATGTTGTGCCAAATAGAGCTGATCAATTATCCAGCTGGCTAGATCAACCGTTTGCGGTCCAGTACATGCTAAGTACAATCCAAACCAGATTCTCTTGTGAGGCATGGTAAAACGATCCTGAGCTGGGAAAGCAAAGTGCTGCATGCATATCCGTAATGGCTTGGAAAGCTCAGGGGTTATGGCTGAAATATCCTCCCACTTAGTTACGTCACCACGTTTCATCTGCTCTGGGACTAGCCGTTCTCTTTCCGTCGGAGTGTGTGTTCCATGTATTTTCAGAGCTGCGCGAATTAAATCTTTAGACAAATAAAACCTTCTGAATGGAGGATCATTTACCAAGGATGGTAACATGAATGTGCCAGGTAGATCCTTGTTTTCTGAAGCTGTTAAGGTGGTTACGAAGTAAAAACATCTGTAAAAATCGGGTTTAGGCAGAGGGTCGCTAAAATACTCTGTAAATCCCGCTCGTGCCCAAACGTGCGTTAGATCTTGTGTATTCTGTAGTCCTTCAAATTCTCTTGAAAAGAAGTGGTACTTGGCCCATGTGCGAAGATCAAATGCCAAATTGGCCTCAAATATGAAATCAGCGTCTGCTAATGGTCCTGCTAGGCCTTGAAACCAGTGAGAATTACGATGAATCTTCTCAGTATATCCTCTAGGAGGATCATCGATTGGCATGGGTCCTGGAAAACCTTGAAACTCTGGTGGTTGCAGCGTAGGATAAGATTCTGCGAGTAATTCTCCAATATTGGCCATTGGTGTGCTTGGGCCAGCTTCTGATGGTCTTGCTTCGGTTTGCATGATGACTGGCGAGCTAATAGAAAAGACCTGCTACAAAAGATTAGCACATTAGTATGGAAATTAATTATGATCCCATTAAGGTGAGACCGCAATCCCTTTCCATAACCAATGTGTAACCCGTGTAGCCAAGTGTCATGAAGTGATTGATGCAATGACTCTTTGTAGAGCTAATGCAGGTCTCTAGACACCTACATGGTTTAGATTATGCATACATTTCTTGATGAGCTGTTATTATGCATGATGTGGGGTTTTGGTGTATGAATTTATACAAGGTTTGGTTGAAGGTGAATTATTACAAGGGTGGAGTTTAAACGGGGTGGGAGAATTGTTAGATAAGGGGGTACAAGAAGACGTCTGGATACGTTTCGGTATCCATTTCCTAAGAGTCTTTGAGTGGCTGGTGTGTTTCTGCTGAGGGACGAAAAGTGGTATCGGGTTTGGTGGTATTGAAGGATGGAAAGATTTCTGAGGGGTATATATTACATGGCTTGAGGGTGGGGCTATAATACATTGTTTGGGTACCCAAATCTGCATGGGTGTGGGTCTATGGATAAGGTATTTCTTGGCGATCCAAATCTGTCGAGTAATTGTAGAAGAAGATCGAGGGGACTTTGGATGCTGACTCTGCTTCTGTTGAAACTTTGTCTTGTTCTCGTCTGCAGTGTTGCCAATAGCCTGTGGTTGCTGTCCTTTTGGCACCCATATTTGTCTCGTGCCACTTGTTCCGTGATGTTGATACTTCTGCTTTCTTTGCCTTGCCTGGTGGTGTTGTCGGTCTGGGTTCCTCTGTTGTGGTTGACTCCTTCGTGGTTGGGTTTGAGAGGTCCAATGGAGGCTCTGCTTTGGAAAAGAAGGGAGATCCAACACTTGCGTGACCTGCCCATTAGGAAGTGATTCGTTCTTTATCTTTAATCTAGGCCAGTCCGCAGCAAGTTTGGAAGGATGAGCACCGCAGGGTGTTGTGCTCATTTGGCCGCTGATGCAACCCACCTGACCGCTGATTGTGTTCATCTGCCCTAGCGGTTGGGTAGCTGCCCCTTCTAGCTTGCAGGAAGCCCCAGGGAAGATCTCCTGTCGTCCTTCTGATTGACAATTGTCCCTAGCCAAGCCCGAGTGGGTTGGTGTAGACGTAACGTGACTGGTCTGACCCAAGATCTTCCGGTCTTCCATCGCATGCGTTTCATAGGGTCTAGGGTTACAAACCTCAGTTGGAATGCCGTTAGGGAAGTCAAGCGGTATCACTCGCTTCTGTTCTAAGGTTCCAATCTGTATGGAGCCTTGTCTAAGATTTAGGTCCACTGAGTGATCGTATAGCCAATCTTGGCCAAGGATTAGGGGTTCTATCAGGTCGTCATCATGGCACACTAGTAGCTTCGCTGTCATGGTCACTTCCTTAATGAGGATAGGAAGGTCCACCTCACCCATGCAAGGGGTTTCCATGCCTCCTAGGCCTATGAGGTATGCCTCAATTGGCCGCATTTCTATTCCTGAATCCTTATAGTGGGACCATCTAATAGCACTAGTCGCAGCACCTGAGTCAATTAAAGCCCTGAGCTCTTGGCAAGGGTTGCCGTGCTCTATCCTGACTGTAATGAATGGTCTCCTGTCCACTATACTAGGATGAGTGTTTGACTTTACTTGACACATGGCCATGGGGTATCTGGGTGTAGTTTCCAGATGGTTATAATGTTCTCTCCCTAGTCCTTGTCTTCTTAACTTCATGCGTTTAATGCGTTCTATTGCTTCTGCCTGAGCTTCAGCTCGTATTCTATTTTCTTCCTCCTTGCGCTTCTTTGCCAACGTGAGTCGTCTCAGCATATCCTCAGTAAGAGGTTCTTGATATAACTTGACTCTACAGCCACTAATGTAATTAGGCCTTATATCTCCTTCTAAAGTGGCTAACTGTACTGCTCCACTTGTTGAGAGTCTGTTAATGATCATAGGTCCATAACCTTGCTTTTCTAACTTACGTGCGTGTTGCTTTAGCGTATATACTAGAACTAAATCTCCTTCTTTTAAGCCTTTATCTTTCACATGTGCATCAAAATATGCTTTCTGTCGCTTCTTCGCTGCATATATTCCTGCTGCCGCCTTTAGCCTGGTTTCTCCTAATCGTTCCAAGTCCATTATCCTCGCTGATAATTCATGGCCGGTCCACTGATGTCCTTGTGCAACCTTAAGGGTCGGTATCAAGAAGTCCAAAGGAAGCACTGCATTCTGACCAAAAACCATCTGAAAGGGAGTTGCATTGAGTACGGTCTTGTAGGCCACTCGATATGCCCAAACAGCGTGGTGTAACTGTTTGTCCCAATCTGAACGTTTGTTGTTCACGAGTTTCGTCAGTACGTTACAAAGGATCTTATTAGTGCTTTCAGCCTGACCATTGGCCTGAGGATGATATGGTGCGGATTTCTTGTGAATCACCATAAAATCCTGTAACAAATATTCAATGACTTGGTTTAGAAAGTGAGTGCCTCGATCGCTCACTAACTCTATAGGCAATCCATATCTTGTAAAGACATTCTCAAATAAGAATTGTGCAGTTGTGTGTGCATCATTCTTTTTCGTGGCTTTTGCCTCTACCCATTTCGTAAGATAATCTGTAGCAACAATAATGTATTCAGCATGTGTACCTTTTGCAGGGGGGTTAATGGGTCCTACAAAGTCTATACCCCACTTAGAAAATGCACGACCGCCCATCATGGGTTTCAATGGCATTTCATCTCTGCGAGTAGGAAACTGAGTTCTTTGGCACACATCACATCTCTTTACATAGGTATGAGCATCCATGTGAAGAGTGGGCCACCATAATCCTACAAAGAGGATGGCTTTGATTATCCTATCGGGTCCAAAATGACCTCCTGCAACACCTTGGTGTGCAGTCTCTAGTATGCTCAGATAATCGCTCTCATGAACACATTGTCTTAGATATCCATCTCGTCCTCTTTTGTATAGGTTATCGCCAATAAGTGAATAGTCGTGAGCTTCCTGCTCTAGACTACGTTGTCGAGCTAAGGTCATGCCTTGAGGGAATGTCTTCGTCCTCAAGTATGTCACTAATTGTTCACTCCAGTCTGGTGTGAGAGACACATGATATAATGTAGCATGCTCTACAGGTGGTCTTTCACAACAAACATTGCATTCCTTACACAATCTGTAGACATCTGCTTCCATCGAAGGCCAATATACTCCTAATCTATGCAGAGTCTGTAATGTTCGATGTTTTGAATGATGTTGCTTTAGTGCACCTACATGTGCTAATTGCAACCAATTCGCATGTTCTGATTCATCTACACAACAAGCAAGAATCTTTTGATTATCCTGTTTATATATGCTTCCTGCCATTATTTGGTATCTCTGAGACTTGGTAATCTCTCCCTATTTGATCTTTATCCTAGGATTCTTGGGTCCATATGTGAGAATAGGGACTAAAGGCTTAGCCCATTCTGGTGCTATCTCAAGATTAAACAAGTATGCATCTGGTAGATCATCCGCTACTCCTTGAGGAGCTTCTCCTGAGGTTAATCTTGAAAGGTGGTCAGCTCTAAGATGTGTCTTTCCTTTCCTGACTACTACTTCAAAATCATACTCCATGAGTAATAGAAACCAACGTATCAGTCGTCCGGTGTTACATGGCTTGTTGACTAAGTACAATAGGGCTTGATGATCTGTAAAGAACTTGAATTTGTTGGCCAACAAGTAGTGCCTAAACTTCTTTACTGCGTAGATCATCCCTAATCCTTCTCGTTCCGTCGTGGTGTAGTTTCTTTCTGCTGCGTTCAATTGTCTGCTCGCGTAAGCTATGGGGAGATCTATGTTACCTTCATTCGTGGGTTGTGCTAACACGCATCCTATGGCATAATTGGATGCATCCACATGTACATGGAATGGCTTACTCCAATCCGGGGTAGTCAATATAGGTGCTGAGCACAAACGTCGTTTGAGTTCATTGAATGAATTTTCACATTCATCTGTCCATTCGAAGTTGGTTAAAAGAGAGTACAAAGGCTTGGCTATGATTGCATACATGTGTATGAATCTCTTATAATATCCGCAATGGCCCATAAATGCCTGTACCTCTTTCACATTAGTTGGTCTAGGTAATTCTGCAATTACCTTCACTTTTTCTTCATCCGTAGAGATTCCATTTTTTGACACAATGTGTCCTAGAATTTTGCCTTGTCTGACCATGAAAACGCACTTTTCTGGGTTCAAACAAACCTGATATTCTCGACATTTGTCAAATATTTTCCTTAACTCTGGGATATGCGTCTGTCTTACATTTGAATGTGCACATAAGTTGTCGACATAAACTTCCAAACTCTTGCGTAAGAATTCCTTAAAAACATGACACATGAGTCACTGGAAAGTGGCGGGTGCATTTGTTAAGCCAAATCGCATCACACGAAATGCAAATATGCCCCATTCAGTGGCAAATGCCGTCTTGTGTTGATCTTCTAGAGCAATGGCTACTTGATTATAGCCTGAAAATCCATCAAGAAAGTTGTAAACTTCCTTGCCCGCAACTCTTTCCAATAGATGTTCCGTGATAGGAAGAGGATAACTATCTCTAATCGTTGCGGCATAATCTTTTTTAAGGTTAATACACACACGCAATTTTCCATTCTTCTTGGGCACAACCAGAATGGGGGATACCCATTCGGTATGCTCAATTTCATAAATGAATCCTGCTTCTATCAAGCGATCTATCTCCTCTTATCTTCGCAGCGTAGTTATCATTGTACGTGTAAGGTTTCTGTTTTGTCGGTTTTGCATCTAGAGTCATAGGGACTCTATGAGAACATATATCTGGATCTACTCCTTTCAAATCTTTGTAACTCCTGTTGGAACATCAAGCTTACACTATGCTTGAGGTGGATTTGATCTACATCAAAGGCTATTGCGTCGAAAGAATATCCGTTGGAGAGTTCTTTTTCATATGCTCATTTATTGTATTTTTTTAGAATATTTTGATGGCTCATTTACCGTTGTAAAAGCCTTGAGTTGTACACATGTAAAGGTACAAATATAGGGCCAAAATCCCACAAAATTTTGGTGGTTGAAGTTGCATTCAATCAAGCAATCAATCACCTAAAAGTAGATCAATCAAGATCTTCACTTTTCCTAGATTGTAGGGAAGTGAATTGATTCCCTCCAACAACCATTCCCACCTTCATTTGAATTCAAATTCAATTTGTAAAAGTCGTGGAACACTCCTAGAGGCTATATAAGGAGTTGAAATCACTTGTACATTACATGGAAGCAATATACATACACTTGTGACCATCATTGTCTTGCTCCTTCAATTTTCTGCATCATCTTCTTCGCCAACAGTAATCTTGCAGAGGCTGCTGCTCTCTCCTCAGAGCTCCAAATTGAGTGCAAGAGGACTCATTGGAAAGGTATCAGTGTCTAGTTTATGCCTGTAAGTTTTCAAAGCATTTGGTTCAGCAGATTTGGAGAAATCTTAGTTTTTATGCCTCGGGGTTAATCTCTGCGTATTCCTGAAAAATAGGAAGTACCACCGGTGAATGTCGCATTCATTCCTATAGCATATTTTGCTTATTCCTTATACTTTTGTGCATTCCATACACTCAACCCTATGTGTATCACTCCCATAAAAGGATTTTTTCTAATTGTAATCACGCTGGTCGCTATGGGCATTTGAAGTTCATTGTCTCTTCCATAGATAGTAAGTTTTTGAGCTAGTCGACCTGCGAACCTATCTGTTTTGTATCGACTCATTCTCCTTGATGCTCCAAGGTACATAGTGTGTTTCTTTGCACTTATAGCATGCCTATAAGGTCTATTTGAGTCTCCAAAAGCTCAAGGGCTGGTCTTATGCCGGTTGGCTTGACCAAACTTCATCGCTTCGAAACGCACTTTTCTACCTTCGACAAGCTTCTCCAAGTTCTTTCAGTGGTATCAGAGCTAGATCAAGATGGGTGACGGCTTTCCCTCAATGATCGAGAAGCTTGATCGACACAACTACGCGGCTTGGCAAATCAGAATGGAGGCCTACTTGCAAGGTAGAAATCTTTATGGAATTGTAGCAGGTGATGAAGCTATGCCTATTCCAAGATCCAAAGGAGGACCTACACAAGAGGAGACAGATAAGCTCACACTTTGGTGCGCAAGGGATGCTCAAGCAAGGTCGTACATACTAAACTCTATCTCTGACTTTCTATTACCACATATTAGAGGATGCAAGACATCTCAAGAGACTTGGGATGCCCTGGAGACTTTCTTTTCTGCTAGTACCAAAGCAAGAAAGAATCATCTTTGGAACGAGTTCAACCAAATGAAGAAGACACCTCAACAAACCATCACAGAGTTTGTTACCAAGGTCAAGGAGGTTGCGGATCAGTTAGCATCCATTGGAGAGCTGATTGAAGAAGAGGTCATCATGAGGCAAATTCTCAACGGCATTCGAAGTGATAAGCAATGGCAATCCTTCACGACGGCTTACGATCTCATCATGGATGTGCAAACTCCAGACTTGAACATTTTTCTTGGACAACTCTTCAATCAAGAAGCCAACAATAGCATAAAGGAAGGTAACTCTTATCATGGTAATTCAACGAGTGCTCTATATGCAGATAAGAAGGATAAGAAGCAGAAAGGCAAGAAGAAGGAAGAAGACGAAGAAGAGACTTCCCAAGCCAACTTCGCAAGCAAGAGCAAGTGGAAAGGGAAGAAGAAAGGACCAAAGCAAGACAAAGTCAAAGGTCAGAATGTTCAACCTTGTGCCATATGCGATAAGACCAACCACACCACTCAGAACTGCTGGTTCAATGGGAAGACCCAGAAAGGAAGTGGAAGAGGTGGATATGGCGGCAATAGAGGCAGAGGTGGACACAACTTCAACAACAACAATAGAAGCTATAATCGAAGGGACTACAACAATTATTCAGAAGATCAACCACATGAAGACTCATTACTTCTCATGAATCTAAGCCACAAAGAAGGTAAAGAAGATGATCATTTGTTCTACATAGATTCAGGATGTTCGAATCATGTTGCAGGCAACATTGCTCTTCTATCTGACTTGGAAAGTCCAAAGCATAGACATGAAGTGCAAACAGGGGATGACACGAAGCACAATGTGGAGAAGATTGGTAATGTCAAAGCTTCTAATGGCAGGACAAACATTTTGAGTAAGGTTCTCTATGTACCCACTATCACTAAAAACCTAATAAGTGTAGGCCAAATAGTTGAAAAAGTCTTGCAAGTTAGGTTCACCCAACATGGAGCTTTTGTGGAAGATCCATGTCAAGGCTTCAAGAAGATAGCCCGAGGTGAGAAGCATGGTAGGCTCTTTACTTTTGAAGTAGGAGATACCAGGAACATAGCTCTATTCAACTTTGGGTCTCAAACCCTAAGTGAGCTTGAAGTGTGGCATAAGAGACTTGCTCATGTGAATGAAAGAACCTTGAAGGATATATGCAGGGATCAAAGTGTTCTAGGACTGCCGAACATATCAAAGCAACACATGATCAACAGGTGTGATGCATGTCAGATTGGGAAGGCACAAAGACAACCATTCAACCACAAAGGCTACATCCACAACAACTTATTGGACTTAGTACATACAGATGTATGGGGACCAAGTCAAGAACCTTCATTGGCAGGATCAAGGTATTATGTCTCATTTATTGACGACCATAGTAGATGGACTGTTCTATACTTTATCAAGAGTAAGAATGAAGTATTTGATTGCTTCAAGAAGTATCTTGCACATGTGGAGAATCATACAGGTAGATCACTAAAGAAGCTCAGATCTGATGGAGGGGGAGAATACTTCTCCAAAGATTTTGATGAGTTCTTGCAGGATAAAGGTATAAAAAGGGAAGTGACTACCAGGTACTCTCCTCAACTAAATGGAATTGCAGAGAGGAGAAACAAGACATTAGTTGGATCAGCCCGAACAATGCTTGAAGAGAAGAAGTTGCCACATTATCTATGGGCAGAAGCTATTTCAACTGCAGTGTACCTTGTCAATCGACTACCATCCAAATCACTTCAAGGTATGACTCCTTATGAAGCATGGCATGGAAGAAAACCTAGTCTTGGACATTGCAAGGTTTTTGGTTGTTTAGCTTATGTTCATGTACCATCACAAATAAGAGGTAAGCTAGATGAAAGGGCAACAAAGGCAGTGTTTATTGGATATGATTCAACTCAGATGGGTTACAGGTTCTTCAATCCTTCAACCAAGCAATTCACTACAAGTAGAGATGTTGTGTTTGAAGAACACAGGTCTTGGTATGATGAAGACAAACAAAAGGTAACACTACCATATGATCTTGATTATGACTCTCATCAATTAGGAAGGAAGCATGATACACAGGTCCAGGATCCAAGAAGTGATACAGACGATGACCAAGATGAAAGAGAAAGGGATTACAAGCTATGGAAGTCAAGAGGCAAAGCAAAGATGCAAGAGGTTGGAGAATGCTCCAAACAAGCACCTAGAAGATCAGCAAGAGAGAAGAAACAACCAGAAAGGTATGGATATGATTCCACATTTGTTACAAAGCATTTAATCTACTTGGCAAAAGACTCTATTTCAGAGGAACCCTCAACCTATGAAGAGGCAAAGGGAAACCCTAATTGGGAAAAGGCCATGAACGAAGAGATAGATGCATTGAAGGAAATGGACACTTGGGATTTGGTTCCAATGTCACCGAATCAAAAGGTAATTGGTTGCCGATGGGTATATAAAGTTAAAAGAAATTCAGATGGATCAGTTTGCGGGTACAAGGCAAGATTAGTTGCCAAAGGATGCTCACAAACTCATGGTATAGACTATGACAGGTGATGATCTAAATGGCATTCAAAGGATCAAGAGACACATGCAAGAGGAGTTCAAAATCAGTGACCTAGGTGAGCTCACATATTTCCTAGGTATGCAGGTGATATATACAGATGAAGGAATGTATTTGACTCAAAGAAGATACATTCAGGATCTTCTTCTCAAGTTCAAAATGGAGAACACTAAACCTGCAGGTACACCTTTGGAGATGAATCATAAACTTAGTGTTTATGAAGGTGAGAAAATTGAAGACATAAAAGAGTATCAAAGCTTGGTAGGTAGCTTGATATATGCTACTCACACAAGGGCAGACATCTCATATAGTGTGGGAGTGCTTAGTCAGTTCATGCACTCACCGAGAAGACCACACATGGATGCGGCTAAGAGAGTACTTAAGTATCTCGAAGGTACAATCAACGAAGGTATATTCTATCCTTACTCTTCCGATTTGGATATCAAAATCTACTCAGATGCAGATTGGGCAGGAGCTAAGGATGATAGAAAAAGTACATCTGGTTACTTAGCATTTACAGGTTCAAAGCTAGTGTCATGGAGTTCCAAGAAGCAACCAACAGTTGCTTTATCCTCAACTGAAGCAGAGTACAGAGGCTTGACCATAGCAACTCAAGAGGCAATATGGTTAAAAGCATTGTATACAGATTTGGGACTTGTGAGTTCCAAACCTCACATATTTGGAGATAATGTAAGTTCCATGCATCTAGCAGCAAATCCTATTTTTCATGCGAGAACCAAGCATATAGAAGTCCATTATCACTTCATCAGGGAGAAGCTCATGGCAAAGGAGATTGACATTTCTTTTGTTCCGACTGAAAAGCAAGTAGCAGATATGATGACAAAGGCACTTGATGGAATAAAGCTTTGTAGATTCAAAGCTATGGCAGGTATTCAACCTATCAGAGAATGAAGACTCAAGCATACTTTAGCTTGAGGGGGAGCTGTTGGAACATCAAGCTTACACTATGCTTGAGGTGGATTTGATCTACATCAAAGGCTATTGCGTCGAAAGAATATCCGTTGGAGAGTTCTTTTTCATATGCTCATTTATTGTATTTTTTGAGAATATTTTGATGGCTCATTTACCGTTGTAAAAGCCTTGAGTTGTACACATGTAAAGGTACAAATATAGGGCCAAAATCCCACGAAATTTTGGTGGTTGAAGTTGCATTCAATCAAGCAATCAATCACCTAAAAGTAGATCAATCAAGATCTTCACTTTTCCTAGATTGTAGGGAAGTGAATTGATTCCCTCCAACAACCATTCCCACCTTCATTTGAATTCAAATTCAAGTTGTAAAAGTCGTGGAACACTCCTAGAGGCTATATAAGGAGTTGAAATCACTTGTACATTACATGGAAGCAATATACATACACTTGTGACCATCATTGTCTTGCTCCTTCAATTTTCTGCATCATCTTCTTCGCCAACAGTAATCTTGCAGAGGCTGCTGCTCTCTCCTCAGAGCTTCAAATTGAGTGCAAGAGGACTCATTGGAAAGGTATCAGTGTCTAGTTTATGCCTGTAAATTTTCAAAGCATTTGGTTCAGCAGATTTGGAGAAATCTTAGTTTTTCTGCCTCGGGGTCAATCTCTGCGTATTCCTGAAAAATAGGAAGTACCACCGGTGAATGTCGCATTCATTCCTATAGCATATTTTGCTTATTCCTTATACTTTTGTGCATTCCATACACTCAACCCTATGTGTATCACTCCCATAAAAGGATTTTTTCTAATTGTAATCACTCTGGTCGCTATGGGCATTTGAAGTTCATTGTCTCTTCCATAGATAGTAAGTTTTTGAGCTAGTCGACCTGCGAACCTATCTGTTTTGTATCGACTCATTCTCCTTGATGCTCCAAGGTACATAGTGTGTTTCTTTGCACTTATAGCATGCCTATAAGGTCTATTTGAGTCTCCAAAATCTCAAGGGCTGGTCTTGTGCCGGTTGGCTTGACCAAACTTCATCGCTTCGAAACGCACTTTTCTACCTTCGACAAGCTTCTCCAAGTTCTTTCAACTCCAAGCAAAAACATCTCTATATTCGCGTAATAGGGCAACTAATTCTTCTTCTTCTTCCTTCGTCAAATCATGCCCTATGTATGTACATTTCTCTTCTTCTCCTTCTATGGCAACTATTATTTTCTTGGTTTTCTCTCGGTTATCATATACTTGTCCGTCATTCGCCTTTCTATTAGGCATTCGTACCATGATTCTTCTATCTTCGATTTCATATTTCTTGAAATTCTCGGGTACTTCAAACAAAGATTCTTCTTTTTCTGACATGGTTTCTTTCTTCTTTCTTTTCTTGCCTTCACTCTTAGTAGTCACTTCTGTGGCTAATCTCACCTCATTCGTAATTTCCTCGTGTCTCTGAGTGTGAGTCTCTACCTCGAAAAAATATTCTTCCTCTGATGCAAAGGGTGGGTCCATGATAATTGATTCTAAATCGAAATCGCTTGCATCCTCGAATGCATCAGTGCTAGGTTCACATTCTTCTAAAATTGCATCGCACATGATTGGCTCTATCGTGAAAACTAAAATGTCATAGCCATCCTCGTCACAGTGGGGTGTCCATTGTTCTTCATTGATGGCTACATCCATGGTTGCTAGGATTTCTGCCCAACCATGGGGTTCAAACTCTTCGTCAGGGAATACTACAGGTGCGTAGGCTGGATCTTGAAGGGTTCGTGGATGTTGTTCTGCACCTAAGGTCCTGGCTTCTAACCTTTCTTCCTCTTGTTTGGCTACTTTACACATCCATAAATGAGTATCCTCATGCAACCAAGAAGGATCTGATTCTAATGAGTGCACAGATTCCGTCTCTTCTGGTGTCTTATGGATGGTATTCCATTGTATTGGGGGTACATCTCGATGTGAATATTCTTTAAGGTTGACTTTGGTAGTCACTCCTAAATGTTGCAAGTACAAAGGATTAGTTCCCCAATCTTGTACAATTTGCAACTGACGCATGAATGGTCGTCCCAATATCATCTCATAAGCATGGTTTTTCGCAAAGTCACAAATGGCGAAAGTATGCTCAAATTCTACGCCACAAGTGGTGAGAGATATGCCTTCTAGTAAGCCTGATGGTTTTTCTATGTGTCCATCAGCCATTTGTAGCTTCATCCTGGTAGGTCTTAATGCTGGCTTACCCCAACGTTTCCATAAAGCGGTGGTAGCGATGGCTACTCCGGCTCCTGAATCTAAGATGGCTTTCATGGTGTAGCCCTGATGGGTTATCGGAAGATAAGTGTTACCTTCCTCTCCTTCGCTTACATCTCCAATCTTTTCTACGGGTATTTCTGGTACCTTATTTTGTGATCCTATTTGTGAGGGAGTAGTAGCAAGCTCGGGGAATTGATTTGCTACATGTTTCCACAATTCTGGTTTTACCTTTAACAACTCCTCTAGAGTGAGATTACATTGTACTTTAGTGTTCTTGATCACTTCTGTGTTTCTAGGGATTACGGATTCTTCATTCCTCACTATTATCGTGGGTGCTCTCATACTAATAGACTTTGCTTCCCAAGGTCCTGTGAACTGAGGTAATTCTTGTAAAGAATTAGATTCAAATCCTGTGTGTTCACTCAGTTGTTCTTCCTCTACCTCATCGTAAATAGAGGGGATGTCTTGGGGAAATTGTTCCTGCAAATCATCTATTTCTTGAATAGGAGGATGGGTTCCTTGTTCCTTTCTCCATTTCTCTTCTTGGATCTCTCTCAAAAATTCATGTGAGTACCTATGTATGGAAGATATGTTGTCTTGACTTTCTGTATTGGGTACTTGAGACAGGGATGGAGCATTCCTTTCCTGTGTCTCTGGGACAATAGGGTTCCTAGGCTGATCCTTTTTCTCTTTGCTGTCAATCAAATATTCTAGCCTCTCCATTAGTCCTTGAAAGTGTAATTCCGGTTTTGCCATGTTATTCCAATTAAGATATCTAGAGGCTTCGAACAAAGCTTGTGCTAGTTCTACCATCTTCATGCAAAGTTTAGTTCTCTCAATTTCTAGATCAGCTCGAGGGTAGTTTTTGCTCATTTCAGCTACCTGAGGTCCCTCTTTTAATCTAGCCTGATATGCACGAAACATCATGTCTAGATTTTCTGGTATGGGTTCCGCTAGAACTGATCCTGATTTCTGAGCTGGATTCTCTTGATTTAATTCTTGAGAAGTCAATTCTAAGATTTTGGCTCTAGATTCCTTTAAACTTCCTTCCAACTCCGTTATCTTTTTACTCCACTTTCTCTTAATTCTTTCTCTAGAATCTTTCCAAGATTTTGTCTTTTTACTGCTAGATTCTGCAACTTCACTGGTTTCGGCTACTTTCCCTTGATTAAGCTGTTGGTTCTGTAAGATTCGTGTATCTTCTCTAAATTGTACAGTATTGGCCACTAGGGTTGGCTTGTGGTTGTGGTGCATTGGGACACACATTTGCCATATGGTCACCACCACAGGTGTAACAACGCTTGTTCATTAGCACCCTAGGTTTACTAGAAACTCCTAGTTTCTGGGCCACTTTTTCTGCAAGGTCTTCTATTGAGCTAGACAATTTTGTGGATGCTAGAGATGAACAGTCTGAGTCCTTATAGACCTTTGAGAGTTCCAACTCGTCTCCTAAGTTGTCCTTAATGTCTATACAAATTCTTACACATTGCTCTAGCGTTCTGGGTTCTTTTAGGTACACATAGGAGCGTAGTTTAGAGCTCAACAAGCCATCTAAAAACAATGACACTTGCTTGGCTTGTGAGGGTAGCTCTTGCATTGGACATCGTTCAACATATTGTCTAAACCTACGTCCTGCCAGTCTTACGGTTTCCTGAGGGGTCTGTTTAAAGCTATGAATCAACGAAGACGTGTCATGTCTAATCCCACATTTAGAGATTCAGTGATGAATGACTCTAAAAAGTGATGGATGTCTCTAAATTGCCTTTGTTGCAAAGGTTGGAACCAAGTTAAAGCGGTATTCTTTAACGTTAGTCCAAATGCGTTGTATTGCGTGAACATGTCTTCGACTTGTTCGGCTCTTAGTACTTGCTTGAATTCTGCGACGTGGTCATAGGGATCTCCTGTCCCATCAAAATATTTTTTCATGGATTTCACTAATTGAGTGGGTCTCAATATTCTTGTGTGTTCACGTGGTCTGGGTAGAGGAAAATCATCTCTACCACCTAGTATTCCATGATCTCTTTGTCTATCTGCTCTATTAGTGTCTGTTGTTGTTCTATCTCTCCCTATGGGATGAGTGAAGCTTACTTTGGGTCTTTCTTTATTCTTTTCTCTTTGATTTCCATGGGCTGATGATGTTCCTGCCCCTTGTTGACTTGTATTCATGTTCGTCCTAGATGGAGGGAATACCAATTCACCTCTCCATGTGTATGTGTTTTTAGCGCGGTCAGGCACCACAAAGACTCTTTCTGAAGTCTCATCCAGGTATACAACCTTTCCAGGTGTATCCGGGTCCTTGAACTCGTATATAGTGATGATACCTACCTCACTAAGTAGTTCTGTCTTGTATCTCCAAAAGGCTTCATCAGTTTCTTTATTTACAAACAACTCTATGCTTCTGTTGTCCTGAGGGATCCATTCCGGGATTAGTACTCGTGTCAGTACAGATTTCCCTCTAGGTGCTCTAGGCTCTTCTAATGGTTCTTTTCCTTGAGGTTTTGCTTCCGTCTCTGGTTGAATCACGCCAAACTCGTTGGTATTGTTTGGCTGCGTACTTAATATGTACATTGTTCCTTCCTTGTCTATGTACGCGTCTCTCTCAAATTTCACCACTGGACGTTCCAATCCAATGGGTTGATCAGGGTTGTGCATTTGCACCACTTGCCTTTGCAAACCATCCTCATAGATGCGAGCACCTAATCGGTTGGTTCGGAGAAACTCTAGTTGTGTTCTATAGGGTCCTTGTGGCTTTTCTAAATAGGCTACATTCGACCCTCCTTCTGGTTTTTCTGTGCTAAATGCCATTTCTGAATCACTAGTATCTGAGCTCTCGTAGGGATAACTAGTGTTCAATTGTTGAGCCCACGATCGTGCAGTAGTTCTTACACTTGCCTCTGATGATCTAAGGCTTCGTCGGTCTGACTTACCTATATGTTTGCCCGATCTAAGGTTCATTAATTTTGTTCCTTGCACACTCAGTACACGCTCAGATCGTCACAGATTCTTTGTTATTACTATCTTGATTCTTTTTAGATTTCTTTAGATTCTTGTCTTAATGTATGCGTCAGGAATTCGACTTTCCGTGGTACTTTGAGTTCTCGTTCCGTCAGACTTATGTTCTTTCCTTTAGGTTTTCTTGTCACACACCTTTACTTTAGTCTTGGACTTGACAAATTTAATTCTCTTGAACTTGAAGCGTTCCTATCGTCTTTAATCCACAACACTACTGTTTATCCTAAGCTAAGAATTGACTGAGGGGGTTGAGTAATCTTCCAACCTCGAGTCAGCTGTTCTGGTTGCTCTGATGCCCAAGAAGCCGCGCTTCCCAAGCTTTATGCCCTTCACTTCCTTGCCTTGGTTGCCTTTGATTGCCCTTGCTAGACCTGGAAAAATCCAATATTAGACCAATTCACAGTTGGATGATCAAGCACTTGAGTATATACACCTTTTAAGTCCCTTCCCTTTTGCCCAACTTTCCAATGTTTGCCCCCTGGCTTTCTAGTCCCAAACTAGGTCAACCTCAAAATAGCTTGTCTAAAAATAGACGTATCCTTTAAGAAAAAAAACAGTTGAGGTCACGTAGTACTCGTAAAGAGCTTTCTAACGAGCTATTAAGCTCAAAAAACGGACTTCGGATGAAAAAGTTATGACCGTTCAGGCCCTCGGGGGTAAAAACTGACAAACCAATGTTTCTCCAAATATGAGCTAAGGGGTCTCCTATGAGTCTAATCACCCAAAAATTTCCCAAAAATAGCCCCAAAATTGGCCAAAAAATGAAACCCTAAAATTTGCGATGGGGGTGCACAATCGCGATGGTGTGAGACAATCGCGATGGTCTGGGACCGTCGCGATGGCGTGAGGGTGAACCGTCGCGATGGCGTGAGTGTGAACCGTTGCGATGGCTCGATCAGGCGGACAATCGCGATGGCGTCAGTCAACGGTCAACGTGAACAATCGCGATGGTCCAAAGTGAACCGTCGCAATGGCGTGAAAGTGGACAATCGCGATGGCGTGAAAGTGGACAATCGCGATGGCGTGAAAGTGGACAATCGCGATGGCTCGATCGGGCGGACAATCGCGATGGCGTCAGTCAACGGTCAACGTGAACAATCGCGATGGTCCAAAGTGAACCGTTGCGATGGTCACAGATGCGATGGCTTGAGGCAATCGCGATGGTCTGGGCGCGATGGCGTGAGCCAATCGCGATGGTCCAAAATTTCGGGTTGTCGCGATGGTGTGAGGTGCGAGCCGTCGCGATGGTCTAGCTTGCCACGTGGCACCGTCGGCGCGATGGCGTGAGCCAATCGCGATGGTGTGGGGTCAACCGAACAATCGCGATGGTCCGCGAACAATCGCGATGGTCCAAATGAACCGTCGCGATGGTGTGAGACCGTCGCGATGGTCCAGCCGAGCCGTCGCGATGGCGTGAGCCAATCGCGATGGTGTGACACAATCGCGATGGTCTGAGACCGTCGCGATGGTCCACCAAAATATGATTTTTCCAAATGCAAGTGTGGATTCCTAGAGGCGCTGGTGTCGCCTACACGCTGGTGTGGTCGCCTTCTTCAAATTCCGAACTTTGCAGACCATCGCGATGGTCTGACACAGTCGGAAATTTCTGACAGAAATTGAAGTTTTTACCTTTTCCAAGCTTTCCTGATGCACTGGAGCTCTGTACCTGCAAGAAAACTCAAGAAAACAAAAGTACACACAAGCACAAAAGCTCTCTCTCACTCTCTCGCATGCACAAATGAGGGGAAATGAGGAGAATGGGTGGATATGGTGAATTTTCTGATTTTTGGAGATGAAGATGATGATGCGGTGATGAAGATGGAGTGTGGGGGAGGTGAAAAACACTAAAAACTAAGTAAAAACAACAACAAAAACTGAAATTTTTACCTTCCAATGCCACTTCTTGCTATACTCTTACCATCACACATTCGTCCTAGACTCGATCCCCGGCAACGGTGCCAAATTTGGTGTTGCTCTAGCACAATGGTGAGAACCACGTTAAGAAGCTCCACCTCCTTAATGTCAATCCGCGGAAGAGATAGGAGTGATATGAAGATCGTGAATGTGAGATGATGTGAGAGTGAAGGTGAGAAGCACCAAGATGCACACACACATACACACATACAATGAAGAGACAAGCAAGACACAATGGAAGGTGGGAAATTATCTCTATTACTCAAGAACACTCTTACAAGTTCAAAATAGCTCTAAGCTCTTCTCTACTCAAACAAGCTAACACTGATCAACCTCAAAAATGAGCTCTCTAGCTCTTTTTATAGTTTCTAGTCTAGTTTTGACCGGTTTCACATCTAGTGACCGGCATAGTTAAAAATTAGGTCCTAGATGCTATTTGGAAGGGTAAACGGTGTCTAAAAATAACGAAAATTGATACGCTTGTTCTACCTAAGCTCCTCAAGCTCGAGGACTCCTCGGCTTGCACAAAATGGAGCTATGGATTACAAAATGGGGTTTTCTATGTTACATATGTTACAATAGTGATGAAAATCACTGTTGGAGGTTTTTGAAAAGTATTTTTAGAACATGATTCTTTGAAAAGAGATTCCACTGGCTCACTGCTCCGTCGTTACATGCTTCCGTGTCGTCTGTGCCTCTGGCTGCTTCCAACAGGGTCGTCACCTAGAAATCCACCAAACTTTGTGTAAGTCACCCCTGTTGGAACCGATCGAAGTGGAGGTGGATGTTGCTGTTGCTACTGTTGTTGTTGTTGCTGTTGTTGACCACTCATTGTGCTATTAGTGGTACCATTGCTGTTTCCTGAGTTTTGAGGGGGTGTCTCTTGTTCTTCGGAATCTGTGTTATCAGACTGCTCACCTTCCGGCTCAAAAATAGTGTTGAGTCTTTTACGGATCTCCAAATCAAATAGCCTATCCTCCGCTTTGGTATCAAACGTAGGCAAGCATACCCCAAACAGTGATGTACGTACTAAAGATCCACCAGGGAGTATCACATTGTCACCGAAAAACTGTAAATTCCCACCAACTGGTACCAAACTTTCACCGTAACTTGTCGAACTTTCACCGAAACAAGGTATACTTTCACCGGAAACGATCTCTCTGGGTAACACAACTTTATCCTCGAAAAGGTTTGAATTTTGACTAGATGGGGTCGAATCAACTGCGCACTGCGTCCCTGTACACTCAGAAGTTACTGTACCTTCTTCAGAACGTACCGGAATTATACCGGAATCGATCGGAATCTCGTCATGTGTCACCGAACTGGTACCGGAAGCACTGCTAACTGGCTCTGCTCCTTCGACCACTGGGCTTAAATGGCCTGCAGTTCTACTACCTGGGGGTGTCCCTAATAGATTTGGTACCACCCAGGGATGCTGGTCTCTCCTATACTTCGGATAAGACTCACCGGACCGAGTAACCAGCATATATCACCTCTGCACCACTTGCCTTACGTACTGGTCCACCTTACTGATTATTCTCAATCCATTGCCATCTTCCCACAGACGGTGCCAGTGTTAAAAGTGTGGTTTTCCATCACGGACACTTTTAAGTTCTTTTCGGGTTCTTGGGGATGGTAGGGGTCTGATAAATCAGAGGCCCTGTATCTTATTTTCCCATTTAACTCATCAAGCAAACAGTACGTTGTTATCTAGTATCAAATTTGCTATACAGGTTTTACCATTCATACTCTGGTTAGGCTTTCCACAGTATGTAATGCAGGAATTAATAATTACCGTCGCACAGACTTATTCTTGGCAAGATAACATTACTCTGTTAATCACAAATTAATGTAATTTTACAAGGGAAGAGTAATAGTACTCAGAATTTAAGAATGTTGCACTACGACGTCTCCAGAGGCCCCAAATCACCCAGAAAGACAGTCCCAAAATAAGTGATAAGACTAGGTTTTTCTCCATTAGATCCCTTTTCTAAATGTTCTACCCATGGGTTTTATTTGGGGATCTACCTTTTATGCTTCATATAAGAAACCATTTTCTTAGGTCTCATCTATTGGAATCCACAACTTAATGTTGTGGTATCCCATGAAGCATTAAAATACCTTTAGGATTATAGTTTATTTCATCCAATGTCTTTTCCTAACCCACTTAGGATTCTTACAATCCCTATGGTGTATGAAAGTCTTCTCTTGACTTCAGGTTCTTTGAGAACACTCAATCCTTGAGAACTTCATCTAGGTTGGAAGACATAATGAAAGAAGTATGAAGCACTAGCATACAAGGAAGTACAACTTTATCTATTTCTTGCATATCTTTTACCTTAAAATACCTTATTTGTCCTTTTTAAGGCATAAGATACAATAAGATACAAGTTCTTGGGGACTTTCTCCCCTCCTTAAGAGTTTTCGTCCTCAAAAACCACCCGAGGGTATAGTAAAAATTACGATCTTTCAATAGAATTTGAAAGAGTTTATTTTTCAATCTTTTATTGTTTCCCCTAGTTAAAATAACTATTTAGAGCTTTTTGCTTTCTCTTCTCCAAGCTTACAGAACAAATGTCCCAAGGTTCAAGTTTAAATTTCCTATAAATTTGATGTCCCATACCACCGAATCAACTTCAATGGTAGTGTAAGCCTAGATGTCCCATACCATCCGACTTACACTTCCACTTAAGTAAAGGAAACTTTAGCTTGAGTTTTTGGATCAAACCTTCTTTAGTCTAATCAAGTAAGATCTATTACTTTTTAGACTTGTAAGTGTTATTTCCATTGCAGAGCATATGTAATGCTTATGCTACAATGGACTTTTAACTTACCAAGTCTCAGTTGTAATTGCAAGTTGACAAGACTTAATGTTAAAGATTGGCCTTTCAACTATTCCTTTGTTCATATGTACTCCAAAAGATCATTTTATGTCACTTTGATAATAGAACTAGTTTATACTTAGCTAGATATTATCTTTTGACATAACAAGTATTCCGAAAGAAGAACGATTGCTTTGCCAATGAGATCTTTAATTTGAAGTAGATGGTATACTATTTACCATTTAAATATTCATTTACTTCTAGGACATTGAAAAATGATATTTAAGGTTTATTACATCCTTATAGTTTTAGCTCCTCTTCAGACCTTGTATTTTCTTGGAAGAATAATGGAAAGTTCCGAATAGTTCTTTAGTTCTTTCAAACAAATACCTTTCTTGAACAGTATAACTAATACTTCTATCTTCCAAAACTACATAGATTCTTTTATATCAGATTTTCTCTTTCTTAGACCTTGAGAGTAGTTGCCCTAAGTTACCACCATTGTATCATGGTTTTAAGAGAGAATTTTGGTTTTATTACCTTAATTCTATGGCCTTGCTGATCAGGCATGCCATGGGTTTTTTATGGAATAATTCTACAAGATGGACTTTAGGCTTAAGGTATTGAACTATTTCTTGGCTTGTAATAAGCCAATCATATAGGAAGTGAGTTTTAGTTTTAATACGTCCAATTGGCTCTACCACCATTATTTCTATAATAGAAATTGTAAGTACGCTTAGAATAATCCAAATCTCCCTCTAATACCACAAACCCATGTAATACATTCCATATGCATACATATTGTATATGCTAAAACATTTTAAACCGTTATTGGAAAAGGCATAGCATGCATAAGGTTCAGAAATTGAACCCCTCCTTAGAGCATGTAAAAAGTTCCAATTTGAAACTTTGTTCATGCAAAGAATGGTGCAAAATTTCCATGCATCCTTCTTTTTGTGCATATGAGTTGCCATAATGTATACATAAATCATGACCATATTTATGCACAGCCAATCTTTCTTTTCCAAAACCATATGAATCGATGCATAGTGCAAATCATTTCCATGACTAACTATACAGATGACCAAGCAAACTAGGCCATCTGAACCGATGCATCCATTTCAGAGTTCATGTCTATAATGACATGCGTTGTATGTTTTATGATTTGCAAGAAAAAGAAAAGGGTGCAAATGCTTATCTAGAAATTAAGCTTCATCCATCCCTTGACTTTACTTGACTATTTCTCCTGGTGATGAAGTAGGCTTGGACCATCCCCCATTGTCCATTGTTAAATTCCTTTTTGGGCACATATATACTTACTTGTGTGCCCATATGTATGTATTTAACTTTGTAATCATGCATCTATACCTGCATTTCAAGGGGTAGAATCTCTATGCATAGTTAATGGATGTCATGCACATGCCTCTATTATCCTTGGGAAAGGAACTTTTCAAAAAGAACCATGCCCTTGTAACTATATGTACTAGCATGTAAATCCACCCTTCATGCAAAAGAGATTTATGTACATAATGTATAACATATCGATTGATTCATGTATAAAATTTCACGGAATTTGTGAGAGAAGAAAATAACTTACTCTCTAACCTTGTTCTTTCCATGATCTTTGTGAAGAGTCTATCATTCCTTTAAATGTTTTCCCATGGAACTCCATTCCATAGTTTCTTCCATGCTTTTCAAAATCTCTTATAATGAAACTACACATTAGTGGGTTTATTCACGTGTAATGAAAAAATAGCTCATATGAGTGACATAGTAGCAAGTAAACCCATATGCAATATCTAAAATGTCACAACCAAAGATAAAGATAAAATATATAAACTTATCTTCTTGAATCTCTAATGCAAAGAAGTAATGGAAACTCCATGCTTCCATCAATCATTGTTGAATAGGAATTTATGCACGAAGCCTGCTATGATCATCAAATGAAGAGAGTGATAGAGAGAGAACTGACAACAATGCCTCCTCTCACAAATTCACCTCTCTAAATATAGGGCTGTGCAGCTCTATAGGCTTCCTCTTACATTGGTGAGATGGGACTCTCTCTGACCATCTATCCATTTGTGCTCGGGTTGAAGTCATATATCCTGTAAATGAAGGTTAAAGCAAAAAACCTGATCTTTAAGAAGTGCTATGAAGAAATTTTTAAACTTTTGAAGGGATGGATTGAGACTGCTCACGGGACTCTATGGGTGCCTTATCTCTGCCCACACACCCATAAGCAACAATCTACGGCCGCTCATAGAGCATTGAATGTGAGAGAGGGTATTTCCTAAATGAGAATTCCTTGAGTAATTTTTTTCTTACAAAAGCTCAGTGAATGCTTTCAGAAACTCAACGGATGTTGTCCAATGCCTCCAAAAACTCCTCTCGTGGCTGACTACAGATAGTCTCCAAGAAAATTTGAAAGGTCTCACAGGGCTCACTACAAGCTAATGAAAAAGTCACTAGAAATACAGGGGAAATTAACCTCAGCTCTGATACCAGTGTTGTGTGAGAGCTCCATAGCTTCCACACAAACTAAGAAAACTAAGAGAACTAACTAGTCAAGCTCATACTAGGAAGAGAGATGCACTTTCCACCCAACCAATCGCTCCAATATATAGTTCCAAGTCCAAGGGGGTAAGTCCCTCTCAAGGGGAAATGTGTACCTTCCATCACATGGGTCCTTAAGGTGTTCACATGGTTTCCAAGCTTAGGAAATCACATGGCTTCTAAAAGAAGACTCTCCAAGCTTTCACGTACAAGCAAGTGGCTAGAAGAAGCTTCCAATCAAGCCTAAGGTACTCAACCTTAGAGAATTATCCCTAAGATTCAAGACCCATCTCAAAGGGGTAAATAAATCATAAATCCCAAGCACTTCACACCTAGAAACCCAAGGGTTCTACCCCTTAGACCCATGTAATTATACAACACTCGAATCAAACCATCTTTTGGGAAGGAGGAATGCTTCATTTTGCCCAAAATACAGCCTTCACATACATGTTTACCAGGTGCCTCAAGTTTGGGCAAAGAGGACACCATTTCAGATTTTTGCATGCATAGCAAACTAGCAAAATTTAGATGACCAAAGCATGCATGCCAAAGCTTTGCATCTCACATAGTCTGAGAATCATCACTGCACATGCTGAATCATTCATAGATTTTCCATATTTCACAACCAAGCTGATCTTGGCTAATGCTGAAACTGATAACAGTTTTTTCTTGATCCCCGACACAAATAAAGCATCCAACAATGTAAAAGAAGTATCAATATTCAGAATGATCTTACCAACTCCCATGATAGGATAAGAGGAGTTATTGGCACATGTGATAGTATTCCTTGTAAGGGCATGCTCAAGTGAAGTGAAGAAACTATGCTACGAGGTAATATGTTTGGTTGCCCCACTATCAAAGTACCAAACATCTAAGTCTACTACAGATATACACTGCTAATGAGAAGATGGGTCAAAAGTGCAAACACTAGTAAATGCCCATTCTTCATTTTGCATATGATTTGCATACTCTGTTTTTGGTGTAGAGGCCTCTACAACAACCATTCCAGCCTCTTTCTTATTTGCCTCTTTCTTCTTTGCCTCTTTCTTCTTTGCCTCTTTTGCAACCAGTTTTGGATAAATCTTTATGACATGATCATTTGCTTTACAGTATTTGCAAAACAATTTTTGCTTTTTTGTTTTCTTCTCATCTCTATCATCCTTCTTTGATTTTGTAGAATTAGCAGATTTTTTTCTTACTACTAGAAGATCTCCATTTACCTTCACCCTTCTGACTAGCCAAGAAAGCTTGATCTACAACATGCATAATGGACTTGTCCTTCCTAGACTAATCTTCCTGCAATAGAACAGAGACTAACTCCTCAAATGTTAAGTCATTTGGATTGCCTTTCATGATCAATCGAAGAGTAGAAGCAAAACTCTGATATAAATCTGAAAGAACATTCAGAATAGTCTGTACAAGTGAACTGTCAGGCAAGACTTCATCAGCAGAAATCAATTGCTTCTTCAAATCTTTGATCTTTGTTGAAAAATTGTCCATGGAATATCCTTCATTCATGTGCTCACTCTAAAACTGTTTTTAAGCAACACGAGCCTCATTCATTGCCTGGTATAAAGTGGTAAGTGTATCCCAAGCATGCTTAGCTGTTTTGTAAGAGCCAATGTGAGGAATAATGGCATGTTTGATATACAAAGCTATCAATGCATGTGTCTGAGCATCTCTACCATCCCAACGAATGTGCTCTATAGTAAGTGCAACAAAAACCACAACACGAACAGGAACATGAAGAATATCGCCATCTGCATCACCTCCAGTAACTATATTGTTGGAGATAGACGTCTGCGGAAGCACGCAAACAGCACAAGGAAGGAGAAGAAGCTTGGAGTACAACACACAATACTGAATGTATTACTAGAGAATTGACAAAGATA
Source organism: Ceratopteris richardii (assembly GCA_020310875.1). NCBI lineage: Eukaryota > Viridiplantae > Streptophyta > Polypodiopsida > Polypodiales > Pteridaceae > Ceratopteris > Ceratopteris richardii. The sequence continues at coordinate 140,519,208 of CM035418.1, read as the reverse complement.
AGTAGTCCATTAGGGCAATAGGTGTATATACAAGCCGAGGGAACAAAACCTCCTAAAGAGGGAAAAAAGTGCCCCGATAGTCCTAGTGTGTTCACACACATCACTACCTAAATATATCAACAAATCCCTTCTGGGAGTGATGCGGTGAACAAGGAGCTGGCACTCATGTATAAGGAAGTGCCAAGCTATGTGGAAATCACTCCACAAAAGGAAGTAAGCCCAAAGCTTTGCGGAAAGCTTCAAACTTCTTCCTAGGCAGAGCCTTCGTGAAAAGGTCTGCAATGTTCTCCTGCATGGGAAAGTATGCCAAGAAAATCTCCCTAGCAGACAAACTCTCCCTGACATAGTGATAATGCACCTCAATGTGCTTAGTGCGAGCATGGAAAACAGGTTTCCTTACAACTTCCAACGCACTCTAATTGTCAGTGAAGATGGTGGTGGTAGAAGACTGACCAACACCCAAATCAACCATAAGGCATCTGAGCCACACACACTCAACATTAACTGTGAAAGCTTCCCTATACTCAGCCTCACAACTGGACGTGGCCACAATAGGCTGCTTCTTGCTCAACCAAGAAATACATGAGCTACCAAGCATGAAGCAAAAGCCACTAGTGGACATACGAGTGTCATAGCAACTAGCCCAATCAGAGTCAGAAAAAGCATGCAAATTTGACGGTAGTGATCCCCCCTTGGGATAAAATAACCCAAGTAGCTGAGTACCACTCAAGTAGCGAAATATGCACTTAACCGCTTGCCAATGCTTGACTCCTAGGCAATGCATAAACCTGCTCATCTGTGAGACAGCAAATTGAATATCTGGCCGAGTAATGCATAAGTAAATCAAGCATCCAATAGCCTGTTGATAGAGAACAATATCAAATGCATCTCCGGCATCATGAAGACTTAATCGTAAACCTGTCTCCATAGGAGTGGCAATAGGCTTACAGTCTTCAAGGCCAAAACATTGTAATAATGTGTCAATATATTTCGTTTGACACAAAGCCATTCCACCATCAACTTGCATAAATTGAATGCCCAAATAGTGATGCAAATGCCCCAAATCAGACATCTCAAATGAGGCATGCAAATCAGCAATATGCTTCTCAATAGGACCAGTGAGCAGCAGGTCGTCAACATAGACAACATCATTAGCACGCTTAACATATAAGGTGCTTTCAATTGGACTATTCTCAAAAGCATGTGCAATAAGATAGGCATGTATCTTCTCATACCTGCACACCTGGTTTTCATGCCCTTTTTGCACAAAGCCACGAGGCTGAAAAACATACACTTCTTCATGAAAGTCACCATTCAGAAATGTTGTTTTAATGTCCAACTGATGTACATTCCAAGCATGATGAGCTGCAAGTGCACAGATGCTACAAACTATAATCATTCGGCAAGTAGGTGCAAAGGTCTCATCAAAATCAATGCCTCTTTCCTACGCATAACCCTTTGCAACAAGTCTAGCCTTATACATGTCAATTGTACCATCAGGCTTACGCTTCAGCTTGTATACCCACTTAGTCCTAATGGCCTTCTTTCTCGGAGGCAAGTCACATAAAGACCAAGTACCATTCTTCATTATAGCATCATATTCAGATTGCATAGAAGCCATCCAATTTTCTGAATTTTGTGCTTCATCAAATGAAACAGGTTCATTCTCATCACAGAGACTAGATGCAGCCATAGCATAGCAATCTGATGCAAAAGAGGCACTATGAGAGCCTGAACGAGTACGATATGAAAGAGGTGCATCTAGTTTGCTGTCATGCAAAGTCTTCATCAGCCATTTTGGCATAGTTTTTGCCTACTCAATATCAGCTCTCTCATCAACTAGTGCATCATGTAAATCTGCATCAAAAATAGAATGATCTGCATCATCACATGAAACCTGCAAAGGTTGAGAAGTTACCTCATTGGGACCAGTACTAGATTGTCCACCTGTAAAAGGAGGCAGCAAAGTATTATACATGTTTGTGGAGCTAACAGATGTCTCCTTAGTACATGAAAGCAAAGGCTGAATAGCATCTTCCACAAAAACAACATCATCGCTAACCAGAATGTGTTTAGTCTGTGGATGATACAGAGGATAGCCTTTACTTTCAGAAATGTACCCAACAAAAATACATTTTACTCCTTTATCATCCAATTTGCGATGTGGTTCAGGCACTAATGCATATGCCAAACAACCAAAAACATGCAGATGAGCAACAGATGGCTTGCGATCATGCTAAGCCTCACATGGAGTGATAGATTGTAGTGCTTTAGTGGGACACATGTTAAGTACATATGCTACACACTGTTGATATATTTAGGTAGTGATGTGTGTGAACACTCTAGGACCGCCGGGGCACTCTTTTCCCTCTTTAGGAGTTTTTTTCCCCCGGCTTGTATATACGCCTATTGCCCTAATGGGCTACTTATCTTTGTACATTCTCTAGTAATACATTCAGAATAGTGTGTTGCGCTCCAAGCTTCTTCTTCTTCCTTGTGTTGTTCACGTGCTTCCGCAGACGTCTAACTCCAACAATTGGTATCCGAGCAAGTCGTCACTTAGGAAGTTAGACGTCTGCGGAAGCACGTGAAAACCAGGTGTGCAGGTTAAAGAAGGCATTATATGGTTTAAAGCAAGCACCACATGCTTGGTATGAGAAGATACATGCCTATCTAATTGCACATGGTTTTGATAATAGTCTAACTGAAAGCACCTTATATGTTAAGCGTGCTAATGATGTACTTCTGATCATTGTTGTCTATGTTGACGACATGCTGGTCACTGGTCCTATTGAGAAGCATATTGCTGATTTTAAAGCTGATTTGCATGCCTCATTTGAGATGTCTGATTTGGGGCATTTGCATCACTATTTGGGCATTCAGTTTATGCAAGTTGATGGTGGAATGGCTTTGTGTCAAATGAAATTAAGTTTAAATTTTTTACTGACCATCAGGCACTGCTATATCTCGTGAACAAGCCATGCAATACAGGTAGATTAGTAAGATGGTTTCTCTTACTAATGGAATACGACTTCGAGGTTGTGGTAAGGAAAGGTAGGACTCACTTGAGAGCAGACCATCTCTCTAGACTCACATCTGGAGAAGCTCCACAAGGAGTGTCAAATGACCTTCCTGATGCTCACTTGTTTAATTTGGAAGTGGTGCCACAGTGGGCTAAGCCACTAGTGCCAGTATTGACATACGGGCCTAACCATCCAGTAATAAACACACAGGATAGAGAGGTAGTAAAAGCCCAAAAGTATCACATCATGGCAGGAAGTATGTACAAGCACACAAATCAAGGGATCTTGGCTTGTTGTGTGGAAGAGGATGAGTACGCTAAATGGTTGCAATTAGCACATGTAGGTGCATTAGAGCAACACTACTCAAAGCAACGAACCCTACAGACACTAAGGAGACTCGGAGTGCATTGGCCGACTATGGAGGCTGATGTCCAAAAGTTGTGCAAGGAATGCCCAATCTATTGCACTAAACCACCTGTGGAACATGCCACTGTTTATCAAGTGTCCATAGTGCCAGATTGGAGTGAACCACTAGTATCCTTCCTGAGGACAAAAACATTCCCTCTAGACATGACTCTGGCTAGGAAAAGGAGTTTAGAACAAGAAGCCCTGGATTACTCACTCATTGGTGATAATCTATACAAGCGTGGTAAAGATGGTAACCTGAGACTATGTGTCCATAAGAGTGAATATATCAAGATCTTGGAAACTGCTCACCAAGGTGTAGCAGGAGGACACTTTGGACCAGATCCGGTGATCAAGGCAATACTATTTACGGGCTTCTGGTGGCCGACCCTTCACATGGATGCACATACCTATGTGAAACGGTGTGATGTTTGTCAGCGAGCTCAACCTCCTATACACAAAGATGAGATGCCAATGAAAACACATGATGGGTGGACGAGCATTCTCTAAGTGGGGAATAGACTTTGTAGGCCCTATTAATCCCCCAGCTAGGGGTTCCCATGCAGAATATATCATCGTTGCTACAGACTATCTAACAAAGTGGGTAGAGGTAAAAGCTACGACAAAGAATGATGCTCAGACAACTGCTAAGTTCCTATTTGAGAATGTGTTCACCAGATACGGGTTACCTATAGAGCTAGTCAGTGACAAAGGCACTCACTTCTTGAATGAAGTGATTGAAAATCTACTCCAAGAATTCTTAGTAGTTCATAAGAAGTCTGCCCCCTACCACCCACAAGCTAATGGGCAAGCCGAAAGCACAAACAAGATTTTGTGCAATGTGTTGACCAAATTAGTGAATAATAAACGCTCTGATTGGGACAAACAGCTACACCATGTTGTTTGGGCATACCGAGTCGCCTACAAAACGGTACTCCAAGCCACCCCCTTTCATATGGTATTTGGCCAAAACGCAGTGCTACCGTTGGACTTCTTAATACCTACATTGAAAGTAGCACAAGAGCATGAATGGACGGATCATGAACTCTCCTCTAGACTTTTTGACCTTGAACAACTAGGAGAAACACGATTGAGGGCTGCGGCAGGAATTTATGCAGCCAAGAAGAGGCAAAAGGCATATTTGGATGCACATGTAAAGGATAAGGGCTTGAAAGTAGGAGATCTAGTTTTAGTCTACACATTGAAACAACACGCAAGGAAGCTAGAAAAGAGAGGCTACGGACCTATGATCATAAATAGGATCTCCACAAGTGGAGCACTACAACTAGCCACTTTAGAGGGTGATGTCCTCCCGAGCTACATTAGCGGATGCAGAGTCAAGTTATATCAGGAACCTCTGACGCAAGAGATGCTAAGTCGACTCAACACTGCTAAGAAACGCAAAGAAGAAGAAAAACGAATTCGCGAAGAAGCTCAAGCAGAAGCATTGGAACGCATCCGGAGAATGAAGATGAGAAGACAAGGTAGAGAGCAACCTAGGACAGATGCATATGCAGATCAAGGATATCATGTGGCTATGTGTGAAGTTTCAGGTATCAGCTCTCATAGGATAATTGATCGACGTCCTTTTATAACCATAGAGATAGGACAAGAAAAGGGTGCAAGGATTGTAAGAGCCTTGATTGACTCAGGTGCAGCCACTAGTGCTGTTAAATTTTCGTACTATCAAAAGTTGAAATTAACCATCAATCCTATAGAAGCATATCTCATAGGATTGGGAGGTGTGGAAACCCCTTGCATGGGCGAGGTGGAACTTCCCCTCTATATTCAAGACGAAGCAATGACATTCAAAGTACTAGTGTGTCAAGATGAGGACCTCACTGAGCCTCTTGTCTTGGGTCAGGACTGGATCTATGATCATGCAGTCAACCTAAACCTAAGAAGTGGACTTCTTCAGCTATGGGTAAATCATAGTCGAATTACAGTTGAATTGGAAAATGAGGCACTCAAGGAACTAGGTAAGCCACGAACTCCTGGTCCTTCCAGGGGTGCACATGAAGTTGACAATGCTATTCTTGTCCAAAACTGTATGATGCAGAACGAGGATTGTCTCAACAATGGAGTCAAGGATAAGACGGTACTCCCTTCTTTTCCAAAGGCCAGAAGGATGCAGCAGCCAACGGCAGATCAAATACAGAGGAAGCAGAGTACTACCTATACTGGAGGCTAAAAAAAGGAGCAAAGCAGAAAGTTTCAGTCGTTGAAACAAGTATGGATGCGGAAAGGCGAACACATTGTTGCGACCATGCCAACCCCACGGCCGAAACCTCTTATTAGTAATCCACAACATGACACTAATAAGAATCTTTCATAAACTCTTCTGCTAAAGTAAAGTCTATTTGGGTACCCAAGAAGTCGATGAAGGCCAGCCCACAATCACGACAAATCTAGGTGCCTAAGGCTTGCTTGCGGGCTCAAATAGCTACACCGAGGCCACACCCGGTACAACACGTTTCACTCACTCGAACATCCGCTGCCCATTCTTACACATCACGCACGAACACATATTCTTCCATGAGCACAAGTAAAATCACTTGTAAATGGGTCCCTAAAAAGCCTCATTTTCAAGCAGATACTCCTATCAAACTCTCCAGAGTCTCCACAAAATCAAGATCAAAACCCATCCACTGCATTTGGAAGCCTAAAACTTGTAATAAACCCCCGGACCCCAAGTGTACATCCATGCCCACGTACTAACTACATCACTCTCACACTACATCATTCCCCTTAACTCCTAGGTCTACCCAACTCCTAACTACACACACAAGCACCACTCACTGACTGACTGACTTATAACTAAAAGCTCAGGTTAATGTTGTAACGAGGACACAGTGTCATTTTTGTGTCCATTGCAATGTTAACATTTATTCATATATTCTCACAGAACCGGTTGCGAATTTTTCAACATGGCTGAGGCGGTAGGAACTAGCTCTCAAACAGAAACGAGCCAGCAAGTGGTGGACTTAGACAGTTTACCCGTTTTGCCTGAGACAAATGAAAGACCAGAAGAATTGCAGGCCATCAAAATCATACCTATAGCGGACCCTCCCAGTGGCCATACCATGCCCGTAGGAAAAACTTCCCACTGGTTTAGTGAAGTTGCAGGACCCTTGGGAGAGGGATCATACCTATGGGAATCAGAGTTGGAATTCAATGGGAAGCAAGGTAAATACCATTTCTTTACAACGGAATTCGAGAAGTTACAAAATGCAGAAGGCCTACGTCCGGTATGGGAGAAGGCAGGATTGGGTGCATACTTCAGTGCCCGGCTCCCAAAGCCTGACTTCATGCGATGCTACTATCTCATCAACAGCTGGACTCCAAACAAGAACCCAAAAGGCGCAAGCTCATTTGTGCTTCCATCTCTGACAAAGGGAAATGAGCTCAAGAGGTTTAGGCTATCGAACAACTTGGTGAGAGAGGCCCTAGATATGCACGGAATGCATATTCCAACAGAGAAGGAGACCCTAGTGCCTGATTACATGAAGAATCGAAGCCTCACCAAGCTCAAGGACATGGTGGCCATGACGCCTAATATTGCAATCCACCTTCGCATGTGCATGCAACACTTTGCTTTTCCTGCCCAAGATAGATTCACCATGCCACCCAAAAGATATGGTTTAGTTTGTATCTGGCAGAGACACAGAGCCTTACCATCAACTTACCCCATTGGATAATTGACCAGATACACCTAGCCCACAAACGATGGCCGCGGAAGCATGTTTTATATGGATGTTGTGCTCTGACTAGAATCATTTATAGATGTCTGGCTTATTATATCCCTATTCAACGGGCCCTGATGTGGAATCGAGTAGAGCAGTTCAGAGGCAGGACATCCACTGGACCCCCTTCTAAGAAGATGAGAGGAACTGTCCAAGTCCCTTGTGCTCAACCACGTGGAGCCACCCTAACACTGGATGTTACCCCTCCACCCCGAAGAGTTCGACCATTCACACTCCGACTTCCAAGACGCAGCACCGATGGTCCTAACTTGATATTCCCTCCCATCCCAACCGATCTTGAATTTCCCAGAGGTGCACCTTTGGAAGAACTCACGAATGAAGATTTCGAACAATTATTACAAGATGTAGAGCTGGAGGCAGAAGAGGCACAACAAGTGGAGAATGTGCAAATGCAGGCAACAACCTCCCAACTACCTGTCACCACAGTTGAAGTGGATGAAGAGGATGATGAAGATGAAGAACAAGAGGAAGATGAGGAGGATTATGATCAAGAGCATCAAGATGAGCAACAAGAAGTGCCAGAACTTGTAGGTGCACCTGCATATACAGCTCAACTACAAAGGTTATACGACACAATCAAAGCAGTACAAGAAAGGCATCAACTCTCTCTTGTGTCAGGTCAAGCTTTGATGCAAGAAATGCTATCATATGATGGGGTGGATCAACATTTCATTGACACCCTCAAATTAGTGTCAGAATCTTTAGGAGTTCCAGAGGCTGTCCACACTGCAGTCCGCCAGTCCATGAGGTGTGACAAACACAGAGTCGACACATTACCACGAGCAGGTAAGACTATCAGGATGCCCGTCACAGAACAAGAAGTAACCATTGAAGCCACAGCTACCCCCACCACCACCATTGACCTCTCTGCTGAAACCTTTGTTCAGACATCACCCATCTCACCCCAGCACCCCCCATCACCAACTTCTCCACCCCCACCACCACCTCCCACCATGGAAGAAACGGCAGTCATCACCTCTACCTTCACTTATAACCCAACCTCATTCACATCATTCTCATTTCGAGAACCCACCTCACAAGACACACTCTTCTCCTTCATCACCAATCCCTTGTACACCTCAACCCTTCTATCCTCCGAACCCATAATTGGCCATCCCATAATTCCAAGTGTGGTTGGAAACCCGGCACCCACAGAAGGTACCCTGTGTTTCCCAACCTATCCCCCAATACGGATACCTCCATTCCATGACCCTCCCTTCCCAGCTGTCCCCTACACCTCATTCAACCTAACCGCACCACCCCAACAACCATCCTTCATGGCGCAGTCCATCAGCACTCCAATGTTTCAGAAGCACATTTCCCCGATGTTCGCAACGACATCAATCTACACGAACACCACACTAACTTCACCTACTATACCCACCTACATGGTAGCCCCTGTACACACCACTCTGTCTGATCCAATGGACATTTCACCCACCACAGCACCTCTCCCCACAATTCCACCCTCTCCCCCTCCACTACCCCCCACCTCACCACTCAACACATCATTAGCAGACACAGCATTCACTACCTCCCTTCCCATTCCCACCTCCCCTGCATTCCAAACTTTTCCCCTTGCATCTCATAATGTAAATAGCACGTTCACTACATTACTTCAGTGTGCACATCAACTACAACAAGAATACCATCAATTGGAAGAACGCATTGTTGCCCTCCAAGCAGAATCTCAGTGTCTACAAGCTAGAGTCAACACTCTCGAAGATGATTACCAAACGCTTCTAGTAGAACATACCACCTTACAACAGGCTCACACAGAATTGGAATCGAAAATATCGACAGTGGATGATCAAGCAGTGAAGGAACTGGAAAGTATGCTCGAGTCCCAAATGATATCCAATGCTACACTTAGACGCAGTCTTGGGCTATTAAGGAAGCATATGGCAGCAGCACTAGAAGAGAACAAGAGGCTTCAGCAACAAAACCAAGACAACTTTGAAGCGGCTATGGAAGGAACTGCAGGAGCAACCATTAGCCCTACCAAGTATAGAGCAGTCCCATCTGAAGACATTCGCATCTTACTCGAAGAGCATGCAAATTTCTTGGAGTCTTATGAAAAGTTAGAGGTTGAATGTGCGGATCTAAAGAAGCAGATAGCCAGTGCCCCCACAGCTCAACAGGAGCCGATAATCTTGCAACACTCTACAGAAGAAGTAGAGACCCTCCGGAAACAGGTGGCAGAACTCCAAGCACGCCTCTTACCATATGAAAGGCCACCCTCGCCAACTGAAGAACCAGAACCTGAAACAGTTGTGGAAATCCCCGTCGATGACAGCTATGAAGAGCCGTACGAGCCGATGCCCACACCCTGCGGTCGGGTAACAGAGGAAGGACAAGACACTTTAGAAATTGGAGTTCCAGATTGGGTTAAAAGAATCGAGAAAGTAGGAAAGACACATGATGATCGCGTTGCCGTGCAAATTCAATCTCTCACAAATCTGGAAGAAACTGTCCTTCGATCTTCTTACTTTCAGAACCTATCCCACCAACGCTTGATCACAACATCAGAGACGCAATACATGCCTTACTTTGTCTTGCTACATGATTATAATGCAAAGGTTAGAAGGCATACAGGGAAGGAGCCCACATTTGCCACTCAATTTGAGCCAGCGAACTTACCGGCAGATGCCCGTGCTGGCTCGATCTTCCAACCCAATTGGCGTGCACGTCTACTAACCGATTACCCTGAGATGATGAGCACATGGGCAACCATGCCACTGTACATCAAGTATAATCCATGCTATTGCCCAATGGTATGTCGTAGATCCTGGCAAGCATTTGCATTCAAGGTACGCAACAATAAAGAATGCTCGGCTTGGGTTAACTATCCATATTTTGCTCCACCTCGAGGGACCCCAACCGTAGCCTACATGATATCAACAATTCGACACTGGTCTACTCGTCTAAATAATGTACCCGACATAGCAGCGAAAATGTGTATGAAAATATTTGAGCTCATGACCATTGTCTTCAAAACCTTTCGGAAGGTACAAGCTCCATACATCTCTGCCCCTGGATTCTCTCAAGGTAACAAGGATTTAGTCTACCACATGAGCCAAACTCCCTCGGTCAATATAATCTTTGCCTGGCATGCACGAATAAAGTACTTACCCACATGCTTCAAGCAGACATTTTAGGAAATGTTCTCTACAGGATTCTGTGAATATCATTCGGAAATTTTCATTCCCAGATCAACACATTTGCTACATCTATTCGCAGTAGAACAAGCCATCCATGCAGATCAATTACGTCTGCCACATCCGAACATTCCAGGACCAATTGATTGGGATCGCATGATGACAGATTTGGCCAGAGGACTACGCATACAAGAACATCAACTTGCCACTCATGTGGTGGACTATTACATCCAGCACTCCCAGCAACAAGAGTCTGTCAGAGACGACAGACGCGAGAGAGGGGGGGGTGTTGAGAGCAGTATGGGCACCCAAGGAATGACTAGACAAGGAAGCCAGCGGAGAGAGTCAGAGCGAGGTGAAGGATTAAGTAGACAGAGCAGTCGACGCAAATCTGGCAGATAGGCCCTTCAAATTTTTCCAAATCAACATCTTTACAACAGTGATTCTCATCACTAACAATCATTGTAAATACCGTTTCATAATTTTGTAGCTCCATTTTGTGCAAGCCAAGGAGTCCTTGAGCTTGAGGAGCTTTAGAAGTACCTACCTGTCAGTTTTCACATTTTTTAGACTTCGTTTGAACCTCCAAATAGGGTAGAGAACCTAATTTTTAACTAGGCCGGACACTAGGTCTGGACACGACCAAAACCTAGTCAAAAACTATAAATAGAGCTAGAGAGCTCATTTTTGAGGTTAGCTTGTAATTGATTTGAACTTGTAAGAGATTTTTTGAAAGTAATCTAAGGACTCCATTGCTTCTCACTCTTTGTCTTGCCGTGTGGGCACGTGTGCGTGTATGTGTGTGCATGTTAGTGTGCTTCTCACTCACGCACTTGTGCCTTCACTTGCTCGAGGTCATCATACCATCCTCACGTCTTCCCGGATTGACATTAAAGGAGGTGCTACTCATCACTGAGCTACATTGTCCCCTGCCTCCACCTACACAATCTCAGTCTGTGACGATCCAGGGCTATTGCCAGGAGTGTGGAAAGGAGCATCTCTTACGAGACTGCCCTAAGAATCCTAATAATATGCCGAAGATCACTCCTATCAATGTCGTAGGGTTAGTTGTAGACTCCACAGGAAGTGTAACGTCCACTGCACGAATACAAGTGGTCACTAGAGCCCAAGCCTTAAAGTAGAACCCAGGCATAGGCCAGGAAAAGAGCCCAGATGTTAGTGAAATGGAGAGTACAACCAAGAAGAGGACTAGAGCTTGGAGAGATAGTCGTGAAAGAATGAAAAGACAATGGGCAAAGAAAATGATTGAACTTGAGGAAAGTGTAAGAGAAACGAGAGCCAGGATAACCGAACTCACATCTCAAACTCCCTCTCACACTACCCCACCTCCACCATTCCCAACTCCATCCAACCCGCCACCTTCCAACCCACCTCACCTAATCCCACCACCCCCTAGAGTAGGATCAGTCCTAGCAGGTCCCACTCCCGAGGACCTAAACATGATGCTTAAAGCATAACAGGCTAGAATCCAAGATGGGCCAAACGTAACTGATCATGGAAAGTGCTACCCTAGAGCAGAATTAGTGCTTGAACAAACTAAAATTTGTGCTAAGATGGTGGAGTTGGCTCAAACCATGTTTGAAGCCAGCCGCCTTTATAACATATCTAGCTCAGCCAAGACGCAGCTGCACTTTGAAGGACTGTTAGAAAGAATAGAGAGGCTAATTGCACAATCAGAAAAGGAACCCGCCTCTCAACACAAGGACAAGGCAAGTGAAAGGGCAGGTCTTCCTGCCCAGGAAGCCTATGTGCCTAACTCTACGGAGCCAGACACATCATCTTCCATGAATCGGTTCACACCAGAATTCCTACGAGAGATTCAAGAAGACAAATGGGCTAAAGAAAGTGAAGTCCTCCTCCCATTGAACTTGTGGATGATGCACACGACCAATTCCCACAAGACATCCCATCCATTTATGAGGAGTAGGAGAGTACCCAATCTCAGGAAAGATTAGACTTTGAGTCTAACTCTCTACAAGAATTACCCCACTTCACAGGACCATGGGAAGCTAAGTCTACTTGTATGAGAGCACCCACAGTCATGATAAGAAACAAAGATTCAATCATACCTAGGAACACAGAGGTAGTGAAAAACACTAAAGTATAGTGCAACCTCACCTTAGAAGAACTACTCAAAGTAAGGCCAGAGCTATGGAAACATGTAGCCAAACAAGTACCAGAGATAGCAAAACCTCGTTCCCAGGTAGGATCCCAGAGAACAGTGCCAGGATTACCCTTGGACAAAATAGGAGACATGAGTGAGGGCGAAGAGGGAAACACATATCTTCCTATCACCCATCAAGGATACACCACCAAAGCCATTTTAGACTCAGGTGCAGGAGTTTTGATTGCTACCACTTCCCTATGGAAGCGTTGGGGCAAGCCAGCACTCAGGCCCACTAGGATGAAATTGCAAATGGCCGATGGTCACATAGAGAGACCCTTAGGGCTGTTAGAAGGAATAACTCTCACCACATGTGGTGTTGAGTTCGAGCATACATTTGCTATATGTGATTTTAGCAAAAAACATGCCTATGAAATGATCTTGGGACGACCCTTTATGCGACAGTTGCAAGTGGTACAGGACTGGGGAACCAACTCCTTGTACCTGCAACACTTGGGTGTTACGACCAAAGTGAATCTCAAAGATTACTCTCATAGAGATGTCCCTCCGATCCAATGGAATCCCCTCCATAGAGCCAAAGATGACACGGAATCGGTGCATTCCATAGGATCAGGATCCTCATGGATGCATGAAGACACCCACTTATGGATGTGCAAGGTAGCAGTAGAAGAAGAGAAGAGAGAAAAAGCCAGAGAGGTAGGTGCAAAAGAAACACATAGATCAATTCAAGACCCAGCCTATGCACCTGTAGTCTTTCCTGACAAAGAATTTGAACCCCACGGCTGGGCAGAAATCCTAGCAACAATGGATGTAGCCATCAATGAAGAACAATGGACACCTCACTGTGATGAAGATGGCTATGACATTTCAGTCTTCTCCATAGAGCCAATCATGGGAGAGGCAGTGTTAGAAGAGTGTGAACCTAGCCCTGATGCATTTGAGGATGCAAGTGACTCCGATCTAGAGTCAATCATCATGGACCCACCTTTTGCATCAGATGAAGAATACTTGTATGAAGTAGAATTTCAACCCCAGAGGTATGGAGAGCTTACAAATGATGTAAGGCTAGCCACACATGTGACCCCGAAGGAAGAAGGAAAGAAAAGAAAGAAGAGAGCAGTCACACCAGAAGAGGAAGAATCTTTGTTTGAGGTCCCAAAAAATTTTAAGAAGTATGGGACAGATGACAGGAGAGTCATGAACAGAATGCCTAAACGAGAGGCACAATCGGGGGAGGCCTATGATAACAAAGAAACCACCAAGAAAATAGTGGTAGCTGTGGAAGAAGGAGAAGAGAGATGCACGTACATAGGCCATGACCTGACGGAAGACGAAGAGCACGAATTGATAGCCTTGTTAAGAGAATACAGAGATGTATTCGCTTGGACTTACAAGGATTTGAAAGGTGTGGACCCTGACATATGTTCACACACTATCCCCATGACCTCAAATGCCAAACCTTCTAAGCAAAAGCCATACACATATAATGATAATTATGCTGCTAAGATCAAAGAGGAGATAGATAGACTGGTTGAAGCGGGATTCATCTATGAAATTGACCACACTGAGTGGGTATCCCCCATCGTAGTGGTGCCCAAGAAAAATGGGAAGCTGCGTGTATGCATTAACTTGAAGAAGGTCAATGCAGCCACAATTCGAGATAACTATCCGCTTCCTATCACAGAACATCTCTTAGAAAGAGTAGCAGGCAAGGAAGTGTACAGCTTCCTTGATGGATTTTCGGGCTACAATCAAGTAGCCATAGCTCCAGAAGATCAGCACAAGACGGCTTTTGCCACTGAATGGGCATTTTTGCCTTTAGAGTAATGCCATTTGGGATTACCAATGCACCAGATACCTTCCAGAGGCTGATGTGCCATGTATTTAAAGAGTTCCTGAGGAAGAACTTAGAAGTCTATGTTGATGATCTTTGTGCTCATTCCAACATTAGAAAAACTCATATTCCTGAACTCAGACAAATCTTTGACAAATGTAGAGAATATCAAGTCTGCCTGAACCCAGAAAAGTGTGTTTTTATGGTCAGGCAAGGCAAGATTCTAGGACACATAGTGTCAAAGAATGGCATATCCACTGATGAAGAGAAAGTGAGAGCCATAGCGGAGCTACCTAGGCCAAAGAATGTCAAGGAAGTACAAGCTTTCATGGGGCATTGTGGTAATTACCGACGGTTTATACACATGTATGCCATCATAGCAAAGCCTCTGTATGGACTTTTGACTAACTTTGAGTGGACTAATGAATGTGAGAATTCTTTCAATGAGCTTAAACGGCGATTATGTTCAGCATCGATCTTGACCACACCAGATTGGAATAAGCCTTTCCATGTTCATGTTGATGCATCTAATTATGCTATTGGGTGTGTACTCGCGCAGCCTATCGGTGAAGGTAATATGGATCTTCCAATTGCCTATGCTAGTAGACAATTGAATGCAGCTGAACGAAATTATACCACTACGGAGAGAGAAGGACTAGGCATGGTATATGCAATTAAAAAGTTTAGACATTACTTGTTTGCAAATAAGTTTAAATTTTTTACTGACCATCAGGCACTGCTATATCTCGTGAACAAGCCATGCAATACAGGTAAATTAGTAAGATGGTTTCTCTTATTAATGGAGTATGACTTTGAGGTTGTAGTGAGGAAAGGTAAGACTCACTTGAGGGAAGACCATCTCTCTAGGCTCACATCTAGAGAAGCCCCACAAGGAGTGTCAGATGACCTTCCTGATGCTTACTTGTTTAATTTGGAAGTGGTGCCACAGTGGGCTAAGCCATTAGTGCCAGTGTTGACATACGGGCCTAACCACCCAGTAATAAACACACAGGATAGAGAGGTAATAAAAGCCCAAAAGTATCACATCATGGCAGGTAGTATGTACAAGCACACAGATCAAGGGATCTTGTCTTGTTGTGTGGAAGAGGATGAGTATGCTAGATGGTTGCAATTAGCACATGTAGGTGCATTAGAGCAACACTACTCAAAGCAACGAACCCTACAAACACTAAGGAGACTCGGAGTGCATTGGCCGACGATGGAAGCTGATGTCCAAAAGTTGTGCAAGGAATGTCCAATCTGTTGCACTAAACCACTTGTGGAACATGCCACTCTTTATCAAGTGGCCATAGTGCCAGATTGGAGTGAACCACTAGTATCCTTCCTGAGGACGAAAACATTCCCTCAAGACATGACCCTGACTAGACAAAGAAGTCTAGAACAAGAAGCCCTAGATTACTCACTCATTGGTGATAATTTATACAAGCGTGGTAAAGATGGTTACCTGAGACTATGTGTCCATGAGAGTGAATATCTAAAGATCTTGGAAACTGCTCACCAAGGTGTAGCAGGAGTACACTTTGGACCAGATTGGGTGATCAAGGCAATACTATTTGTGGGCTTTTGGTGGCCGACCCTTCACATAGATGCACATACCTATCTGAAATGGTGTGATGTTTGTTAGAGAACTCAGTATCCTATACGCAAAGATGAGATGCCATTGAAACCCATGATGGATGGACGTGCATTCTCTAAGTGGGGAATAGACTTTGTAGGTCCTATTAATCCCCCAGTCAAGGGTTCACATGCTGAATACATCATTGTTGCGACAGACTATCTAACAAAGTGGGTAGAGGTAAAAGCTACGACAAAGAATGATGCTCAGACGACTGCTAAGTTCCTATTTGAGAATGTGTTCACAAGATACGAGCTACCTATAGAGCTAGTAAGTGATAGAGGGACCCACTTCTTGAATGAGGTTATTGAAAATCTGCTCCAAGAATTCTCGGTAGTTCATAAGAAGTCTGCCCCCTACCACCCACAAGCTAATGGGCAAGCCGAAAGCACAAACAAGATTCCGTGCAATGTGTTGACCAAATTAGTGAATAATAAACGCTCTGATTGGGACAAACAGCTACACCATGCTGTTTGGGCATACTGAGTCGCCTACAAAACGGTACTCCAAGCCACCCCCTTTCAGATGGTATTCGGCCAAAATGCAGTGCTACCGTTGGACTTCTTAATACCTACATTGAAAGTAGCACAAGAGCATGAATGGACGGGTCATGAACTCTCCTCAAGACTTTTTGACCTTGAACGATTAGGAGAAACAAGACTGAGGGCGGCTGCAGGGATATATGCAGCTAAGAAACGACAGAAGGCCTACTTTGATGCCCACGTTAAGGATAAAGGTTTGAAGGCAGGCAACCTAGTACTAGTATACACGTTGAAACAACATGCGAGGAAACTAGAGAAGAGAGGCTACGGACCCATGATCATTAATAGAATCTCAACAAGTGGAGCAGTGCAACTAGCCACATTAGAAGGCGATGTTCCCCCGAGCTACATAAGCGGATGCAGAATCAAGTTATATCAGGAACCTCTCACAGAGGAAATGCTAAGTCGACTCAATATTGTTAAGAAACGCAAAGAAGAAGAAAAGCGAATTCGAGAAGAAGCTCAAGCAGAAGCTTTAGAGCGCATACGGAGAATGAAATTAAGAAGACAAGGCAGAGAGCAACCTAGGCCAGATGCATATGCAGATCAAGGATATCATGTGGCTATGTGTGAAGTTTCATATGTCAGCTCTCATAGGATAATTGATCGACGTCCTTTTATAACCTTAGAGATAGGACAAGGAAAGGGTGCAAGGACTGTAAGATCCTTGATTGACTCAGGTGCAGCCACTAGTGATGTTAAATTTTTGTACTGTCAAAAGTTGAAATTAACCATCAATCCTATAGAAGCATATCTCATAGGATTGGGAGGTGTGGAAACCCCTTGCATGGGCGAGGTGGAACTTCCCCTCTATATTCAAGATGAAGCAATGACAGTTAAAGTACTAGTGTGTCAAGATGAGGACCTCACTGAGCCTCTTGTCTTGGGTCAGGACTGGATCTATGATCATGCAGTCAACCTAAACCTAAGAAGTGGACTTCTTCAGGTATGGGTAAATCATAGTCGAATTACAGTTGAATTGGAAAATGAGGCACTCAAAGAACTAAGTAAGGCACGAACTCCTGGTCCTTCCAGGGGCGCACATGAAGTTGACAATGCTATTTTTGTCCAAAACTGTATGATGCAGAACGAGGATTGTCTCAACAACGGAGTCAAGGATAAGAAGGCATTCCCTTCTTTCCCAAAGACCAGAGGGATGCAGAACCAAAGGCAGATCAAATACAGGAGGAGCAGCGCACAACCTATACTGGAGGCCAGAAACACGTGCAAAGCAGAATGTCTCAGCCGTCGAAACGAGTGTGGGTGCGGAAAGGCGAACACCCTGTTGCGACCATGCCAACCCTACGGCCGAAACCTCTTATTAGTAATCAACAACACGATACTAATAAGAAGTCTTTCATAAATTCTTCTACGAAAGTAAAGTCTATTTGGGTACCCAAGAAGTCGATGAAGGCCAGCCCACAATCACGACAAATCTGGGTGCCTAAGGCTTGCTTGCGGGCTCAAATAGCTACACCAAGGCCACACCCGGTACAACATGTTTCACTCACTCGAACATCCGATGCCCATTCTTATACATCACGCACGGACACATATTCTTCCATGAGCACAAGTAGAATCACTTGTAAATGGGTCCCTAAAAAGCCTCATTTTCAAGTAGATACTCCTATCAAACTCTCCAGAGTCTCCACACATTCAAGATCAAAACCCATCCACCGCATTTGGCAACCTAAAACTTGTAATAAACCCCCAGACCCCAGTTGTAAATCCATGCCCACCTACTAACTACGTCACTTTCACACTACATCATTCCACTTAGCTCCTAGGTCTACCCACTTCCTAACTACACACACGTACACCAAGCACTTAATAACCTACTAATCTCTCCCGAACCTCATGTTAATGTTGTAATGGGGACAAAAACAGTTCTATCTTGTCCTTTACAATGTTAACACTTGTTTCTATATTCTCACAGAGTCAGGAGGCAAGAAGTAATATGGAAGATACGGCAGGAACTAGCTCCCAGGCAGGCACCAGCCCCCAAGTCGTGGACATTGAAAGTCTTCCCATTGAGGAGGAATTGAAGGAACGCCCAGTGGCATTGAGGGCATTACACGCCATACCGATTCAGAATCCTCCACAAGGGCACACAATGTCGGTCAGCAAAAATTCACATTGGTTTAGTGATGTGGCAGGATCTCTGGGTGAAGGCACCTACATGTGGGAGGCCGAGATAGAATTCAATGGGCGCTAGGGTAGATATCACTTCTTCACCAGGGAATTTGAGAAACTGCAAAATAATGAAGGGTTGAAACCTATATGGAAGAAGGCAGGACTCTACGATTACTTCAAATTCCAATTGCCAAAGCCCGACTTTCTAAGATGCTCGTATTTGATTAGCACCCTCACTCCGAGCAAAGACAAAAAGGGATACATCACCTTTGTCCTCCCATCTCTCACAAGGGGCAATGAGCTGAAGCGCTTTAGGTTGACTATCAATTTGGTAAGGGAAGCTCTAGACATGAAAGGTATGCACATTCGTACGGAGAAAGAGACTATGGTCCCCGACAATATGAAGAACAGGAATCTGACGAAATTAAAGGACATGGTGGCAATGACACCTACAACTGCCATTCACTTGCGAATGGTCATGCAGCATTTTGCATTTCTTGCTCAAGAGAGGTTCACAATGCCACCTAAGAAGATATGGTTTAGTCTATACTTGGCTGATGCCTTTGATTTGACAATCAACATGCCCCACTGGATTATCGACCAAATCCACTTGGCTCATCAAAGGTGGTATAAGAAACAAAAGTATATATTGTATGGATGTTGTGCCCTCACCAGGATTGTGTATAGATGTCTGGCGTATGATGTGCCAGTGCAAAGGGCACTCATTTTGACCAGGGTACAGGAATTCCAACGTAGACTATAAACCGCAGGACCGCCATCTAAGAAAATGAGAGGCGCAGTTTAGATGCCCTGTGCACAACCCCGTGGTGCGACGCTGACACCTGAGACAACTCCACGACTTCCTAGGCGGGTACAACCCTTCACTATCAGATTACCCCGACACAGCACTGATGGTACGAATCTGGTGTTTCCACCTGTACCAACCGACCTAGAGTTTCCTCACGGATTCACATTAGAAGACCTAACTGATGAGGAGGTTGCCAGAATAATCGAAGCTGTTAACGCGGAAGTCGAGGCAGAGCAACCTAGTGGACAACAAACTGCTACAGACCAACCCCACCCCAGACAACCAGATGTCGTCAATGTGGAGGGTGAAGAAGAAGAAGAACAAGAGGAGGAACATGGTGCACAATCCGAGGAAGAAGAGCAGGAATATGATCAGGAAGCTCTACAGGTACTTGAAGGTGCTCCAGCTTACACAAAGGCATTGAAAAAGCTCTATGATACCATGAACAGAGTTCAAGAGCAACATAGACTGTCCCTAGCAGCAGGCAAAGCCCTCATGAATCAAATCCTTGAGGAGGAAGGTGTAGACGAGCAATACCGCACCACTCTTGACATGATATCTGATGCTTTAGGAGTACGTGAGACGGTTCATACCGCCCTTGCACAATCACGAAGAACGAAGCGACAATACGGTAGATGCCCCCCTCGATCAGGAAAGCAGATGAATGTATTAGTATCAGAACCACAAGGCACATCCACCACAAAAAATCTCATTCCCTCGATCACACTTCGGGACAGTTCGTATTCACAATTGCACACACCACTGTACACTTTCACCACTATCACCGCACCCACAACTCCAATATTCACGATCACTCCCACTACTGCATCCATTGTTGATTTTATGGACATATCACCCACCTTCGCACCTCTCCCTCCCCCCATACACCCACCATCTCCCATTCCCCCACCTCCCACTTCACCATTTTCCAGCACCGCATCCACACTTCCATTCCCCTTCCCCTTTCCCTTCCCTTCTGCATTCAACACCCTTCTCGCATCCACCCCTATTAATAATGTATTTAATAATATGTATCAGTGTATGTCACAACTACAACAGCACTACCAGCATCTTGATAACCAACATACGCAACTCTTTCGAAGCCATGAAGAACTTCAAGTACGATTCATTGATCTCGAAAGGAAAAAGCGGCTACTACAACAACAGTATGCCACTTTACAGGAACAACATGAACAGCTAGTAGCCAATCCACCCCAGTCAGATGCAAAAGAAAGGCAACATATGGATTATTTGCTACACTCCCAGATAACGGAGAATCTCAAGCTTAGACGCAACCTGGCCCTCCTATGAAAACACATGTCTATAGCACTCGAAGAGAATAAACGGCTGCAGAAACAGAATGAAGAAAACTTGGAAGCAGTAATGGAGGGTTCCCCGCAGGAAATCGACCCAGAGAAATTCAAGGCCATTCCCTCAGAGAATATGCAAATTGTGTTAGAAACCCATGCCGACCTCCTGGAGGCCCATGTAGCATTAGAACGAGAAAGAGATGACCTACTTAAGCAACTGGCAACGCAGCAGGAGTCACCAAGCAAAGTCACTGCCGCAGACGACACATCGGAAGAAGTCACAAAACTCAGAGCAGAACTCGAAGAATTACGCAGTAAAGTCATGCAATAGGAGCGTCAACCCTCTCCCCTTGTAGAGCCCGAGCCTGAGGACTTAGTGCCAATTGAAATCGAGGAAATCTTCGAAGATCCATACGTTCCCATGCCTGCACCAGGGGGCAAGCAAACAGAAGAGGGCATGGACACCATCGAGATAGAGGCTCCTGAATGGATGCAGAGGTTAGAGAAAGTGGCCACAACCCATGATCATAGAGTGGCAGTTCAGATAGCCTCAATGTCACGTTTGGAAGAGGTAGTTATAAAATCGGAGTACTTTCGAAACCTCTCCCATCATAGGTGGATCGGCACATCCGATGATTTGTATGTTCCTTTCTGTGTCTTAATGGCGGACTACCATGCCGAAATCAAGCACCACACCTCAAAAGAACCGACCTTGGCTACACAGTTTGCACCGGACAACATCCCAGCAAGTGCCAAGCAGGGCAATATACATCAACCGACGTGGAGGATTCGTCTACTGGAAACCTACCCAGAGATGGTAAGAACATGGAATAACATGCCTTTGTACATCAAATACAACCCATGCTACTGCCCTGTATTTCGAAGAAGGTCATGGCTAGAATACACAAAAACTGTGCTGACAACCAAAGGATGCGAGAAATGGCTCAATTATGTCTACTTAGCACCACCTAAAGGCCCACCTACCATAGGATATATGATTTCAACGATTCGGCACTGGGGGGTCCGGTTTAAAAATGTACCAAATGTCATGGCCCAAATGTGCCTTAAAATTTTTGAACTCATGTTGGTCACCTTCAGGACTTTCAAGAATGTCAAGGAACCTCATCTGTCAGCTCTTGGATTTAATGAAGGTAATCAGGACCTTGTCTACGACATGAGCGCAACACCATCTATTAATGTTGTATATGCATGGCACGCGCGTATCAAGTATCTATCAGCCTGCTTCAAACAGACGTTTGAAGAAATGTTTGTCACGGGATTCTGGGAATATCATTCAGAGATATTCATTCCCAGACCATCACATTTATTGCAGTTGTTTGCAGTGGAACAAGCTCTCCATTCAGAAAAGTTACGTATACCACATCCAGAGGTTCTCGGGCCGGTAGATTGGGATGCTCTACTCACGAACTTGGCCAAAGGGTTGCGGATTGCAGAACATCACTTAGCACAAGACGTTGTTGAGTACTACATCCAACGGCCCACCCAACAAGGGTCTGTCAGGGACGACAGACGCGAGAGAGGGGGGGGGTTTTGGAACTGAAGGACTCACAAGGCAAGGAAGCTTACGAAGGGAGTCAGAGAGAAGAGAAAGTACAAGCAGATAGAGCAGTCGACAACGATCTGGCAAGTAGGCCAATATTTTTTTCAGGACACTAACGCATATAAAAGAGGTGGACACACAAGGAGAAGGAGCAAGTAGGGAGCTCCAGTGAATGTATGTCAAAATGTTAATAGAAACCCCTACAAAAATAGTGATTTTCATCACTAAAAACCATTGTAAATACCATTTCATATTTTTGTAGCTCCATTTTGTGCAAGCCAAGGAGTCCTTGAGCTTGAGGAGCTTTAGAAGTACCTACCTGTCAGTTTTCACATTTTTTAGACTTCATTTGAACCTCCAAATAGGGTAGAGAACGTAATTTTTAATTGGGCCGGACACTAGGTCTGGACACGGCCAAAACCTAGTCAAAAACTATAAATAGAGCTAGAGAGCTCATTTTTGAGGCTAGCTTGTAATTGATCTAAACTTGTATGAGCATTTTGGAAGTAATCTAAAGAACTCCATTGCTTCTCACTCTTTGCCTTACTGTGTGTGCACGTGTGTGTGTGTATGTGTGTGCATGCTAGTGTGCTTCTCACTCACGCACCTGTGCCTTCACTTGCTCAAGGTCTTCATACCATCCTCACATCTTCCCGGATTGACATTAAAGGAGGTGCTACTCATCACTGAGCTACACCTTATCAACTAGGATTTTTACTGTGTTCACTTCATCAGCCATTTCCTTTTCTTCCACCTTAATCTCCAATTGACTGGTCAGTTTCTCCTTCAAATGTGGTTTGATCTTCAATAGTTCTTCCAATGTCAGTTTCTCCTTCAAATGTGGTTTGATCTTCAATAGTCCTTCAATAGTTTGATTTTTACCTTTTTGAGATGTTGTATGATATCCGATGTTTGGACTGATGGATTCAGTTCTTTTTTCCTTATTGAGGGAATGCAATATAACTCCGAATTATGTTCGTAATCTCCTGTGTAATTTGGCAAAGCCTTTACTCCGTCATCTCCTTTGTCACTTGGATCCATTGGCAAGATTTCTTCTGAATTTAATTCAGGTATTGAACCCTCTATTCCATCTTCTGCTTCTAGTTCTACAAAGGGTGGTTCAATTCCTTCCACCTTCTTCCATCTGTCTTCTTGGACTCTTGCCCACAAATCTTTAGGCCATTCCCCTTCTACTTCGGGAACAATGGATCCTTCCCTTTTATCTTCGCAGAAATTTCCATTATGTGTCTTGCTTTCTTTGAGTTTCTCCGGATCCTTAGCAGTGGCACACTCTTGGAATTCTTTTTCAGGAATTCGTGAACTCGGTAATGGAAGAACAGGTTTTTCTAAAGTTTGTTGAGCTACTTCAATTAGTTTTTTGCATATCTCTAACCTTTCTTTCTCTAGGTCACCTCTAGGATATTCTCTTTCATGCTGTTCGATGGGGGGTCCTGCTCTTATTCGCGCCTTGTAAGCCTGAATCCACATGGCTAACTCTTCCGGCATGGGATCTGCTAAGACCGATCCTATCTCATCCTTTTTATGTCTTTCATCCTTATTTCCTTCTTCCAGGTTCATTTTTTCTCTTTGAGTTTGTTCATTCTTTTCATTTTCCTTCTTTTGTTGTAGTTTCTTTTCCTTTATTCTATCTCTTCGGATCTTCCATCTTTGTGTTTGTTTGCTTACTACACTTTTCTCAGGCTCTTCCGAATCTTCAATGGTTTGAGGTGCAGGTGTGTTCATATCTCGGTCACTTTGATTATGTTCTTCAGGTTTTTCTGGGGTCTCTCTAGCTTTTGCTCTTGTTATCGCCTTCAATGGCACAGTGTATTCCTTATCACTCCCTGATGATTCTATTACTTCTATCACATTGATTTGCACATTGGAGGTAACCTTGTTGGGATTCTTGGGGCAATCTCTGAAAAGATGTTCCTTACCACAGTCACTACAGTAGCCTTCCCAGACTCGTTGTGGTGGTGGTGGGTTTGTCAATGTACATTCTCTAATATAATGATCACCTCCGCATCTATAACATGGTCCTCTAGGTACAGGCGGTCTGTTCATAGGTCGGGGGGGTATGGGTGCTCTAGGAGCTGTGTACATCATTGGCACATAATCCTGCTCATATCCATAAGAGTTATCTTGTGGTTCCAAATCATAAGCATATGGGTCGTACGTTTGTCCATATTCTATCATAGAGCTCTCATAAGAGGGATAGCCTCCTTGACTAGAATCATAAGATGAGTCATATGATTCATTACTAATCAAAGGTGTGGCTGGTACTATTGCTCTCTCTAGGTTTTCTTCAAGACGAGCTACTTTCACTGGGACAACATTCTGAGGATGGGGCGGTTGTTGTCCTAACACTAGTTGTGGTTGAGTGTATCCTTGATAAGCATACGGTCGTGGTACTGGTGCTTGCTGCTGATATGTGGGATATCTAAAGGCTTAACCTCCTTGATCTCTTTGAGGGTATCCGTAAGGTCTCACATATGGCTGTACTGGTCTCGATTGCCTATTGTAAGGGCAATTTTCTGTATTGTGATTTGTATATTTTTATTCTATGCTGCAATATTGTAGAGGTCCTGGGACAGTTGGTCTATTGTAAGCATAAGCAGTTGGTGGGACTACTCCCCTAGTGCACAAGTGAGAGGGATGATCACCTCCGCACTGCATACATCTTCTAAGCATGGGCACTCTTATAGGGTTATTGGGGTAATTCCTCTGTCCTTGAACGTTCAATTTCTTTGCTACTAAGTCGGCTATTTCCTCTACATTGTTTTTAGGGTTTGATGTGCTACTGGCTGAATCCTCACTTTTCAAGCTACCTTGAGATATTTTCAGGTCTTCTGCTAGGTTGTCTTCTAGGTCTATACATTCCTTCATACACTCTTGTAAAGTTTGAACTCTTTTCACGTATACCAGAGATCTCAATGATCCATTCAATAATCCTTCCAGAAATAATGATACCATTTTGTTCTGGGTGGGTTTCTCTTCCATTGGGCACCTATCCACATACTGCTTGAATCTTCTTGCTGCCAATCTCACTGATTCCGTAGGGGCTTGCTTGAAGCTGTGAATCAATGAAGACGAGTTGTTTTTAATTCTAGACTTGGTGAATTCCTCAATCATTTCTTGATAGACTTGTTCCATGTTTTGAAAATCATTAGGATCTAATGGCTGGAACCAAGCTAAAGCTGTGTCTGTCAAAGTTAGACCAAAAGATTCATATTGGATCAAAAAATCTTCCACTTGTTCGGCTCTGATTACTTGCTTAAATTCAATTATGTGATTGTAAGGTTCACTAGAGCCATCATAGTGGTTTCTCATGCATTTGGCCACTTGAATTGGCCTTAATCTTCTTCCTCCTTCAGGTGGTCTAGGCATCACGGGGAAAATGGGCCTCCCTATCAGTATACCTGGTCCTCTTGCTACAGGTGGTCTGACTGGGGCAGGAACTCCATGTCTTGGGTCAACAGGTGGTTGAGGCCGGTAATCAAGGTTATTTGCAGGCATTGCAAACTGCACATGTGGTCTGACCGGGATTTGTGTTTGTTGGGTTTGTTGTGTTTGTCCTGACTGTTGATATGAGTCATTCTGAGATGTTCCAAGTGGGTTTCATGAAGTAGTGGCATGATCCCTAGGGGAAACACAGGAATATTCTGATATTTCAACTCGGCTCTTTCTGACTCTGTTAGGGGCCAATACCTTCTCTGATTCTTATCCAAATATGTGATGATGGTGGGAAAGTCAGGATCTTGTAACTCATATATGGTAACTAGATTAGGGGTTGCTTCCCATATTGACGAGTGGGCTCTAAGGAGGTGCTCCATTCCATTGATCAAGTATACATCCATTAAGGAGTCATCTTGGGGAATCAGGTCTCCTCTCCAAACTCTAACAACCGTAGATCTCCCTCTAGGTGTGGTTACTTGCTCTTCATTTCCCTCACCATTAGGGTTATGAGCATTGTTTTCTTCCCCATGCTCATCGATGTTTTCGGGGTGTTCATTAACAATGTACTGGATATCCCTTTTGTCCATGTAAAACCCCCCTGCATACTTGATTGCTGGCCTAGGCACTATGTAAGCCTCTGAAGCCTTCTTCAGTCTGGCCACTGATCTGTTTAGACCATCTAAATAAATAGGTATCTCATTCTGGTTGGTGTTCACATATTCCAAAGATGTCCTATATTCTCCCTCAATGATTGACATCATGCCAAGCATTGGTATAGTGTTCTGCATATCCTCTGAAGCCATAGGAACTTCTTCCTCTGACTCACTATCTACTGAAGAGATCACACTCCTTCGGCTTCCTAGGGCTCTTTCAGATCTCAGGTTCATCCACTTAAAAGCTCTGATCAACCCTTGCTAACCTCTATCTTCTAGAATTCTTCACTATGGATCAGAATTCTAGAAAAATTTTGCTGGGAACTGACTGAAAAAGAAAATTTCAAGTCATGATACTTGACTCTACAGATTCACGATACACGATCTTTGGCCAAAAACGATACACGATACTTCAGAAAAACGATACTCGATACTTCAGAAGACACGATACATGATACTTGATCTGGCACCACGATACTCGATACTTAACAGGACACGATACACGATACTTGGTCAGGAGTAACGATACACGATATCTGAATTTCCACGATACTCGATACCTGAGTTAAACGACACTCGATACTTCAGTGAACACGATACACGGTACTTCACTAAACACGATACTTGGACAACCACGATACACGATCTATGACAAGTATCACGATCGGTGAATGCACGATACACGATACTTGAATGGGCACGATACTCGATACTTCCAAAGATGATACTCGATACACGATACTTGGTGAAGTATCGCGATCGAAGAACACGATACACGGTATACGATCTCTGGCCAATATCGCGATCGATAGAACACGATACACGATATAAGATCTCTGGCAAATATCACGATCGATAGAACACGATACACGATACTCGGAGAGACACGATACTCAATACACGATACTTGGTGAAGTATCACGATCAGGGTACCACGATACACGATCTTTAGGGAAATATCGCGATACTCAACCACAGGAGATCACGATACTTGTCAGGTATCGCCATACTCGACCGCGGGAGAAACACGATACTTGACCCTTTTTCAAATTTTTTGCTAGATTTTTTTGGGTTTGAATGAATACAAATGTTTTCTAGGCTCTTCTACCCTCTCCTCACTCTCTGTATCACCCAAAATACACCTTTTACACCCTGCAAGTCCTTCACGATACCTAACGCAGATCGTTTTTTTCTAAACCAGTGAATTTAAGTGGTAAGCATGTAGCTCGCGATACTCAACAGCTCTTCTCACGATACTTGTTTAAAATACAAGTGACTTTCAAATGACAATTTTGGCTCTTATACTTTTGAATTTTCCTATTCACTGAAAATAGAACAACACTACAAGGATTGAATGCTACTCTCACTACCTAACCTACTCCCTTACTTCTCCTACTCTACTCATTCCACTCACTTCCTTAGACTAACAACTCACTACACACACTCCAAGAATGAGAAGTAGTAAGTGCGGCTGAAAGTGACTTACCAAAGAAGAGAAAATCACTACTCCTCCTCTCGCTTCAATGCAAAAAGCTACTTACCATCACACGAATGCCTCGGTTTGATTCGACACTCCCCGGCAACGGTGCCAAAAAACGTGTTGACCTAAGAACCAACTTAGGGACTTGTGGAGAAAGAGACTATACCTCAATCCCCCTCAAGTGCATATAGTGGGGATTCACGCTTTAATTATCAATCTGATGAGTATACAAACCTAGACGAGTGTATGAAGACATGCATTCAAATGATGATCAACACAAAAGAGTTACTCAAAGAGTGCAAACAAGGTAAAGACTTATCCAAACAAGCTCCAACTCACAGTCATGGTGTCACGATACTTGGTGCAGCAGCCAACAGTAAATTGAGCTTTTCTCTCAGCTGCAAACTCCAAATATAGCAAATAGCATATGCATTTCGAAGCTCTCGAGAATACGCATCCAATGGCGGTGGTTTCACTCAATTCTGACACTCCTACTTCAAGTTATGGGCAAAATACTGAGTCACGGGAAAACCTTCCTACACTTCGCACACACCTTAACAACAGCAAACAAACACTTTCATGGATAGACAACACTTCATAACACTCTTTCCAAGCAACACACATGCATACAAGCTCACAAAGAAGAAGATACAGAGAGGAGAATACACAAATTCAAATTTTTGTGCTCTTGATTGTCACAATGGCCAAAAGTCTTTACAAAGAGTCACAAATTGACTTATATACTTGTGCCCTAGAAATGATCCTTTCACACAAGAGACCGGCACTTTATTCACTAAAAGACTAATTTCCTACTAATTTACATGGGTCTTCTGTGGGGATGCATCTAGAGGACTTCTCTAGTGCATTTACATCGGATATTATATTACAATAATGGTTATAATACAAAAATTGGGTGTCCAAATCGAAAAAATTTTGGGGCCCGTCTTTTTCTCTGCCTTGTGTTCTCTTTAGCTCTGCAACAATGAATGAAAATGGTATGTTGTGTCAATTGAAGTTAACTCTTGAGCTAACTTTGGAACTTTTATAAGTCCACTAAGAGCTTCGGAAGGCATTCAAGGCAAGAGTGAGTGCAGGCTTGGGAACCTACTTCCTGGGCTTACAAGGGCAAGGGATAAGCAACTTGACAGTTCAAGAACATTGACCAACTTCTAGAGGCTTTCATTATCGAATTCTCTAAGAGTGGTATACGGCATAATACCTCCTCACTGATTCATAGCTTCAAGCAGACACCTCAAGAGACAGTTAGAATTGTAGGAAGAAAATTTAGGCAATACCTAGAGAGATGTCCTATTCCTGAGTTACCCACACCAGCCAAACAAGTGGCTTTATTCTTGGATGGACTGCTAAGTACCAAATTGAGATCATATGTGTACTTGAAGGACCCTAGAACCATAGAAGAGTGTGTACGCATGTGCATCGACATCAAAGATAACCTAGGGGAGGAATTAAAGCTTTCAAAAATCTACAAAGATTCAAATAGCTCTACTAGCTTCAATTCAAATCCGTCCACATTTATTGAGGAGCTTGCAGAGAAGGTAGCTCAGAAGTTAGGAGTATCAAGCAAACAAATACCAAGGTTTGCCCCAGTGAAAAGATGCTATGCTTGTAGAGGTGACGATATGGCGAACGTATGTCCCCTTATGGCTCAACCCCAAGTGAATCTTAGTAGCCAATATTGCACCATAGAACAGAGATACACCAATCACACCGCGCAAGATTAGTAGTTAGGAAAACGTACCCACAACCATACCCTCAACAAGGAAGATACCAGAACCAGTACCCACCACAACAACCTTATCAACAACCCTACCAAAACCAACAAAGGCCTCAACCTGTGTTAGCTCAGCAACCTCCAACCCCATCCAATGCGATTCCAGTGAAATATGCAGCTGCAGAAGAGAATCTGAATAGAGCCATAGTGCCAGTAACACCATTGCTTTTAGAAAGTGACCCTAGTGATCATAGTTTTGACTCTACTCATGTTGATAGCCCCCAGGCTTACTACATGCAGTCACCTAAGCATAATGAGTCATATTACTATGAAGATCCAAGTGAACCTAGTTGGGAGCTAGAGTATGCAAATGTCATGTACGTTAACCCCAACTCTAGACCTAAACCTAGGCAAGTAAGGCTCCCATTTCCTAGAGGACCATGCTACCGATGTGAAGGAGATCATCTCATTCGTGATTGCCCTATGCCTGCACCTACACAAACCCAATCTGTGATAATTCAAGCTTTTTTTCCCGATTGTGGGAAAGAGCATCTCTTGCGAGATTGTCCTAAGAACCTCAACATTGTCCCGATTGTGGGAAAGAGCATCTCTTGCGAGATTGTCCTAAGAACCCCAAAAATATACCGAAAATCACTCCTATCAACATTATTGGGTTAGTAATAGACTCTAGAGGGAGTGTAACTTCCACTGCACCAGTGCAAGTGGTCACTAGAGCCCAAGCTTTGTAGCAAAACCAAGGTTCAGGCCAGGAAAAGAGTTCTGAGGTTAATGAAACTGAGAGCATGACCAAGAAAAGGACCAGAGCTTGGAAGGATAGTCGCAAGAGAATGAAAAGGAAATGGGCAAAGAAGATGAGTGAACTCGAGGAAAGCCTAAGAGAAACAAAAGCCAAGATAATTGAACTCACATCTCAAACTCACTCTCACACTAATCCACCACCACCATTCCCATCTCCCTCCAATCCACCACCTTCCAACCCACCCCACACAATTCCACCACCCCCTAGAGTAGGATCAGTCTTAGCCGATCCCACTCCTGAGGACCTAAACATGATGCTTAAGGCATATCAGGCTAGAATCCAAGAAAGGCCAAACATAACAGATCATGAAAAGTGTTACTCTAGAGCCGAACTAGA
The DNA here is from genome assembly GCA_020310875.1 of Ceratopteris richardii. Taxonomy (NCBI): domain Eukaryota; kingdom Viridiplantae; phylum Streptophyta; class Polypodiopsida; order Polypodiales; family Pteridaceae; genus Ceratopteris; species Ceratopteris richardii. The sequence goes on along the minus strand of CM035418.1, from coordinate 140,488,411 downwards.
GCTTGAATGAACTAAAATTTGTGCCAAGATGGTGGAATTGGCTCAAACCATGTTTGAAACCAGTCGCCTCTTTAACTTTGCGAATTCAGCTAAGACGCAATTGCACTTTGATGGACTGCTAGAAAGATTGGAGAGGCTAATTGCACAGTCAGAAAAGGACCCCGCTTCTCAAAGTAAGGACAAGGCAAGTGAAAGGATAAGCCTTCCTGCCCAGGAAGCTTATGTGCCTAACTCCATAGAACCATCTTCTTCTATGAATCGGTACTCACCAGAATTCCTACGAGAAATTCAGGAAGAGAAATGGGCTAAAGAGAGTGAAGTTCGTCCTCCCATTGAACTTGTGGATGACGCACATGATCAATTCCCACAAGACATTCCTTCCATTTATGAGGAGCAGGAGAGTACCCAATCTCAAGAGAAATTAGACTTTGAGTCTAATTCCTTACAAGAGCTACCCCATTTCACAGGCCCATGGGAAGCTAAGTCTACTTGTATGAGAGCACCCACAGTCATGATAAGAAACGAAGACTCAGTCATACCTAGGAATACAGAGGTAGTGAAAAACACTAAAGTGCAATGCAACGTCACTTTAGGAGAGCTACTCAAGGTTAGGCCAGAACTGTGGAAACATGTAGCCAATCGTGCCAGAATTAGCAAAACCTCGTTCCCAGGTAGAATCTCATAGAACAGTGCCAGAAATACCCTTGGACAAGATAGGAGACATGAGCAAAGGAGAAGAAGGAAAACCTATCTTCCCATAACCCATCAGGGGTACACAACCAAGGCAATTTTGGACTCAGTGCAGGAGTTGCAATTGCTACCACTTCCCTATGGAAGCATTGGGGCAAGCCAGCACTCAAGCCAACGAGAATGAAATTGCAGATGGCCGATGGTCACATTGAGAGACCCTTAGGACTGCTAGAAGGAATAACTCTCACTACATGTGGTGTTGAGTTCGAGCATACTTTTGCTATATGTGACTTTAGCAAAAATCGAGCATATGAGATGATTCTGGGAAGGCCATTTATGCGACAGTTGCAAGTGGTACAAGATTGGGGAACCAATTCTTTGTATTTGCAACACTTAGGTGTTACAACCAAGTTAGTCTCAAGGATTACTCTCATAGAGATGTACCATCCATCCAATGGAATCCCATCCATAGAGCCAAAGATGATATTGAGTCAATGCATTTCATAGGATCGGGATCCTCATGGATGCATGAAGACACCCACTTGTGAATGTGTAAAGTATCAGTAGAAGAAGAGAAGAAAGAAAAAGCCAGAGAGATAGGTGCCAAGGAAACCCATAGATCAATTCAAGACCCATCCTATGCACCTGTAGTATTTCGTGACGAAGAGTTTGAACCTCATGGTTGGGTAGAGATTTTAGCAACTATGGATGTAGCCATCAATGAAGAACAATGGGCACCCCACTTTGACGAGGATGGTTATGACGTTTCACTCTTCTCAATAGAGCCAATCATGTGTGACTCGGTTATTGAAGAATGTGAACTTAGCACTGATGCATTTGAGGATGCAAGTGACTTCAGAGGTTGATGTGTCATGTATTAAAAGAATTCCTGAGGAGGAATTTAGAAGTCTATGTTGATGATCTCTATGCTCATTCTAACATTAGACAAACACATATACCTGAACTCAAGCAAATCTTTGACAAATGTAGAGAATATCAAGTCTGCTTGAACCCAGAAAAGTGTGTTTTCATGGTCAAGCAAGGCAAGATTCTAGGACACATAGTGTCAAAGAAAGGCATATCCATTGACAAAGAGAAAGTGAGAGCTATGCCCTTTCATGTTCATGTGGATGCATCCAACTATGCTATTGGATGTGTGCTTGTACAACCTACGGGTGAAGGTAATATGGATCTTCCAATTGCCTATGCCAGTAGACAGTTGAATACAGCTGAACAAAACTATATGATCATCGAACGAGAAGGATTAGGCATGGTATATGCTGTTAAAAAGTTTAGACACTATTTGCTTGCAAATAAGTTTAACTTTTTTATTGATCATCAAGCATTGTTGTACTTGGTAAACAATCCATGCAATACAGGTAGATTAGTAAGATGGTTTCTCTTGCTAATGGAATATGACTTTGAGGTTGTGGTGAGGAAAGGCAAGACTCATTTGAGAGCAGACCATCTCTCTAGGCTCACATCTGGAGAGACCCCCCCCCCAAGGAGTATCAGATGACCTTCCTGATGCTTACTTGTTTAATTTGGAGGTTGTACCACAGTGGGCCAAGAACTTAGTGCCAATACTGACATATGGGCCTAAGGATCCAGTAGTAAACACTCAAGATAGGGAGGTAGTAAAAGCCCTGAAGTACCATATCATGGAAGTGAGTATGTACAAACATACAGATCAAGGAATATTAGCTTGTTGTGTGGAAGAGGATGAGCACGCAAGGTGGTTGCAATTAGCACATGTGGGTGCATTAGAGCAACACTACTCGAGGCAAAGAACGTTACAAACATTGAGGAGACTCGGAGTGCACTGGCCAAATATGGAAGCAGATGTCCAGAGGATGTGGAAGGATTACCCAATCTGTTGTACTAAACCACCAGTGGAACATGCCACTCTTTATCGGGTGTCTTTAGTGCCAGATTGGAGTGAACCATTAGTATCATTTTTGAGGATGAGAACCTTTCCCCAAGATATGACATTGGCTAGACAAAGGAGCTTAGAACAAGAAGCATTAGACTATACTCTCATTGGAAATAATCTATACAGACGAGGAAAAGATGGATATCTTGGATTATGTGTCTACGAGAGCGAATATCTGAAGGTCTTGGAAACTGCTCACCAAGGTGTAGCAGGAGGACACTTTGGACGAGAAACCAAGGCAATACTTTTTGCAGGTTTTTGGTGGCTCACGCTTCACATGGATGCACATACCTATGTGAAGAGGTGTGATGTTTGTCAGCAAACTCAGTACCCTATACGTAAAGATGAGATGCCATTGAAACCTATGATGGGTGGATGTGCATTCTCTAAGTGGGGAATAGACTTTGTCGGTCCTATTAATCCCCCAACTAAGGGTTCCCATGTTGAATACATTATTGTGGCCACTATCTAACCAAATGGGTAGAAGTAAAAGCTACCATGAAGAATGACACCCAGACAACAGCTAAGTTCTTATTCGAGAATGTGTTCACCATATACGGGTTGCCAATAGAGCTAGTAAGTGATAGAGGCACGCACTTCTTGAATGAAGTCATAGAAAACCTTATCCAAGAATCCTTGGTGATACATAAGAAGTCTGCCCCTATAATCCACAAGCTAATGGACAAGCTAAGAGCACAAATAAGATTCTATGCAATGTATTGAAAAAATTGGTTAATAATAAACACTTTGATTGGTACAAACAGCTACACCATGTTGTTTGGGCATACCGAGTTGCCTATAAAATGGTACTCCAAATCACACCCTTTCAGATGGTGTTTGGCCAAAACACAGTGCTACCACTGGACTTCTTGATACCTACATTGAAAGTAGCACAAGAGCATGATTGGACAAGGCATGAAATCTCCTCTGGGATCTTTGATCTTGAACGGCTAGGTGAAACAACACTGAGAGCCGCCGCAGGGATATATGCAGCTAAGAAAAGACAAAAAGCATACTTCGATGCCCACGTTAAGGATAAAGGCTTGAAGTTTGGAGACTTAGTTTTGGTGTATACCCTGAAACAACATGCAAGAAAGCTAGAGAAGCATGGCTATGGGCCTATGATCATAAATAGGATCTCAACGAGTGGAGTAGTTCAATTAGCTACACTTGAAGGTGATGTTCTCCCTAGTTACATTAGCGGATGCAGAGTCAGACTATATCAAGAACCCCTCACTGAGGAAATGTTCAATTGACTCAACACTACCAAGAAACGTAAGAAAGAAGAAAAATGAATCCGAGAGGAAGCATAGGTAGAAGCATTGGAATGCATCCGAAGAATGAAATTGAGAAGACAGGGTAGAGATCAGCCTAGGACAGATGCCTATGTAGCTCCAGGATATCATATGGCTATGTGCAAAGTCTCAAGTGTAAGTTCCCATAGAATAAGTGATTGAAGTCCTTTTATAACCTTAGAGATAGGACAAGGAAATAGTGCAAGGACTGTACGGGCCTTGATTGACTCAGTTGCAACCACTAAACTTTCTTACTATCAAGAATTGAACTTAAAGTGTCCATCCTATAGAAGCATACCTCATAGGCTTGGGAGGTGTGGAAACCCCTTGCATGGGCGAGGTGGAACTTCCCCTCTACACTCAAGATGTTCTCTTGACAGTTAAAGTGCTCGTGTGTCAAGACAAGGATCTCACTGAACCTCTTGTCTTGGGTCACGACTGGATTTATGATCACGTAGTCAACCTCAACCTAAGAAGTGGACTTCTTCAGGTTTGGGTAAATCAGAATTGCATTACAATTAAGTTAGAAAATGAAGCACTCAAGGAACTAGGAAAGGCACAAACTCCTGGTCCTTCCAGGAGTACACATGAAGATGACAATGCTATTCTTGTCCAAAACTATGTGATGTAGAGGGATGATTTTCTCAACAAAGAAGTCAAGGATACGATGGAACTCCCTTCTTTTCCAAAAGTGGTAGAGACACGGCAACCAAAGCAGTGCCAAACGTAGAAGAAGCAGACGACCTATGCCCAAAGCCAAAGGAAGGTACGAAGCAAGGTGTCTCAGCCACTGCAACAAGTATGGGTGCGGAAAGGCGAGCATCCTATTGCGGTCAAGTTACAACCACTGACTAAAAGTCATACTAGTCAGCGAAGGACACTAACAAGAAGTCTTTCAACAATTCTTCTACGAAAGTAAAGTCTATTTGGGTACCCAAGAAGTCAATGAAGGCTGACTCATAATCAAGAAAAATTTGGGTACCTAAGGCTTGCGTGCGGGCTCAAATAGCCACACATAAACTACACCATGTACAACATGATACATGCACTCGAACAGCTGATACCCACTCTTATCCGACACACACAAGCACATATTCATCCATGAGCACGAGTGGAATCACGTGTAAATGGGTCCCTAAAAAGCCTCATTTCCAAGTAGACGTTCTTATAAAGCCCTCCAGAGTCTCCACAAAATCAAAAGAGAAAACCATCCATTGTGTTTGGCAACCCAAATCTTGTAATAAACCACCTGATCCCATTGTAAAGCCACCTCCACTTACTAGTTGCACCCCAATTAGCACATAGGAACCCCGCATCTGCTAACCACACCACACTCACAACCATGCAAGCACTAACTAACCGACTAACTACATCACAGTTCATCATGTTAATGTTGTAACGGGGACACAGGATCACTTTGTGTCCATTGCAATGTTAACATTCATTTGTATATCCTCACAGAATCGGCGATCGAGTCCCTCAAACATGGCCGAGGTTGCAGGAACGAGCTCCCAGGCAAGCAATAATCCTCATATAGTAGACATTGAAAGTCTCCTTATTCAGGAGGAGTTGAAGGAACGGCCACAGTTGTTAAGAGCGATACATGTCATACCGATTCAAAATCCTCCCCAAGGTCACACATCGCCAGTTAGCAAGAACTCCCATTAGTTCAGTGAAGTTGCAGGAACCCTTGGAGAGGGCACCTATTTATGGGAGGCTGAGATAGAGTTTAACGGACGATGGGGCCAGTACCATTTCTTTACACAAGAGTTTGAAAGGGTTCGAAACAGTGAAGGATTGCAACCAATATGGAAGAAGGCTAGATTGGATGATTACTTCAAAGCTCAATTACCAAGGCCAGACTTCCTGAGGTGTTCATACCTAATTAGCACACTCACTCCCAACAAGGATAAAAAGGGGACGAGCACCTTTGTACTACCTTCTCTTATACAAGGAAATGAACTTAAGCGCTTTAAATTGACCAAAAATTTGGTAAGGGAAGCTCTAGAAATGCGAGGTATGCACATCCCTACAGAGAAGGAGACAATGATCTCGGACAACATGAAGAACAGGAACTTAACTAAGCTGAAGGATATGGTGGCAATGACACCAACTATTGCCATCCACCTCCGAATGTGCATGCAGCACTTTGCATTCCCTGCCCAAGAAAGATTTACGATGCCACCCAAGAAGATTTGGTTTAGCTTATACTTGGCAGACATGCTAAATCTGACAATCAATATGCCACATTCGATCATTGACCAGATAGATACATCTTGCACATCAATGTTGGTACAAGAAACAAAAGTCAGTGCTCTATGGATCCTGTGCACTTACCATAATTGTATATCACTGCTTGGCATATGATGTGCCAGTTCAAAGGGCACTCATTTGGACTAGGGTGCAAGATTTTCAGTGAAGAATGTCAGCTACAAGGCCTCCTTCAAAGAAAATGAGGGGAGCTATTCAAATGCCATGTGCACAGGCTCGGGTTGCTACCCTGACACCGGACATGGCTCCGCCACCCCAAAGGCGAGGGCAGCCCTTTACTATCAGATTACCAAGGCACAATGCAGAAGGGCATAATCTGATCTTCCCCCTGATCCCCATAGACTTAGAGTTTCCTCATGGTTTCATGCTTGAGGATTTAATTGATGAAGAGGTAGCAAGGATAATCAATGCTACTAATTTGGAAATCGAGATAGAGCAGTTAAGTGGACAACAAACTATCACAGACTAGCCCCATCCAACTCAACCAGTAGTAGTCGAAGTAGAGGACAATGAAGAGGAGACTGAAGAAGAGGAACAAGATGAGGAGCAAGAAGGACCATCCGACGAAGGGGAGCATGAATATGAGCAACACATTATACCAGAAGTTGTGGGAGCCCCAGCCTATACGAAGCAACTAAAAAGACTATATGATACTATAAACCTGGTTCAGGAACAACACAGATTATCTTTGGCAGCAAGAAGGGCCTTAATAAACCAGATACTTGAAGAAGGTGTGGATGATCAATACAGGGCTACCCTTGACATGATCGTTGATGCATTGGGGGTACCAGAGACTGTGCACACCGTCCTTGCACACTCACGAAAATTTGAGCAACGACACGGGAGACATCCCCGAAGACAAGGGAAGCAGATACATATTATGGTATCAGAACCACATGGCACCACCTCCACAACCATTGGCACAACACACTGCATTCAACACACTGACGAAGCCCATGCCTCAAGTGCACCCCCATCACCACCTTTACCACCCTCCCCTCCAACTCCACCCCCCTCACCTCCCACCACCACTATCACCACTACTGTCACGGCCATAGTCTCCACTTCCCTTAGTGAAGCACACACTGTGAGTCAACCATCACAATCCTCACAAACTGACACCACCACTATTGTAACTGCCACCACGGATAATGTAATTCTAACTGTAGTCACCGAAAATCCCATTCCTCCTATCACACTTCTCGACGGCTCACATGCACAACTGCATACACCATTATACACTTTCACGACCATCACCACACCTACCATTCCCATGTACACAATAAATCCCACGACCGCATCCACACAAGACCTCATGGACATATCACCCACATCTGCACCTCTCCCTCCCCCCATATTCCCACAATCTCCCATTCCCCAACCACCCACTTCACCATTCTCAAGCAAAGCATACACACTCCCTTTCCCTTTTTCCTACCCTCTTGCATTCCACACCTTCCCAACATCCACTCCTGTAAATAATGTATTCAATACTTTGTATCAATGTGTGTCTCAATTACAACATCATTACCATCATTTAGATGCTCAACATACGAGCCTGTTTAGAACCCACGAAACGCTACAAGAACGATTCACAAACTTGGAGAAGGATAAGAGGCTACTATAGCATCATTATGATACCTTGTAGAGAAAACATGAAGAATTAGTGGCCAATCCCCCCCAGCCAGATTCACAGGCACAACACCTCGAAGAAATGCTACGTGCCCAACTAGCAAAAAACCTCAAAACCCACTATAACCTCGCATTATTAAGGAAACACATGTCAACGGCTCTAGAAGAAAATAAATATGAACATCAACCTTCTCCCTTGGTGGATCCGGAGCCAGAGGAACTAGTTCCAATTGAAGTAGAGGAGATATTCGAGGACCCTTATGACCCATGCCTACACCTGGCGACAAACAAACAGAGGAAGGAATGGATACGTTTGAGATTGAAGCTCTAGAATGGATGCAAAGATTAGAAAAGGCAGGCTCAACTCATGCAGTACAGATACAGTCCATGTCTCGACTGGAAGAAGTTATCATCAAATCGGATTACTTCAAAAACATATCCCATCCTCGATGGATTGGCACTTCAGATGATTTGTATGTACCATTTTGTGCATTATTGGAGGATTATAATGCTGAGATAAAACATCGAACCACGAAAGAGCCAACCTCTGCAACACAATTTGCCCCAGATGACATTCCAAAAAGCGCGGCATAGGGCAACATATTTCAACCAACATGGAGAATACGCTTACTCAAAACCTACCCCGAAATGGTGCGCACATGGAACAATATGCCCTTATACATTAAGTATAACCCCTGCTATTGCCCTGTTTTTCAACGAAGATCATGGCCCGAGTACACCAAAACAATGAAGACCGTCAAAGGATGTGACAAATGGCTAAACTATGTATATTTGGCACCCCCTCGTGGCCCACCAATGGTAGCATACATGATTTCAACCATTCGACATAGAGGGCATTAGATTCAAGAATGTACCGGACATCATGGCACAGATGTGCCTCAAAATATTCGAACTTATGTTGGTCACCTTTCGGACCTTTAAAAATATCAAAGAACCTCACCTTTAGGCCCTAGGTTTCAATCAAGGCAACCAAGACCTCGTCTATGATATGAGCACCACCCCATCCATCAATGTTGTATATGCGTGGCATGCTCGTATCAAATATCTCCCAGCATGCTTCAAACAAACATTTGAAGAAATGTTTATCACAGGGTTCTGGGAGTATCACTCAAAGATATTCATACCCATACCATCTCATCCGTTACATTTATTTGCTGTGGAACATGCTCTACACTGAGAGAATCTATGCATACCACATCCGGAGGTACCTGAGCCAGTCGATTGGGATGCCTTACTCACAGATTTGGCCAAAGCATTGTGGTTAGCAGAGCATCATTTGGCCACAGATGTCGTGGAATACTACATCCAATGGTCCGCTCAACAAGGGTCTGTCAAAGATGACAAACGTGAGAGAGAGGGGAGTGTTGGCAGCAGTCAGGGCATTTCAAGACAAGGGAGCCAACATAAGGAATCAGAACAAAGAGAAGGGCCAACTAGACAAAGCAGTCAACGGAGATCCGGCAAATAGGCCTATCATTTTTCATGAAATAATATTTCCCAAATAGTGATCTTAGTCACTTCACACCATTGTAAATACCATTTCTTATTATTCCTACTCCATTTTGTACAAGCCGAGGAGTCCTCGAGCTTGAGGAGTATTAGTAGTATTTATGCACCAATTTTCATAATTTTTAGAGCTCGTTTGAGCCTCCAAAATAGCCTTAGAACCTAATTTTTAACTAGGCCGAACACTGGGTCCGGACAGGACCAAAGCTAGTCAAAAACTATAAAAAGAGCTAGAGAGCTCATTTTTTAGGTTAGCTTGTTGTAGATTTGAACTTGTATGAGAACTCTTTTGCAATAGAAGTTACTCCATTGTCTCTCTCTTTGTTCTTGCCTTGTCTGCGTGTGTGTGTATGTGTGTGCATGTTTGTGTGCTTCTCACTCACACACTTGTGCCATCACTTGTTCGAGGTCTTCATACCATCCTCATGTCTTCCCGGATTGACATTAAAGGAGGTGCTACTCATCACCGATCTACAACAAGCCAGAGGAAAAAAGCCTCCTAAAGAGGGAAAAAAGTGCCCCGATGGTCCTAGAGTGTTCACACACTTCACTACCTAAATATATCAACAGGTTCATCTCCTAATGGTTCTTATCCTTGGTTTCTTGTTTTCGTCTCGAGAATGAGTATGCCAAACTCATTTGTGTGGTTATGCTGATTGGTTATGATGTACATTGTTCCTTCTTGGGTTGATCAGGGTTGTGCAATTGAACAACTGATCTTCTCAAACCATCCTCGTAGATGTGTGCACCTAAGTGGTTGGTTTGGACATATTCTAGTTGGCTCCTTCGAGTCTTTCTAGATAAGCTACACTTAACCCTCCTTCTGGTCTCTCCATGCTATAAGCCATTTTAGAATCACTTGTCTCTGAGCTCAATTCGTAATGGTGGCTATTTAATTCTTTTGCCCAAGAGCATGCAATAGTCCCCACACTTGATTCTGATGACCTAAGGCTTCATCTATTTGACTTACCTATGTGTTTTTCCTGATCTAAGGTTCATGAATTTACTTACTCGATCACTCAATAAATGTTTTGGTTGCCAATACTTCTTTGTTCTCAATTGCTTGTTTCATTTTTAATTCTTTTAAACTCTTGTATTGTCTCAATGTACACGCAAGGAATCGACTTTTCGTTGTATATTTAAGTTCTCACAATGTCAAAATTAAGTTCTTTCCTTTAGGGTTTTCATTATCTCAACCTCTTAGCTTACTCTTGGACTTGAGAAATCAATGCTCTTGTACTTGAATCATTGCTATCGCAGTTGCATTTCAATCAACAATGCTACATGCACTTAGCCTAAGCTAGCAATTGACTGAGGGGGTTGAGAGTTCTTCCAACCTCAAGTTAGCTTCGTTGAATGCCATGGTGCCCAAGAAGACATGCTTCCGAAGCCTTCCTTAGCTTCGCCTTTTTTCCTTGCTTTGGATGCCCTAGGATGACTTTTAATAAACTTGCAAGACTCCAAAGTTTATACCAACTTTTAACTTAAATGAACATGAACTTCGATATCTACACCTTTAACGGTCCTTTTTCCTTTGGCAAGATTCTCAGGTGCCCCCTTGGTTTCCTAATCCCACCCGTGTCAACTTCAATTTATCCTATCTAAATATCAACATGTTATTCTTAAGAAAAATAGTTGAGTTGCATGGATTTGAAACAAGCTTTCCGATGAGCTCTAGAGCTCCAAAAATAGATTTTGTATGAGAAAGTTATGAACGTTCAGGCTCTCGGGGTTTAAAACCGACAAACAGGGCTTTTTCAAATATAGGATAAGGGGCCTCAAAGATGTACTAATCAAAAAAATTCACTCAAAATTGACCTTAAAATTTTCCAAGAATTCAATAATAATTTTTGCATTTTAGTCGAACCATCGTGATGATCCGCAAGATCGCGATGGTCTGGGACCGTCGTGATGGTCTGCTTGAACCGTCATGAGTGCTAGTTCCTTGTTCACTGCATCACTCCCAAGGGGGATTTGTTGATATATTTAGGTAGTGATGTGTGTGAACACACTAGCACAGTTGGGGCACATTTTTTCCTCTTTAGGAGGTTTTTTTCCTCCGCTTGTATATACACCTATTGCCCTAATGGGTCACTTATCTTTGTACATTCTAGTGGTAATACATTCAGCATTGTGTGTTGTGCTCCAAGATTCTTCTTCTTCCTTGTGCTATTTTTGTGCTTTTCGCAAACCTCAAACTCCAACAAGGGATAAGTGATTGTGCACATATGCTCTTTGGAGTATCTGTTTTTAAGATCCATAAAAAACAATTGGTGCATCAACCATTTAGTGGAATTTTGATAGCTCCAAAGTGACCCCCTTGGTAAGATTGGTCTCTTCATCTTCCACTCTAGCCTACATCTACACCCCCAACTTCAACAAGGCATTTCTGTTCGTTCAAATATTGGATTTCCATAATTTTTGTTGCGTCTTGAAGTTTATCTTTTAGATAACATCAAGAAACAAAAATCAAACATTAGGCTACATGTCAAAGGCTCTATAAAATTTTGCTGTAGATTTTAGGTACAACTTCCAGAGCCTCATTTGGGCAACCTAGGAGTCCAAAATTCACGATTTTCACCTAGGAATACATCATCAAGTCAACTTCTAGGTGTTAGAAATCAATTTTTTTGAATGGAAAGACCTAGTAAGGATTGGTGAGGATTAATATTTGCTCACAAGCTTCTTATTTTTTGGCCATTTTGAAGACTCGATTGTGTTTTGGATTTCTAAGCTTCTACAAGTCGATGGGACATTTTGAAATCATTTTTGGGATTTCTAAGGATCAAGACCTGAGTTTGAAAGCTTGGACTAACAATTGAACCTTGCATGCAAAGCTTTGAAGAACATTGAGTCATTTCTTTCATTCTGAGTACTTTATGTGCTTCCTTTAGTCTCATTTTCAATAAGTATTGTTCAAAATGGAAACTCAAGCTAAGGAAACTGAAACCATTAGAAATTCTTCAACACTTAGAACAACAGAAAAATCAAGAACTAGAAATGCAAGATATTGAAGTAGAGGTTGATCTTTATGATGTGTTTATTTCTCATACTTAACATCACGACCTTGTCAAATTAGAACCCCTCTTAAGGAGTATGAACTCAATTTTTAAGCATCTGAAAGCTCAAATGATCACTCTTGAACCTCATATTATCTCTTTGCTCAGAAATAGACAACATGACAAAGAAGCTCTTGATGAAACTTATGTTATGGTTAGGGGAGAAACTACACCTCTTAGCACTTTAAAGGAAAAAAATCCTAGGGATACACCCATGCTTAAAGAAATAAAATGAGACTGCTTGTAGTTGTTGATGCTTATCTGCTAGAAGAAGAGAGGCATATTAGCATTGCATAAGAAACACGATGTTATGGTGTTCTCTCCACAATACTAACATGACATCCAAAGTGGTTAGGGGTTAGCGGGTGAAGTGTTTGTGATGTGTGTGAATGTTGGTTAGTGTTGGAGCAAGTCTATGACAAGCCTAAGTATTGGCTTGAGTCCCACAAAGTCATAGAAGAAGCCTTAAAATGAAGACAATGTAAAGTTCACTTGTGAACTACCTCTTGTAACTTTTAAAGAGTTTACTTAATGTAAAAGTGAAAGAATCTTAAGTGGTTGAGTCCACTTGATCAAAAAGGGAAAGAGGAGCCAAGAATTCATGATTTGTGGTAGATAGAGAATCAAATCAATCACTAATTGATTGGAGAATGATTGAGGGAAGTTAGCCTCCCAAACTCAACTATAAATAGATGGCAGTTTTAGTCGTGGTTAGAGAGACCTATGTGAAGACCTCCAAGAGCTGAGATTTATGCCATATCAAGGGGTGATTCCAAGGCACACATATGTACCAATAAGTCCATTGTATTGTACAATCAATATACTTTCATTTTCATGATCATTTGAGTTCATATTTCCATGTTCTTGTGAAGTGTACTACTCACTGCCATATCTCTCAGTTTTCTCAGTCAGATTGCAGAGATGGTTTCTCTAAGCTTGGTGCATCATTTTCAGTGATTTAACTTGGTAAAGTTAGCTCTATAAGTCTACTACATGCTCATCAATGTTTATTTCATTTGGGTGTTTCAATCTTCAGTTATGTTCAGTTGAATTCAACACTCTCTGTTCATTTTCACTTCTCTGTCAGTTACCCGACTTTTTTACTCATCTTGTCAGAGTTGTTTCTCAGTGTGTGCTTACCCAAATTCCATGATTTAAAGCTTGTTGGATTTAGCATACTGTATAGTATAAGCATACAAATTTCCATAATCATTGGTTTCTTAAATCTGGAGTTATGTTTATTTTTCTGCTCACTAGTCTCAAACTATAGCAGCCCGTGAAAATCGGGATGATGTCATCAGTTGTTAAACATCATTCTCAGTGTGTGGTTCATTATTTTTTATGAGATTACTCTTGAAAGTTAGCTCTTTAATTTAATTAGACTTACCCAAGAGGAATTAAGCTAATTGCTGCTGTGCTCAGAGAATTATGCAAAACACTGGACAGGTGTATGAACCAAAATAGCAAGTTCTTCACCTCTGAGCTAACTCCAACTTATCTGTTTTGATTATCTTTTTGAGAGTGATCTTCCAAGGTACATAGGGTGTCTAATACATCCATTGGCAAGCTAAAAGGGGCCACCATATACTCATGGAGTTCATTTGGCTGGTGTAGATCAAGGATTTTGCAACACCTCTTCATCTTCAAGCACATACCTATCCATCTCTTCACAGCGGTATCAGAGCAAGGTTGGACAACATGGTAGATGGATTTCCATCATCAATTGACAAACTGGACAGAGGTAACTACTCAGCTTGGTCATTAAGAATGGAAGCTTATCTCTAAGGTAGAAGTTTATATGGTTATGTGGCTGGAGATGAAGTTATGCCAAGTTTCAGGAACAAAGGTCAACCAACACAAGAAGAGCAAGAAAGATTGAGCACATGGTGCTCCAAGGATGCACTTGCAAGGTCTTATCTCCTCAACTCTATCTCAGATTTTTTGTTGCCTCACATTAGAAGTTGTGAGACATCTCAGGAAGTGTGGGATGCACTTGAAGCCTTCTTCTCTTCAAGTACCAAAGCTAGGAAGCATTAACTATGGTTGGATTTCACAATTCTCAAGAAGGCTCCCAAACAAAATGTGACTGATTTTGTCACAAAGCTCAAGGACATAGCAGATCAGTTGGGAAGCATTGGAGAGGTAATAGATGAAGAGAAAATTATAAGGCAGGTCATTAATGGCTTGAAGGCAGATGACAAGTGGGAAGTATTCACCACAGCTATGGATTTGTACACGGACATGCATGTACCTCATTTCAATACACTCATTGGACAACTACTTATTCAAGAGGCAAAGCTTATCAAAAATGGAGAACGCTATAAAGGTAATCAATCTTCAGCTTTATACACTGATAAAAGAAAGTCCAAAGATAACAAAGGAAAGGCAAAGAAAGTGGATGATGAAGCAGGTACATATCAAGCTAACTATGCAGGTAGAGGAAGACATGGCAGAGGTAGAGGAAGAGGAGGTAGACAAGGCAGGGGGAGATCCCAAGACTCCAACTCATGTTCTATTTGTGGATAAACTAATCATACAACTGAAAATTGCTTTAGGAATTCCAGGAATCAAAGAAGCAGAGGATACTATAGAGGAAATGGCTACTCAAGAGGAAGGTTCAACAATTATCATGGCAACTAAAACAACTACAATCATTCAAACTATCAAGGAGGCTATAAAGGAAGGATAGACTTCAATAACTACACAGAAGACTCAAACAAAGAGGATTCATTATTGATCATGAACATGGCTATGCCACAAGGTAAATCTGATGAGCATGTTTTCTAGATAGATTCAGGTTGTTCAAATCATGTGGCAAGAAATGTGGCACTCCTATCAGATTTAGAAGATCTAAGAGAATAAGCATGAGGTACAAACAGGAGATGACACAAGACATCCTGTGGAGAAAATAGGCAATGTCAAAGCACCTGATGGAAACATCAACCTACTCAGTAAGGTACTCTATGTCCCTACCATTACAAAGAATTTGATAAGTGTTGGGTAGATAGTAGAGAAAGGGTTGCAAGTCAGGTTCACAAAAGCAAGAGCATTTGTTGAAGATCCAAGTCAAGGATTCAGAAGAATTGCAAAAGGTGAAAAGGCAGGTAGATTGTTCACATTTGAATTACAAGACACTAAAAACATTGCTCTCTTTAATTATGGTAGTCAGACACTCACAGAACTGGAAGTATGGCACAAAAGGTTAGCACATATTGGTGAAAGGTCATTAAAGCAAATTTGCAGGGACCAAAGTGTACTTGGACTTCCTAATTTGTCAAAACAACATATGATTTATAAGTGTAGTGCATGTCAATTTGGAAAGTCTCATAGGTTACCATTCATGAAGAAAGGTTATATTCATGGAGATCTCTTGAAGTTGGTTCATACAGATGTATGGGGACCTAGCAAGGAAGCTTTAATATCTGGATCAAGGTATTATGTCTCCTTTATTGATGATTGCAGCAGATGGACTATCCTATTCTTTATGAAACACAAAGATGAAGTTTTTTCATGTTTCAAAAGATATTTGGCTCTTGTGGAGAATCAAACAAGTAAATCTCTAAAAAGGCTAAGGTCAGATGGAGGGGGAGAATACTTCTCCCATGAGTTTGATTCTTTTCTTCAAGAAAGAGGAATCAAAAGAGAGGTAACTACAAGGTACACTCCTGAGCAAAATGGAGTGGCAGAAAGGAGGAATAGGACAATTGTTGAAGCTGCAAGGTCCATGTTAAATGAAAAGCATTTGCCTAATTATCTATGGGCTGAGGCTGTATCTACAGCCACTTACTTGATTAACAGGTTGCCTTCAAAATCCCTTGATGGGATGACTCCATATGAGGTTTGGAATGGAAGAAGACCAAGCTTAGATCATTGTAAAATTTTTGGATGTATTGCTTTTGCTCATGTTCCTTCACAGGTTAGAGGCAAGATGGATCCAAAGGCAGAAAAGGTGTGTATTTATTGGATATGACAACAATCAAAAGGGCTACAGGTTATATAGCCCTACCAACAAAGGATTCTTGGTAAGCAGAGATGTAGTTTTTGATGAGAACAATTCATGGTATGAAGATTCATGCAGGAAGGTCAATTTACCATATGATCTTGAAGAAGATTTTCCAAAGCTTGGTAGAGAACAACCAAAGATTGAAGAACAAGACACCTCGGAGGATGATGAAGAATCTCAGATGGAAAAGATCAAAGCATGGAAGTCTAAAGGTAAAGAAAAATTGCAGGAACTTGGACATGAGGCAGAATCATCACATCATGGCCTAAGAAGATCTATGAGGGAAAAGAAAAAACCAGAAAGGTATGGGTTTGACACCTCATTAGTAACTAAACATTCTATCTACATAGCACAGGACATAAACCAAGAGGAGCCATCATCCTTTGAAGAGGCCAAAGCAAATCAAATGGAAGCATGCAATGAAGGAAGAGATTGAAGCACTTGAGGAAAACAACACTTGGGATTTGGTGCCCAAGACTTCATCCATGAAGGTAATAGGCTCAAGATGGGTCTATAAACTCAAGAAGAATTCTGATGGTTCCATTAACAGGTATAAGGCAAGGCTTGTAGCAAAAGGCCTTGCACAAACTCAGGGAATTGATTATGAGGAGACCTTCTCTCCTGTGGCAAAGATGCCTACTATTAGGGTTTTGCTTAGTATTCCACTCATCAACAATGTGCAGACATTCTAACCAAAGCATTGGATGGTACAAAGCTTTGCAAATTCAAGGCTATGATTGGTTTGCAGGTAATCTTGGAAGATTGAAGACCTGAAGCATACTTGGCTTGAGGGGGAGCTGTTGGAGCAAGTCTATGACAAGCCTAAGTATTGGCTTGAGTCCCACAAAGTCATAGAAGAAGCCTTAAAATGAATACAATGTAAAGTTCACTTGTGAACTACCTCTTGTAACTTTTAAAGAGTTTACTTAATGTAAAAGTGAAAGAATCTTAAGTGGTTGAGTCCACTTGATCAAAAAGGGAAAGAGGAGCCACGAATTCGTGATTTGTGGTAGATAGAGAATCAAATCAATCAGTAATTGATTGGAGAGTGATTGAGGGAAGTTAGCCTCCCAAACTCAACTATAAATAGATGGCAGTTTTAGTCGTGGTTAGAGAGACCTATGTGAAGACCTCCAAGAGCTGAGCTTTATGCCATATCAAGATGTGATTCCAAGGCACACATATGTATCAGTAAGCTTATTGTATTTTACAATCAATATACTTTCATTCTCATGATCATTTGAGTTCATATTTCCATGTTCTTGTGAAGTGTACTACTCACTGCCATATCTCTCAGTTTTTGCAGACAGATTGCAAAGATGATTTCTCTGAGCTTGATGCATCATTTTCAGTGATTTAACTTAGTAAATTTAGCTCTACAATTCTACTATATGCTTATCAATTTTCATTTCATTTGGGTGTTTCAATCTTCAGTTATGTTCAGTTGAAGTCAACACTCTCTGTTCATTTTCACTTCTCTGTCAGGTACCCGACTTTTTTACTCATCTTGTCAGAGCTGTTTCTCAGTGTGTACTTACCCAAATTCCATGATTTTAAGCTTGTTGGATTTAGCATACTGTCTAGTATAATCATACAAATTTTCATAATCATTGGTTTTTTAAATCTAGAGTTATGTTCATTGTTCTGCTCAGTGGTCTCAAACTGTAGCAGCCCATGAAAATCAGGATGATGTCATCAGTTGTTAAACATCATTCTCAGTGTGTGGTTGATTATTTTTTATGCGATTAATCTTGAAAGTTATCTCTTTAAGTTAACTAGACTTCCCCAAGAGTAATTAAGCTAATTGCTGTTGTGCTCAGAGAATTATGCAAAACACTAGACAGGTGTATGAACCAAAATAGCAAGTTCTTCACCTCTGAGCTAACTCCAACTTATCTGTTTTGATCTATCTTTTTGAGAGTGATCTTCCAAGGTACATAGGGTTTCTAATACATCTGTTGGCAAGCTAAAAGGGCCCACCATATACTCTTGGAGTTCATTTGGCTGGTGTAGATCAAGGATTTTGCAAGACCTCTTCATCTTCAAGCACACACCTATCCATCTCTTCACAGTTAGTAGGTTAGTGTTCACCCTAGATGCATACTTTTGGATGTGCAATGTACTCAGAATGCACCTACATACGAGTGGATTGATTTACAAAATTGGGTCAAGGGGTTCGCTATGGGTTTAAGTCTCCAAACTTTGATCGTGGGATTGTAGCTTTTAGTGGTGATGGCATGTAAAGATTTGTGGACTAGATTGTGTTGGATTTGGGAATTTTTGGGTACCCATTTCCCGACAATCCTAGATGTGACCAAAGATGTAGTGGTGTGGAGTGTAGATGTTTGCCATCAGATTTGTGCCAAGAGTGCTTGTGAGTGTTGATTCAATCTTGTGAATGGAGGTGAGGCTGTTTGAGCTCGTAAGAAGGTCTTGGGCACCCATATTTGTCTAGTCTCAAGAGCCGAGGGTTGTTCACCCTTGCGTATCCAGATCTGCTTCATGCCAAGAGCTACTTTATATTGCACTGGTCATTGCTCATGCTTCTTGATTATCGGCCTCCTTTGTGATGTATGTTGTCCTGCTTGCTCTCCTAGGAATCTCTTTGGAAAAGAAGGGAACTCCTCATGGACTTCTGCACCTTTGTCAAGAGTGATAATCTTATGCACCATAGAACTTTGGACAAGAATAGCATCGTTATCTTTATGCGGGTTCCTAGAGGGACCATGATTTGGTGCTTTTTCTAGTGGCCTAGGTGCTTGATTCTCTAATTCAATTGTGATGCGATTTTGGCTCACCCAAGCCTAAAGAAGTCCACTTATCAGGTTGAGGTTGACTGCATGATCATAGATCCAGTATTGGCCCAAGACAAGAGGTTTGGTAAGATCCTCGTCTTCACACACTAGCAATTTGACTGCCATTAGAACCTCTTGAATGTAGAGGGGAAGTTCCACCTCACCCATGCAAGGGGTTTCCACACCTCCCAATCCTATGAGATAAGCCTCAATAGGATTGACCTTCAAGTGCAATTCTTAGCAGTAAGAAAGTCGACCTGCACTAGTGGCTGCTCCTGAGTCAATTAAAGCTCTTATGGTCCTTGCACTCTCTCCTTGTCCTACCTCTAGGGTCACAAAAGGTTGTCGATCAACTATCCTATGGGAACATTCACCTGAAGCCTCACACATGGCCATGTGATAACCTAGAGCTTCTTGAGTGTCAGACATAGGCTGATCTCTACGTTGTCTTCGCAATTTCATTCGTCGAATGCATTCTAAAGCTTTTGCTTGTGCTTCTTCTTGAATTCGCTTTTCCTCTTCTTTACGTTTCTTTGCAGTATTGAGTCAATTTAACATCTCCTCCATGAGGGGTTCTTGATATAACTTGACTATGCATCCACTGATGTAACTTGGTAGGATGTCGCCTTCTAGAGTGGCTAGTTGAACTGCTCCACTTGTGGAGATCCTATTGATAATCGTTGGTCCATAGCCTCTCTTCTCTAATTTCTAAGCATGTTGCTTCAAAGTGTAGATTAAGACTAGGTCTCCTACTTTCAAGCCCTTATCCTTCACATGTGCGTCAAAATATGCCTTTTGTCGTTTCTTGGCTGCATAAATTCCTATTGCCTCTCTCAATCTTGTTTCACCTAGTCATTCAAGACCAAAGATTCTAGAGGAGAGCTCATGGCATGTCCAATCATACTCTTGTGCTACTTTCAATGTAGGTATTAAGAGTCCAATGGTAGCACTGCATTTTGGCCAAACACCATCTGAAAGGGGGTGGCTTGGAGTACCATTTTATAGGCAAGTCTGTATGCCCAAACAACGTAGTGTAGTTGTTTGTCCCAATTAGAGCTTTTATTATTCATCAATTTCGTCAACACATTGCATAGAATCTTATTGGTGTTCTCGGCTTGTCCATTAGCTTGTGGATGATAGGGGTCAGACTTCTTATGTATCACCAAAATTCTTGGAGAAGGCTTTCGATGACTTCATTCAAGAAGTGCGTGCCTCTATCACTTACAAGCTCTATTGGTAGCCCATATCTAGTGAACACATTCTCAAATAAGAACTTAGCAGTCGTCTAAGCATCGTTCTTTGTTGTAGCTTTTACTTCTACCCATTTGGTTAGATAGTCTATGGCCACTCAGCATGGGAACCCTTAGCTGGGGGATTAATAGGACCAACAAAGTCTATTCCCCATTTAGAGAATGCCCGTCCACCCATCATAGGTTTCAATGGCATCTCATCTTTGCATATAGGATACTGAGTTCGCTGACAAACGTCACACCACTTCACATAGGTATGTGCATTCATGTGAAGGGTTGGCCACCACAAGCCTACAAATAGGATTTCCTTAATCACATGGTATGGTCCAAAGTGTCCTCTGCTACAACTTGGTGAGCAGTTTCCAAGATCTTAAGATATTCACTCTCCTGGACACATAATCTAAGATATTCGTCTTTTCCACGCTTGTATAAATTATCGCCAATGAGTGAGTCGTCTAGTGCCTCCTGTTCTAATTAAATATATATACATACACATACACATACATATATATACACATATACACATACACATATATATACACATGCATACACACATATACATGTTTTAGGTCTAGATCTTTACGATTAGGATTTTAGGGTTTTTACACATGCATAACATATATACACACATACACATACACATATAATACATATATACATGTATATACACATGCATACACAAATATACATATTTTAGGTCTAGATCTTTAGGATTAGGGTTTTAAGGTTTTTACATACATATAATTCAATTAAATTTATATAAGAAAAAAATAAAGAAAAATTAAGAACAAAAATCTAAATATATAAATGAATATATATATATATATATATATATATATATATATATATATATATATAGGATAATTGTATAGATAAATAAATATGAAAAGAGCTAGTGTTTTAAATAAATTAATTAAATATATATAATTAAATATATGAAAATAGGATTTTGAGGTTTTTTCAAATTAAATATATAAAAATTGGATTTAAAGGTTTTTTATCAAATTAAATATATATAATTAATATATAAAAATTGGATTTATAAATTTTTAAATCAAATTAAATATAATTAATTATATAGAAAATAGGTCTTTAGGATTAGGGTTTTAGTTTTTTTAGGTCTTTAGGTCTTTGGGATTAGGATTTTAGTCTTTTTTAGGTCTTTAGGTCTTTAGGATTAGGGTTTTAGATTATTTTAGGTCTTTAGGTCTTTAGGTCTTTAAGTTTTAGTATGAATAAGAAAAAGAAAATAAAAAATTTATAATATATAATTAAATCCATATATATTTCAGGTTTAAGTCTTTAGGATTATGGTTTTTAGGTTTAATAAAGAAAATCAAATATTCTAAAATTTCCATATTCTAAGATGTTTGTATCGTAGGTGGTGAACCACAATGTAAAAGCTTACAAAGAAAAATGGATGCAACTTTCAGAGAAAAGGCAATGAAGTTTTGCATAGTTAACTCTCAGCCTATACAGAAGTGGTTAGAAAAGTATGAGCTTGCCAAGGAGACAAACGCAAAGGAAAGATCTCAG
>CM035418.1:140433920-140461420 GCA_020310875.1 Ceratopteris richardii | reverse complement strand
CAAAGAAACATGGATGCAAATTTCAAAGAAAAGGCAATGAAGTTTTGCATAGTTGACTCTCAGCCTATACAGAAGTGGTTAGAAAAGTATGAGCTTGCCAAGGAGACAAACGCAAAGGAAAGAGCTCAGTTTCGAAGGAATCATTCCACTTGATTTTTTCCCCTTCCAGAAAGTTTCGACCTCTTCCACCCTTTCCAATGAGGAGATGGCTAGATACCGCGGTTTCGCAAGCAAAGGTAGTGGGTGAAGATATCTCTCAAGAAGAAGAAGAACTCGCAAAGGGATGTGATTGGGAGTATTCTAAATACGGTGCACTATGATCTCATGGACGACACTTTCGGATCGCATGAATCGATAAAAATAGGTCTACTTTTGATAGTGGGATGATGGTGAACTTTTTGCAAAAAAGTAGAGCGAGTGCAAGAGATGATAATGCTCAAGAAGGCTAGCTAGATTATTGTGGAGTGATTCAAGATATCTTGAAACTATCCTTTAGGAAGTTTGATTACTTTGTTTTTTATGTGAAATGGTTCAAAGTAGTCACCTTTGGAAGAAACGCAACAATGAGGCGGGCTAAAAGTGGTTTGCTTCAAGTCGACTCCACAAAATTATGGACGGATGAAAGAGATACATTTGTACTTCCCAAACACTATGAGCAAGTTGTTTTTATACCAAATTCAAAAGAACGAGAGTGGCTATTTGTTTTACAAGTTGCCCCACATAGTAGACAAATTTTGGAGAACATAGATGTAGAAGAAATTCCATCTGTAGTGCACTCTGAGATTCATTCGATAGTCGAGGAGGAAAAGCTCATTGTTCAAGAAGAAGAGGTCCTCAAAGAAGATGAGATATAGGATGAAGCAATAGATGATGATCAAGAAGAAGCTAGCATACCAAGTGTTTTAGAAGTCATCAATATAGAGATAGATATTCGTTGTGCATCAGATCTCCAAGAGGATGCTAGAATAGAGGAGTTTTGAATCAAACACTTGTACGTACTAATTTTTTTTAATTTTTTTGCTATGTTCTTTTGTACACTACCATTTCTCTATATTAACTTTATTATCATATGCTAATTATTTGAGTTATTTTGTTACAGAGCACGATGGGAGACAGTCCTCCAGTCACTCCATATTCCATGATAGAGGAGTAGTTCTTATAGTTCATATCTCAGGTACCTCCTGCGTATATGGCTGCTGCGTCACAATACTGGATTGCTCGTGGTAGCACTCTCCCCGGCCTCACTCCTACGAGCCTCACTCCCACCGGTGTTACTCCTACCAGTGTCACTCCTCGGGATGGTGCTACTCCCACCAGCGGTATGTCTCCTAGCTTTATGACTCCACCACTACCATCTTTTCAACCATCCCCTACTAGCTCTAGTAGTAGACATGTGCGTTCGATACCTCAGTGTGATACAAGTGTCCCAGCCACACGTTTAGATATGGTTGGACCGTCACATTTGAGCAGCAACGGATATGACACGATGCATCACGAGTTTGTAAGTACCATTTGGTTTATTGAATTTGTTTGTGCTAAGCTTGTCATGTATGTTCCTCTAATGTTTTGTATATTTGTTGGAGGAACTGGCAATGGGTCATCTTCCAACACAAATGGAGGAGGCTTATGGATATCGTCATGGATTGACTGCACTATTGGAGGACTTGAAGGGACACAGTGCGGTTGTTTCATGGGAGCATTTGCGATGAGGTGATGAATTTATAAACTTGGTTTTTACTTGTTGTTTGTAAATCTCATGTGAATTTATCTCATTTCATGAATGTTCTTTGTTGCAAGACTGCTAATATGGATGTTTCGATCATTTTGTGCATGTGTATGACAGTGGTGTGCCACAATTTTGTATTTGGCTCATATATGGGAGTGATGCACTAAAATTTTGTATTTCATTCTTATATGGCAGTGCTTTGCCACATTTTGTATTTCCCCCATTTATGATAGTGTTTTGCCACACTCTTGTACATGCTTCATTTATGAAATATATAACTTTTTTTGTACATGGTTCATGGTTCATTCTGATTATCTCTTTTGTGTCCGATAGTATTTTGCTTTATGAAATCATATTTTGGTTACCATTAGAGTACACACCACATGTACTCGGTTTTTTTTTGGCAGAGTGTATCGTCTTTTGCTAAACAACATCATGGTAATGTTGTTGTAGCAAAAGACAACACACTCTACCCAAAAAAAAATTTGTAGATATGATTGTCAGTATAAGGGATGGTACTTCCAGCATGGTCGCTGGTATAAGCTACGATACACCCAGCAAGCGCCAGCATGCATGATGGTACACCCAGGCAAGCACCAATATAGGTGTCGATATGAGCATCGAAAATGTCAATGCTCATACCAATGCTTATACTGACACCTATACCGGTACTTTGATACTGACGCCTATACCGATAGCTACATCGAGGTTGGGGCAAAAATGCGGCCGTTCAATTTCCTTAGTAAAAGCCTGGGTATACGGCTGATATGTTGTAGTGAATACACAAGCACCACAAGTAGCTCTACTGAGCTTCACAAATGGAAATTACGATCTGGTGTATGACATGAGCACTACTCCAAGCATTAGAGTAGCATATGCATGGCATGCCTATACCAAATACCTTCTAGCTTGTTACAAACAAACCTTTGAAGATATGTTCACTACAAGCTTTTGGGAGTATCACTATGAGGTGTTTGCACCGAAACCGACATACCTACTACACTTATTTGCATGTGACCAGGCTATGTATTCTGAGTATTACATGATGCCACAACCAAATATCACAAGTGCCATCAATTGGATTGCATTGCGAGCCAATGTGGCAAGAGGATTAAGGCTCTGTGAACACGATTTGGCCATAGATGTTATCCAATATTACATCAACTACCCTACAAAATAGAGGTCTATCAAGGGTCACAGACGGTAGAGAGGGGGGTGTTGGAAAAATTTGATTCAAAACTTTTATAGCATATGTACACATGGATCCTAGTCTCTCTACAAGAAAATGGTGCGAGCGCCTTGGATAGATCAATGTCCTCCCATAGTAGTGGCATAGGTTCAAATCCTGCACAACAAAAAACGCAATTTTTTAGATGCTTTTGAACATAAAATAGCGAACGGAGTTTTTCATGGATATGAGCGATTGTAGAGCTTTTCCGACAGCTTTATTGGAGTGATAGATTTTTTGGTTAAGCTTTGAAGTGCTTTTCAAGAGGATAATCAACTACTATAAAAGAACATGCTTGGTTCATTGTCTTGCATCCTACACCTTTTGCAACCCAAGCTTTGCAGCTTGGTCCCTCAAAAGAGGTGGTGCTCTTAGCACATGGGGCAGCCATGGTGCTATCTTGGAGCATGTTGAGGAGCGGCTATTGAGTTCTTCTTGAAGAAGACGAGTGTGCTCACACTCTTGCTTATGGAGAGGACTTATCTGTTAGCAGCTTGGTGGTGTGGATCGGCCATTCACATGATGTATTTGAAGATTGTCTTCCACATGAAGATTTCGGATTACTTCAAAGACATTGGATGGTGGTTAGCATAAGATTTACATCTTATGTTAAGAATTTAGGTACATGTTCTCTTTATGCACACAGGTTCTACTTGGAGTTTATGGAGGCAGTGGCATCCATATCAGGAGGAGTCCTATTCGGCATAGGTACAAGAGAATCAGTACATGTATGCTTTATGCATATTTGGATGAGGTGTTCGAGAAGGTATGTTCATATGAGTTTGAGGATTTCTGGCAGCAAACTTGTTAGCATTCTTTGCTACTTTTGTAAGTACGTGATCCTTTCACACACGTATCTGACTTAGGGTCTTCCATAGCCTAAGTTTAGATGAGGGTTTGTTGATTATCAATTTTAGATTGATCCTTGCTCTTTTTGTCACTCATATTCAATCTTCTACAACCTATTAGGTCACACATCTTATATATATTCAGATTTTTGTCCATACATCTGAATATGTTTGTTACATTTGTATATTCACCCATCCATCTATTTTTGTTCACATAGAGTAGTTGAGAATTTTGACTCCCACGTTGTAATTTGACATTTGTACATATGATAGTGTGAGTAAGCAATGGCTTACGTAACACTTTACACATGTTGTCTAATCTCTCTCTATCTTTGTCTCATCATTTGTATGATTAAATGTGGTATGTTCATGTTTTGTCAATATTGGAAGATTGCTGATTTCTATGTTGTAAATGTTGGACCTATGGAACTACGGACCTGTGGTATAAGTTATGGGCCTACTAAATTTTCCACATTTGGTATCATAGCTTTAGGGTTTTGGTATCAGAGCATCCAGGCTCTCAGATTCCCAAGTTCCCAAACTTCTAGGTTTACAACATATGATTTAGGAGCATCTTCTAACATTTGACATTTGACATGGGATTTGGTTCCTAAACCAAATAGTCAGAAGATCATTGGATGCAAATGGGTCTACAAGACAAAGAGGTTTGCAGATGGAAGTGTGTCTAGGTATAAAGCTAGACTTGTTGTGAAAGGGTTTGCTCAGACATATGGTATAGATTATGATGAGACCTATAGTCATGTGGCAAAGATGAAAACCATCAGGACACTCATAGCTATTGCTGCATGTAAAGGTTGGAAATTATCTCAATTAGATGTGAAGAATGCTTTTTTAAATGGTTACATTTGAGATGATGTTTTCATGGAGCAACCACAAGGATTCAGAGATGAAAGGTATCCAGATCATGTATGTAAGCTCAAGAGAGCTTTATATGGTTTGAAGCAGGCCCCAAGAGCATGGAATTATAGACTTTTGAAGTTCTTGAAGGAACTTGGTTTTCAAGGATCTAAAGCAGATAGTAACTTGTTTGTTAAGGCAAGTGATGATGGGTTCATTTACATGTGCATATATGTTGATGATATAATTCTTACAGGTACAGATGAGAAAGACATTCAAAGCCTAAAGAATCAAATGGAGAAAGAGTTCAAGATCAGTGACTTGGGAAACTTGTCATATTTCTTGGGCATGGAGATCTCATACACTCAACATGGAGTGTATGTAACTCAAGAAAGGTATTTGAAAAACTTGTTGATCAAGTTTAAAATGGATGATTGCAGGGTAGCACCTACTCCAATGGAGGTGAATCACAAATTGAGCAGATATGGAGGAGAAGAGTTCAAGGACATGAAGCTATATCAAAGTTTGGTTGGTAGTCTGATCTATGCTACATTAATTAGGCGTGATTTGTCATATGCAGTTGGAGTATTATCTCAATTCATGCATTGTCCTAGGAAAGAACATTGGATTGCAGGTCAAAGAGTGTTGATGTACATTAAGGGTACACTCAGAGAGGTTTTGTATTATGGTTTTACATCAGATACAAACATCAAGATTTATAGTGATACAGATTGGGCAGGTAATCCTGATGACAGGAGATCAACTTATGGATATTTTTGTTATGTGGGAGATAAGTTAATTTCATGGTGTTCAAAGAAGCAACACACAGTTGCTTTATCATCCACACAGGCTAAGTACAAAGGTGTGGTTGAAGCTGCAAAGGAAGTGATATGGCTTAAAACTCTTATGAAGAGTTTTGACATCACTCAGAGTACACCCACTATTCATGGAGATAACATGAGCTCATTGTATTTAGCTGCTAATCCTGTTTTTCATGCCATGACTAAACATATTGAGATTCAGTATCACTTTCTAAGAGAGAAGGTGATGGATAAGGAGATTGAAGTAATACATACTTCAACAAAAGATCAGATAGCTGATATGCTAACCAAAAGCTTGGATGGACCAAAGCTACAGAGATTCAAAGACATGGCAGGTATAAAGAAGATAGAGAAAACCTCAATTGATGATTGAGGGGGAGCTATTGGTGCAGGGCAATCAACAATTGAAGTTTTGATGAGGGTTTAAACTCAAGGACTGAAGAAAAGATCCAGATATGAAGCATGAAGAAAGTACATGTTCAGAGAATGAAGATGTGTATACATATGTACATTAATTTAGAGTTAGCTCACTTATACTTTTGTATGGTCATGATCTTGTTAATATTTGCCTATATATACAAGGAAAAATGTGGGGGCAAATATGAGAGAGTGTGTGAGAACAAGAATAGAAGAGAATTAGAAGTCATTAGACACTTGTGAAGTGTGTAGAATAGCTCTCTCATCCAGATGTAAAGTTTTCCAGTAATGAAGAAAAGTTGTGCCTGATTTTTCTGAGTGTTCTCCTTCTGTGCTTGATCATTTCAAGAATCCTTTTGTAGATGTCTAACTCCATAGTTAATGAGTCTATGGTTAAAGTTTGAGAGCCTAATTGTAAACAGGCTATGAGAATTATGAGTAGGAACATTCATATGTGAAGAAGTGTTGAGTGTCTTCTGAAACAGGTGCAATTTTGATGGTCAAAGAATTGATCATTTCTCAGTGCACAGTGTAAAATTTTGCACAAATGAGGAGTCAAAATCTAAGTTGGAAGGTAAGCCATCTATGACTAAAAGCATTTGCATAAACGGGTTCTAGTTTGAGAGAACCAAGCTTTAGACGTTGTAGGTGTCAAAGTCGACTATAAAGAACTACAGTTTTAGACTAGGTGACTTGTTAAGATCATTTCTCAAGATCTACTGAGTCTTTTGGAGTGATTTAACTTGGAGGAGGTGCGCAAACTATAGACGACATCTTCTGCAAAGTTTTTATCAAAAACTTTACACATTTGATAAGTCAATGAGTGAGTTATGTGCAGCAGAATTTCTGTGTAGTCATCTTCTTCATAGTTTGTTCAAGATTTTGGAAATTAAGTATTGATCCTCCAAATTGGTGAAGGTTTTGAGTTACTCTTGATATAGAGGTGGTCTAACTTCAAGAGTAGCTTGTTCTTTTGGAGATTAACACTCTCCATCAATGATAACCCTCTGTTCTTACCAGAGAGGAATAGGACTACAAATTAATTAAGATCATATGAAGAGTGGAATCAATGAGAACAAAAGGTAATGTATTGTTGTTTGTTAGCATACAAGATAGCATGATTGGTCACATACAAGATGCCAAAAATCCAAAAGATTCTTGGAATATTTTGATCACATCATATGAGACCAATACAAAGGCATGAAAATTCCAACTGATGAATGAACTCCATACACTCGAGAAAAAGATCATGTTGATTAGTGAGTACATATTAAAATCAAAAGCATACTTGAGTCACTTGCATCAATTGGCATCAATGTAGATGAAGTTAATTTCGTGTCTATGTTGATAATTGAAGAAAAGAACCTTGATGAAGACTCAAAATCACAATGAAAAGCTAGTTCTGAGTAGGTATTCTAGTCTGGTGGAGGAACAAGCTGAGATAGATGCTTTGAAAGTGGAAGAGGAAACAATAACTAGGACCAAGGTCAACAACACATTAATGCAAGAGGTAGAGGACAATTGTGAGGCAAGGTGAGCCAAGGAGGTGCAACAATTTCCAAATAAATGATTCAAGTAATCACAGTAAGGGATGTTGGAATTGTGGTAAACTTGGTCACTTTGATCATGATTGCAGGTTGAAGAATCAAAATAGAAGAAAGCAACAAAACAATTATGCATCCACAAGTGCAGATGATTTAGAGAAGTTGTTAAATGTCCAACATCATATGATGAACACAATGTCTGATGATGTTTCAAAATCAAATGATAATTTTTGGTATGTTGATTAAGGTGCCTCAAATCACATGACTAGCCATGTAGAGTGGTTTAGTAGTTTGCAAAAATTGCCAGTTCTTGGGTTTTTTGAAATATGTGATGATACATCATATCCTATAGAGCATAGTTGAAACATAGCACTATCCATGGAGGTTGGGAAGGTAAAACATCTTGTTGATGTACCTTGTTCCCAATGTAACAAAGAGCCTAGATTTTGTTGGACAACTGGTTGACTAGGGATTGCCAAAGGGAACAAAGTGGGTAGGATGTTTACCTTGAGTGTGAAGATCGTTGAAATGAATGAAGCCATGCTTTCCAAAGGTGAAGGTGTTATGTCTAACATAGAGATATGGCACAAGAGGACATGAAACTTTGTAGAGGCTGAAGTTGATGTAGTCAAAGGAGCTTTTCAATGGACTACCAAATTTCAAGGTTGTTGAGATGAAGAAGGTATGTGAAGTATGTCAATTTGGTAAACAGACAAGGGCATCATTTCCATAATGTTAGTGAGAAAGTGCTAGAGATAGTGCCTACATATGTTTGGGGTCTTTGGAAAGACTACATATATGAGAGGTTGTAGGTTTTATGTCACTTTCATTTATGAGCATACACAAAAAGTATGGGTAAAGAGTATATTCACACATTAAGATCTAATGCAAGAGGTGAATACATATCAAATTAATTAAGTAGTTTTCATAGAAGTCATGGAATTCAAAGGTAGTTTTCATGCATGTACACAACACAATAGAATGACATAGATAAATACAAAAATAGAAACATTGTAGAAATAGCACGCCTTGATGGCTGAGAAAAATATGCCTCATTATTATTGGGTAGAAGTTGTGCACATTGTTGTATACATCACAAATAGAACTGGTTATTGTTGTACATCAAGTTACACCTAAAGAGAAGCTTATGGGTAATCCAAACTTATCACAAATGAAAGTATTTGGTTGTATTGCATATGCACATGTTTGAGATGAGTTGAGGATAGAAATTCATCCAAAAATAGAAAAATCTATCTTCATTGGGTTGTTCCGCGAGCAAATGGATATAAAAACCTTATCACATGTCAGGTGAAGGTAATATGAGATGTGATGTTTGATGAAATGGAAAGCTATTATGCTAATGCAAAAGAAGGACTTAATGTTGACTCAAATGAAAAAAGAAATGTTGAAAACTCAAGTGTAGAATCTCAAGTTTTGAGTGGACCGGATGTGTAACCTTTGAATAGTTCTAAATCAAAATTATGGAGTGGAAGATTGCATCGTCAAGAAAATTCATTGACTACATCAAAGGAAGATAAAGAAAAGATTTGTGCTCATAAAAAAACATCTACAAGTTTTGAAGACATTGGAGAATCAAGCCGTTCAAAAAAGAGCCTTGATTAGGAACTTGAATTTCCCTCTATTAAGACTCTATTAGTAAGAAGGGCACATGGAGATGATACAACAGTAAGAAGTAACCCAAGACCAAGAAGATTTGGGAGGATGCAAAATTCACTTGAGCGATTAAATAGATGGCTCATCATTGTACTTACATGACCAAGGTAATACAAGATGTTGAACCTTCTTATTTTGAAGATGCAATTGGAAATGCAAATTGGGAGAAAGCTATGGATGAAGGTATGGCTTCACTTTATGGAAATGAAACATGCAATCTACTTCCATTGGTGCAAGGAAAGAAACTCATAGGCTACAATTGGGTTTACAAAGTAAAACATAATATTGATGGTAGTATGAGTAGGTTTAAAGTACAATTGGTCTCAAGATATGTTCTTTTCCACATTCTAAACAAAAACCACATAATTCTAGCTCTAGGATGATAATTCAAAGGATGAGGATAATCTTCAATAAAGTGGTTATTGTTCAATCTCACTGAGCACATTGAGGTGCACTATCATTATGTCAAGGAGAGGTTCTTTGTTGGAGAGATTATTTTGGCATATGTGCCCACATAGGAGAACGTTGTAGACCTTTTCACAAAGGCTTTGCCTAGGCAGAAGTTTGAAGCTTTTTGCAAAGCTTTGGGCTTACTTCCTTTTTTTGGATCGATACCACATAGCTTGGCACTTCCTTATACATGAGTGCTAGCTTCTTATTCAACGCATCACTCCCAGGGGGATTGGTTGATATATTTTGGTAGTGATGTGTGTGAACACACTAGGACCATGGGGGCACTTTTTTCCCTTTCCAGGAGGTTTTTTCCATGGGTTTTATATATTCTTATAACCCTAATGGGTTACTTATCTTTATTCATTATCTTGGAAATACATTAAATGTTGTGTTTTGTGCTCCAAGATTCTTCTTCTTTCTTGTTTTGTTCGCGTGCTTCTGCATAGCTCAAACTCCAACATGAGAGACTCAAAGTGAGTAGCTTAAGAAATGGGTAAACTCACATGGATTAGAAATGAGCTTGCTAAAAGCATGAAGTAGGATCTTCAAGCTTCTAACCAAGTACAAAGTGGGTGAGAGGCCTTCCTTATATAGATTTGGAGGAAGCTCTGCAAAGTACATCACATGTGGGATAATTCCCCTTGAAGGAGAATCAATACTGTGGTAGAAGCAAATGACAAGATATCCAAATACAATGAGATATTGAACATGAATGACTTTCCACTAAGGATGAACATCAATATGCTTCTCATTTTGGCATATTGCTTTTATACTCAACTTGAAACCAATCAACCTTCAAAATTGTTGAGAAGATTGTTTTTATGCATAGGTTAAGGTACAAGTTCCAAAAGATGTAAATACCTTTGGAAGGTCTTCAAATACTTGGAGACAGCTCACATAAATGATTAAAGATGGCCAAAATAACATGTGAGGTCTAGAAAATGGTGACTCAAATGAGTGAGTCACAAGGGAGCTGCATTGGTGTCCTAGTGGAAGGTTGATGTGGCTAGTTCTCAAAGTCCAACCATATTTTGCTTATTTGAGCACTTAAGTCATGTAGTACTTCCATCCAAGTCTCCACCACAAGTTTACATGTATTAGGAAAGTTTTAGGTTAGTTTTCCATGCTATAATAAGAGGGGAGATGTCATGACCTAGTTTAAAGAAGTCCAAGAGATTCATAAGTCTATCTCTCTCCTGTTGTAATTTTTATAGATAGAGATTGTAGAGCTTGTATCTCCCTCATTATATATCCAAATTAGATGTTTGAATGATTCATTGGAAATCTCTTAGTGTCTATTTGCATTACATAAGTTTTCATATTCATTGGTGTTGTGAGCTGAGAGTCGTCCTCTCTGCGAGTAGTGTGTGTTCTCGCGTTTATCTCTATTCAAGGTCTCCATTAAATATCCAAGTTTGTAGAGGTCATATCTCCTTATGTACTTATCCAATTTGAGTGTTCTATAGCTCATTAGAAAGCTCTTGGTGTCTAACATATGTGGGTAGAATAGTTTTGAAAATTCCTAATTGGTTTGTAAGCACATATGCCAAACTAATCTCTCTCATAGATAACCTCTCCCTGACATAATGATAATGCATCTCAATGTGCTTGTGCAAGCATGGATCACAGGGTTCCTTGCAATTGCCAATGTGCTTTGACTATCAATGAAGATGGTGGTGGCAGAAGACTAACCAACACCCAAATCAACCAAAAGACGTGTGAGCCACACACACTCGAAAGTCACCGTGAAAGCTACCCTATACTCAACCTCACAACTAAAAGTGGCCATAGTAGGTTGTTTCTTACTCAACCAAGATATGCATGAGCTACCAAGCATGAAGCAGAAACCACTAGTCAGCACATGACTATCATAGCAACCAACCCAATCTGAGTCTATAAAAGCATGTAAATCTGGCGGTAATGTTCCGCCCTTGGGATAAAACAACCCAAGTAGTTGGGTACCACTCAAGTAGCAAAAGATGTGCTTAACTGCTTGCCAATGCTTGACATGTGGGCAATGCATAAACCTGCTCATTTGAGAGACAACAAATTGAATATCAGGCCGAGTTATGCATAAGGAAATCAAGCATCCAACAACTTGCTGATAGAGAACAACATCAATGCATCTCCAACATCATGAAGACTCAACCATAAACCTGTTTCCATAGGAGTGGAAAAAGGTTTGCAATCTTCAAGGCCAAAATGTTGTAATGATGTGTCAATATAATTTTTTTTGACACAAAGCTATTCCCCCATCAACTTGCGTAAATTGAATGCCCAAATAATGATGCAAATGCACCAAGTATGACATCTCAAAAGAGGCATGAAAATTAGCCTTAAATTTAGTAATATGCTGCTCATTAAGGCCAATGAGTAGCATGTCATCACCATACACAACAACAATCATAAGTACATCATTTGCACGATTAACATATGAGGTGCTCTCAGTTTGACTATTCTCAAAATCATGTGCAATCAAGTAGGCATGTATCTTTTCATTCCAAGTACGTGGTGCTTGTTTCAAACCATATAATGCCTTTTTCAATTTGCACATTGTGTTTTCATGCCATTTCTACACATGACCATGAGGTTTAAGTACGTACATTTCTTTATGTAACTCGTCATTCAGAAATGTATTTTTAATGTCCAACTGATGTACATTCCAACCATGATGAGCTACAAGTGCATAGATGCTATGAACGGTGGTCATTCAACAAGTAGGTGCAAAGGTCTCATCAAAATCAATGCCTTTCTCTTAAGCATAACCTTTTGCAGCAAGCCTAGCCTTATACATATCAACTGTTCCATCAGGGTTATGTTTCAGCTTGTATGCTCATTTAGTGCCAATGGCCTTTTTGCTGAGAGGTAAATCACATAAAGAGCAAGTACCATTCTTCATAATAGCATCATATTTTGATTTCATTGCAACCATTCATATTTCTGAATTTATGTTTTGTCAAAAGAAACAGGCTCATTCTCATCACAAAGACTAGAGGTAGTCATTGCATAGCAATCTAATGCAAAGGAAGCACTATGAGAGCCTTAATGAGTACGATATGACATAGGTGCATCTAACTTGCTATCTCTTAAATTCTACATAAGCCATTTAGGCATAAGTTTTGCTTCCCTACATCAGGCCTCTCATCAACAAGTGGATCATGTAAATCTTCATAAAAAATGGGATGATCTCCATCATCATGTGGAACCTACAAAGGGTGAGAAATTGCCTCATTTGGACTAGCACTTGGCTGTACACCTATAAAATAAGGAAGCATCTTTGAAGCTAACTGATGTCTTCTTAGTACATGAAAGTAATGGCTAAATTGCATCTTCCACAAAAAAAACATCACGGCTAACCAAAATGCATTTACTTAGTGGATGATATAGACAATAGCCTTTTCTTTCAGAATTGTACCTGATAAAAATACATTTTACTGCTTTATAAGCTCCGTCTGTGCTTTTCATAATCGTTCGAAATCTCTCTTCGCTGCTTATGAGGCCGTCGGGATTCGAACCCACATGGGTGCTCTGGGAGGCGCTTGCCTTAACATAGTCACCCTCTTCTTTTGCTTGAAGAGAGTATATAAAAGCTGCAACCTATGCTTTGCAGTTCTGGACACTTCGGACTATTCGATCATTGTTTCCAACAATCACCCCTTCAATGTCACAATAGTACAAAATGAATTGAACATGTAACTTCATTCATCTGCAAACTTCATAAGCTTCAAACTTGTACTCCCAAATTTGACCTTCCAAACATTTTCTTCAAAAGTCTTCTTCAAAACTGAATTTGACTTTCTTCAAACTTCAAAACCCTGAACTTGCTGAATATGAACCATAATACTTGAGAAAATATGCAAACTAGATATCCAATAGTGTACTCATCAAGCAATCATTTGCTTGACAACAAATGTAGCAAGTACTGACTCTGAACTTGCTATCTCCTGTCTTCTCAAACTTGAAAACATCCACTAGGATCCACATATTTGCATTTACCTTACGAAAGCTTTCTCAACGTACTTCTATTGTATCATGTAAATACACTAAACAAAATCAAGAACTGAATCTTGGGACTTGTGACTGACAACTCACAACTTAGTGTATTATGAACACTGTTGGTTCATCTCTGACTATACTCAAGTCAACTCAACTCAAATCAACTCATGAATCTCATTAAAAAATCTATGATCTCATCACGTCTTCATCCTTGTTCAATCTGTGAATCCTTCATAATTCTTTCCTTCAGAATCTGGTATAAACATATATGTGCGCACCTCTAAAACATACCTCTCTGAAATATGAAGCTTCTCTTCAATAGAATTCTGGAACCTTCTCCTGAACAGGAACATCCTAATAGGAACTTTCTCCAGACATTCTCCTTCTTCCTTCTTCTCTCAAAGCTGGAACATAAAGAGAAACTGACAAAGGAAATATAGGAATACTTGATATAGGAATACTTGGAATACTTATAGGTATGACTCTGCATTCTTTCACATATGGCTGAAAATAAGTCTTCATGTTTCATCACTCCCCTAGTGATTTAACACTAGTATCTAGAATTCTTCAAATATATCAGACTTTATGAAATCTGGAACGTCTTCCTTCATAAATATGGTCTTTCATAACATTAATACATGTGTCCGAAAAAAATAATATGAACCCTTTTATTAGCATTGTGCACATGCCAATAGCTTTCCCTGTCATTCTTCATATTCCCAAAATCGAGAATAAGGTTAGCTGATCATAAAAACCTAGCTGAAAGCATTTTAGGATTCATAACCTTGTGCAACATAACAAGTATCTTCTTTTATTTCTCTACAACACTAATCTGATAGAACCTGAATCTTTGACTTACTTCTTCCAATGTTAAAGAACTTCACAAACAAAGGATAGATATCTGACTCATAAATACTCAAGAACTTCAAGAACATTAAAGATCTATCAAGATCTTACAAGATAATCCAAGATCAATAATTTCTCCAACAAAAGACCTATGTAAAATTTGCTCTTATCAAACCTTCATGATTGAATGTTTGATTTGTTACCTGAATGTCTCTAAGTGTCCATGTTTCTTACATAAAGTTGTAAAACTTTCTTCAAACAAATCCTTCCGTAGAATCTGCAATTCCTACTTGAAACATAAGTGGACAAACTTCTCACCTTGAGAACTCCAAAAGCTGCAAGTTGATACTTCATATCTTCATATTCTACCCGGCTGAAATGTGAAATTACTTGCTTGAATTTCTTTTGGCTAACTCCACTTCTCAATTAAGTGATTGGATCTGGATTGGAGCACCTTTTTGAATACAAACATGTATCCAAAAGCCTAGACAATCATAGAAAGTAGATTCTCCAACTTACTGGTACAACACAAAACTCTTTTTATCTCAAGAGTTAGATAAAGAAGAAATATACTTCTCTGCAAGTTGTCATATACCAAGTAGCTCTAAATTGACACTCCAAGAATTCTTTGAGGGAACATATCGCCACCTGCTCAAAATCTTCAACTTATATATGAATCATACATATGAGTCAAAATATACAAGTTGTCTTCAAAATCTGCTGCTTTTTTTTCTCTCAATACAATTCTTTGTCAAATCTACTAAATCATGACCAAGTATAATGCAAACAAAAAACTACTTCTTCTTTAAACTATTGTTCTTCCTTGAATTTGAAGTAGCCTTCTCTTCATCAAGTCTTGGTCTTCAAACAATACTTCTGTAAAGTATTTTCATACTTTTTCCAAAAGTATTCGGTTGATAATAGATCATCAACTTCATACTCTACACTGATAAACATGTGATCATACTCTACACTGATAAACATGTGACCGAATTGTCTAATTTTCAAATCTCTACTCATCTAGATTAAGTGTGTATGTCAAATGTCAAATGTTGGAAGATGCTCTTAAATCATATGTTGTAAACCTGGGAGTTTGCGAACTTGGGAATCTGAGAGCCTGGATAAGCTCTGATTCCAAAACCCTAAAGCTCTGATACCAAATGTTGGAAATTTAGTAGGCCCATAACTAATACCACAGGTCCAAGCTCCATAGATCCAGCATCTACAACACAGATTCGAGCAATCTTCCAATATTGACAAAACATGAACATAGCACATTCAATCAAAGATAGAGAAAGATTAGACAACATGTGTAAAGTGTTACGTAAGCCACTGCTTACTCACACTATCATATACACAAATGTTTGAATTTCAATGTGGGAGTCAAAATCTCAACCACTCTATGTGAATAGAAATAGATGGAAGAGTGTATATACAAATGTAACAAACATATTCACATGTATGGATAGAAATCTAAATATATATATGAGATGTGTGACCTGATACGTTATAGAAGAGTGTATATGAGTGATAGAAAGAGGAAGGATCAGTCTAAAACTGATAATCAGCAAACCCTCTTCTGAACTTAGGCTATGGAAGACCCTAAGTCAGATACGTGTGTTAAAAGATCACATACTTACAAAAGTAGCAAAGAATGCTAACAAGTTTGCTGCTAGAAATCCTCAAACTCATATGAACATACCTTCTCGAACACCTCATCCAAATATGCATAAAGCATACATGTACTGATTCCCTTGTACCTATGCCGAATAGGACTCCTCCTGATATGGATGCCACTTCCTTATACTTCAAGTAGTACCTGTGTGCATAAAGAGAACATGTACCTGAATTCTTAACATAAGATGCAAATCTTATGTTAACCTCCATCCAATGTCTTTGAAGTACACCGAAATCTTCATGTAGAAGACAATCTTCAAATACATTATGTAGATGGCTGATCCACACCACCAAGCTAGTGATGGACAAGTCCTCTCCATAAGCAAGAGTGTGAGCACACTCTTCTCCTCCAAGAAGAACTCCATAGCTGCTCCTCAACATGCTCCAAGTTAGCACCATGGCTGCCCCATGTGCTAAGAAGCACCACCTCTATTGAGGTACCAGAGCTCCAAAGCTGGTGTTGAACTAGGTGTAGGATACTTGATAATGAGCCAAGCATGTTCTTATATAGTGTTAGAGGTTTATCCAAAAGCATGCTCTAAAAGCATTCGCATAAAACTCCATCACTATGAAAAAGCTACGATCGCTTAATCGGTACCGGAAAATATCTTCGCTAAAAACAAAATCTTCTACGATGCTCCGTCCGTGCTTTTCATAATCGTTCAAAATCTCTCTTCACTGCTTATGAGGCGGCCGGGATTCGAACCCACGTGGGTGCTCTGGGAGGCGCTTGCCTTAACATAGTCGCCCTCTTCTTTTGCAAGAAGAGAGTATATAAAAGCTGCAACCTATGCTTTGCAGTTCTGGACACTTTGGACTATTTTATCATTGTTTCCAACATGTATGCATATATGTATCGATGTATTTATGTATGCATGTTCAACATGTATGCATATATGTATCGATGTATTTATGTATGCATGTTTGTGTATATATGTATGTGTGTGTGTTTATGTATGTATGTGCATATGTATATATGTATGCACACATGTTTATAGGCATGTATCTATGTATGTATGTGTATATATGCATGTATGTGTGTATGTTTGTGTATGTATGTATGTATGTTTGTATGTTTATATGTGTATGTATGTATGTATGTATCTTTGTGTACATATGTATGTATGTTTGTGTATCTATGTATGTATGCATGTATTCATGCATGCTTGTGTACTTATGTAACTATGTATGCATGTATGCATATATGTATCCATGCATGTCTATAGGTGTGTATATATGTATGTATGTATTATGCATAAAAAAAAGTACTTACAATAATTAATTAGCCATAATCCATGGTGAGTTAACTTCTTTGAAAAGGTGAAAGTGGGATAAGTAAATGTAAAGAGAGAGAGATAGAGAGAATGGGAACGGGAGAGAGAGAGAGAAAGAGAGAGATTGTAATGTTTTCTTCGTTGCATCCCTCTTTGATATATTATGTATAGAGTGAGTGACCAAAGAACGATGTTTTTTGTTGCTTAGCATCACCGTTATGTGAATGATAAATTTGATTGTTACGTAGCATCACTTAAGTGATACCCAATCATTGCTTTAGAAATGCTCCTTTTAACACCTTATACACGACAAGTACACATGGTTTGGAGCATCACTTTTGGATGCCGGTTATGCGAAGATCAGCCCATTATGTTTCAAACGATCGACGTTTGTTAGATCAACCTAATGATGACATTATGCCACTCTAAAAGATGTTTATGTTTGTTAGATCATTGTAGGGGTCTAGTTCTTATAGTGTCTTCATCATACTACCATTACTCATGCTGACTTGCATGATTCTATGTGGGTAAATTGACATGCTAAGTTCCATAATCTCATTCCTGGAATCAAATCTCACAAACTGTTGAAGGCAAAATTTAAAGTTTGGAAGGATGTTATCAACAAGGCAGAAGGAACCTTAATCTCCCACATTTTTACAAACTCAACTTTGTCCAAGATTGTGAAATGATCTTTATTCAATATACTACTTGCTTCCTACCCAGATAAATTGGCATCTCCCCAAGAATAAAGTTGACATCTTCTAGTGTGTAAACTACATCTTCAGTGGTAGCACAAAAGAAAAACCCTTTCCATCAAGCATAGCTTTCTTCAATGATTGATAATTCATAAAGGGTTATGGACAAGTAACAAAGCTTATAAGATGAAAATCGGCATTGGCCTTTCTTCCAGATGTTCTTACTATCGACAATATCACACATATTTCCATTAACTAACCATAGACCAAAATCCTGTGCAAGCTATTTAAAAAAATGTGTGAAAATTTTCATCCTTCTCCCTTCAAGTGTGAAGAGATATTCTTGGGGGAATGTAAACACTTTGAGATTCCACTGTGAACCTATGGAGATCGGACTTCCTTTGATAGTGCTGGACAAGTAGAAACAAGAGCATTATTTAGAGCAATAATCAACCTATTTTGCATGAATTTTTGTATATACTTAAATGTAATGGTAGATATGCTCTTAGTAGAATCAGAAACTCATTATATGAGAACTTGTCAAAGCTGAGATGGATTGTCAGATGTACCCTCGGAGCTGGTGAGCAGTGAAAAAATTCGAGGTGTTGCTGTCAGATAACTTGTCGGAGCTTAGTTAGATTGTCAGATGTACTCTCAAAGCTAGCGCAATACCTAACTAAACAAATGCACAGTCAGATCGCTAGTCAACAGAAAGAAAAGAAGAAGAAGAAGAACATGTATGACCTGGTGAGTGTGATAGACTAAACAACTGGTACTTGCAGTTAGAGGACTTGAATTTGCTTTCATGCTCGGGACATAAGTGGCAAGAAACCAAGAACTCATCCAACGGATGTGGTTTAGCGGATATGCCTTGTATTCCTAGGCAGATGGCCAGTGTTCAAGTCCCACCTGAGGCTGGATGTCTCAGAGTTCCCCAAGATGGGTGCCTCTAGCTTACGAGGTCGGGTGTGCATCTTTCCAAATTCATTGTACTCTAAAAAAAAAAAAAAAAAAGTCAGAACATGATAGATGGGAAACTCCATGTGATAAACGGACAATCCCCCACTTGCGATGGATGGGCAATCCCCCGTGATTGATGGGCAACTCCCCCCCTGCGATATACCCCCACCTGCGATAGATGGGCAACCCCCAGTGATGGACGTCATTCGGAGTTTTTAATTCACAAGTAATTTGCCTCAATGAAATGGGGCACTAGCACAAGAGAGTTTCTATGATTGTAGTCTGTATGATGTAAAAGCCCTCTGAGATTCGTCTTCTTGCTCCTTATTGAATCATGGTTTTGTTTGAATCTCAAAATCGTTTGGGTGGTTGAATGGCCTTGTTTTTCTTAGGGCATTTATTCGAAGGAAGTTTTTTTTTAGAAAATGGGAGCTCTTAGTTTTTGAAGATATCTTTTAGTTTTTCTCCAAATCCTTTTTTCATCATTCTAAAAAAAAAAGCATTTAAAGTAAAGAAAAAGGGTTGTTGGGCTGCTTGTCTCTTGAGGTGGGGGTGAGGGTTCAACCCCTTCCGGCTGTATGTGAGGGACATGTATGATTGGAATGATGTATCATGTGGCTGATATGCCATCGCTTACTCTGCCCCGCAGTAGTTGTGACTGTAGTTCAACTTAGCTATGTAAACCCCTGTTCTTGTGGAATAAGGGGAGTCCCATGGGTACTATGCCCCTTCTTGTATAGCTACAATTTCAAAGTTAAAGCTCGAGGGAGTAGGCCTTGGCGGAACCTCCATTAAAAAAAGAAGGAATAGACATGAACTTCTTTTTTGCTCCATCAATGGTCATCAACCCTATAGTATTATCCTCTAAGGACGGTGTCACGGAGTGGTAGAGGATGTGATAAGTGACCCGAGGCATGTGAAAACAACAAAGATCCATGGTTTGGCAGGTATATTCAATAGGTGATATGACAAAAGATTTTAAAGGAAAAAAGAGAGAAAAAAGGAAAGGAAACAAAGAGTGCCCCTCAATGGGCTTGCCCTCTCCAATTCTTGGAGAGGATTCTTGCTAAACAAGATGATCTCAAAAAAAAATCTCATCATATTATAGTTGTTTGGTCCAAAAACACCTTTGGACTCCCTCAGAAAATGGTTTCAAAAAAAGTGGTTACCTCGTGGCTTGGTGGTTTGTAAGTGCCAATTCCTGTAGGCCAACCATGTTCTTTTGGTTTTTGAGAATGAGAATATGGCCTTCCAAGCCCTGTAGG
The DNA here is from genome assembly GCA_020310875.1 of Ceratopteris richardii. Classification (NCBI taxonomy): domain Eukaryota; kingdom Viridiplantae; phylum Streptophyta; class Polypodiopsida; order Polypodiales; family Pteridaceae; genus Ceratopteris; species Ceratopteris richardii. The sequence continues at coordinate 140,441,138 of CM035418.1, read as the reverse complement.
TTGGAGCTTGGCAAGTATGATGCTCGACATTATGTCTTTTCAAAAGGTTCTCAAATTTTGTCTAGAAGAAGTCCAAACTGGCTCATTTCGTGTTGTGGCTGGAAACCACTAACCTTCCCTACTTTCTTCAAGGTTTTATTACGGAGATCCTTGCTCAAATTGGTCACCCGTTGACCTCCAAGGAAGATGTTGGTGTTTTAATCTATGGAGGCATGGTACACTCTTTCAACGCTAGATTGCATCCAAATATTTGTGTTGAAGTAAACCTTAACTTAGTTCTTCCCTCCAAAATCAACATAGACATTGGTGAAGGACTCCCGCTTGAACAGGAGTTACATTACAAAAACTTACCCAATTCTTGCTTTCACTAGAGGGCACAAGGTCATAGGATCAAAGAATGCCCTCTAAGGTGGAAATCATTTTGGCCAAAAGAGAATAAGGAAAATGCTTAGGGAAATTTTCAAGCTTCACTTGACAAAATCATTATGAGCCCTAAAGATAAATCCCCAGATCTAGAAGCAAAAAATTCAAAGGATGTAATTCGTGGATCATAATTTAGAGGCCTTCACGAAAGTAAGGCATAGAAGGAGAAGAAGTCTCAAAGGAGGAGGTGGGGCCCATCCCACTCACTCGGTCACAACTAACAATATTTTCTGCAATCTAGAAAAGGAGATCAATATTTTATACTACCATGGTGAATGAAAACAACAGATGAATGAAGAGGAAACCTCAAAGGTTCCTTCAACAAGCAAGCAAGGTAATCAAGAAGAAATCATATCTAGCAAAGAGGATGAACTCACATCCAGTAAAGAAAATGTTCTCAACTCCAGTAAAGAAGATAACATCGATAGTGAAAGTTCTATCATCGGCTCCACATTTTAGGTAATCATGTGGACTCCTTGGCAGGGGTGGTTTCTCATAAAGGAAAATTCCCTAATCGGACTCCCATGGATGTGCCCCCTCAAAGGACATCTCGTGTGCCAAGATACCTCAACCTCTAGAAGAAGAGAGGAAGCTAGAAACAAGAAAAAGATGATCAAATATCTAACCAGCAAAGATACCTCCCTTTGTAAACGATTGTTGTTTCGTAGAACATTTAAGGGGTCTGACCCCTCAAGAGAGACCATGTTTGGTAAATGGCTTCAAGATAAAAATGACAAACTATATAATGTCTTCAAGAGATCAAAGTTGATGGAGTCAAACTACAACAAATTTTAAAGAGCATCTCGATGTCTCATGTGTGGATTATCACACAACACAGATGTGAGAGCGATGAGATGGCTGTTGGCTTCAATTTGATACGGCAATCATTCTTGATGGATACTATAACATATCAGAACCATCAGTGGATTGTTGCATCTTTTAGGGACCCTCTTCTACTCACCATTGCTTTGGATTATGCTCCTAATCAAGACACAAAAAAATTAGATACTTGGCACTCTCTAGACTCTCTTAGATTCAAGGTCATCCTCTATGATGACTTTAATATTGTGGAAGTTCTTGTCTTATAGATGGGACCAAAGGGGACGAGTTATAGAGTGAATTGAGAAAGATGCATGGAATCAGGTTAAGCTACACCACGATCTGATTGTTTCTCATGGTCAAACCTCCAGTCAGGCAAAGATTTGGGAAAAGCTAGACTTTATAGAAGCTATATCTCCTAGAACATCATTGACAAGCAGGGTACCCCATCCCTTTCTCAATCCCATCATATAAAAAAGGATTCTTCGAAATACTGTGCATCTTCTCGATTCCCCTATCACTAGCATAGAGATTCTATAGGTTATTGGCACTCTTCTTAGTGGTTAAAAGCTGGGTTTTGGATGGTCCCACCAATGAGTTCTCAAGACTTTCAAGAATGACTTAGTAAAACCGCATCTTTTGGTGTGGAAGGAGGCCTTACACTTTGGTGCTCCCCCTAACCTTCTCAATGAAGGAGTCATTAAGCTAATTCACAAAAAAGACAAAAGAAACACGATTGAAAATTGGTGACCCATCACTATGCTACACTCACTCTAAGATCTTAACTAAGGTTATTGTGAATCACATTACCTTCCATTTGTGCTCATGGATCAATGAGGACCAAAAAGATAGATCCATCTTGGATGCTATTATTAATGCGTGGGAAGCACTGAAATTTTCTAAGGAATCTTCCAAATATGTCCTCATCGTCAAGCATGGGAGAGTAGGCCTCGACCCAACTTCCTTTTGAGACTCATTTTATGTGATAGATATGGACCTTTCTTTCTACTTTTTGAGTAGAGCAACTGTTATATATTCTGGATTAAATTTCCAGAGCTGATTTGTAATATAGGGGCTCCCTCCCTCCCCATGACGATTATATAACTCTTCCTTATTTTCATCGATTTACTACCAATTTCCAAAAATGAAACAAGCTGTTATCATTGTGTGAATTCACCAATAAACACAGAGCAGAGGCCCTCAGAAAGATTTGGGACACGTCATGGAACATTTTCCCTACAAATGTTCCGAGCCCCCTTCCCTTTGCCCCCTGTGCAAACTCTAAGAGCAACAATTACCACGTGGAAAATAACTTGAGATAAAAAGATATTTTATTTGTTTGTCCATTGTTTAGGTGCTTGTTGATTCTTCACCTTTTTTACATCCACAGAAGGCGTCGTCACTAGAAACACAATCCATAGTTCCGCTGTTATATTTGAATACAAAGATGAAAACATTATGTAGTTTTTTAAAATTTTTAAATAGAACTTTACTCATTTTAATTATCAATGTTCCACCACCTCTGTCTGAAATCACTCTAAAATTAAAAAATAAAAAACCACCTAAAAACCACCATCCTTATCTGAAACCCCTAAAAACAAAAAAATAGAGAAATCGGATAGTTTGTCATCGTTCATCCATCCTTATCTTCTCGGAGAAACGAGCAATGGAGCAAACATTTATATGTGCTTTTGATTCATGTAAAGTTCATGTAAGAAAATAACAGCACATCGGAATAGACCTGTAGACAGAGTTGAGAGAAAAATGTAGACAAAGATAGACGTAGACTGAGAGATAGAGAATTCAAATTCTCAGATTGTCGAGCGTAATGCAGTTACAATGATGATGCTGTCTACCTGTGCGCTCCCAATGTGGAGCTTAGATGGCGATCTAGACAGACTCTAGATGAAGGGCTTACTAGTGCGCAATGCTATGTAAAGCTCAACCTGGGCCGTGCTTATATAGCTTTTACAATGCGGTTGGGTATAGATAAACATAGTCGGGAAAACCGCGTGACACCACAGGGCCTTTATTTTCACCTTAAATGGCAACCTAATGGCGTGGAAGTTTATGCCCTACCTAACCTAACGGCTAGGCTCACAAAGATCATCTACAACCATCAACAGTCACACATAGACCTCATCTAACTTGAAAGTTAGGGTTCCACAAATGTCGAGACTCTCATAATGACTTCTCTTCATAATGGAGGCCTTACAAATTAAAGCACCATGGATCATTTGTGGTCACATGAAGATGAAGTATTGACCATATCTAAGAGTTCAAATATATGTGCTCTAATGGAATGGGGAGTATCGTGGTGTTAAAACTCGATTTTTACATGATAAAAGTGAAAGTGAGTAGTGAAAAGTAGTTTGATAGAAAAATGTTGTTGTCAGTTCGCAGATCAGAGCAGGGATTTTACTGTCATGGGTAAAGATCGAGAATGAAGAGCTCGATTTCTCAAAGTGCAGTGTGAAAATGAGTCGTGACAGTGGAGTGTGAAAATGAGTGGTGAAAGATAGTTTCCAGAGGAGAGCTGGCCGCTGAGCTGAAATTCTACCTTGCTATGGAGCTCGTGACTTCTTGGTTTGTAAGCTCGTGACAGTTGATTATGCGTGATTCCTCCTCACATACGCGCAAATCAGGCTCGTCCCGCCGGATACACATGCACGCACACACGAATCTTCACTTCTCGTGCAGATTGCCTACTGCACCTTCTACCCGTCCTGTTCGCTCTCACCTACATGCTACACTCACAAAGTTACACTCGTCTCCTTCTACTCTCTCCCTCTCTCTCTCACACACACACACAGAGTTTCACTCTTTCACTCTTACTGTATCCGTCCACATCAGAGAATATAGCTCGATCTGTTTTTCTCCTCTTCTGGCCCTGGGCATTTCACTCCCAGCAGCAGCAGCGGGAGCAGCTATGGAGACCTTCGTCTCTCTCTTTTTGGTCATTCTACTTCTGCAGCCCTTATCTCTTCAAGCGCAGCCATCCCCAGCTCCATCGAAGGGTCAAGCCCCTTCAGTCGCGCCACCAAAGAGAGCACCGTCTTCCTCACCTGTCTCCTCGCCAGCTCCTTTGCCTCAATCGCCCTCTGTTCCCAGCCCCAGGAGCTTTCCAACTCCTTCGAATGCTCCGTCCTCCGCGGCTGTTCCGTCCTCTTCTCCTGGCTCTTCTCCTACCCCAGAAAGTGCGCCTTCTCCTGGATCTTCTACTTCTCCTAGCTCTTCTCCGGCTCCTGTCCAAGGCCATTCCTCAGCGCCCTCTCCATCCGCTCCCTCTCCACCCGCTCCCTCTCCATCTCCTTCGCCGGCTCCTGACTCCAATGATGGCACACGGTCCGCTCCGCCTGCTGCTCCCCCTGCTCCTGACAAAGATCACGAAAGTGGCGGTGGGTCGTCTGGAATTAGTGGTGGAAAGAAGGCTGGTATCGCCGTTGGCGTTCTTTTAGCAGTCGCTGTGGTCGGGATTTTAGGAATCGTCTGGAAGAAGAGGCAAGACAATATCAAGCGAGCCAGAGGAGAGAGCCAGTAAGTTCACTTATCTATGTACACTCTCTTCAACGTCCTGGTCTCTGTATTTGTGTGTATGTGTCTGTGTGTGTGAGAGAGAGAGAGAGAGAGAGAGAGAGAGAGAGAGAGAGAGAGAGAGAGAGAGAGAGAGAGAGAGAGAGAGAGAGAGAGAGAGAGAGAGAGAGAGAGAGAGAGAGAGAGAGAGAGAGAGAGAGAGAGAGAGAGAGAGAGAGAGAGAGAGAGAGAGAGAGAGAGAGAGAGAGAGAGAGAGAGAGAGAGAGAGATCTTGCTTGCGTGGCAGAATGTACATCGCTGAACCTTAAGAAAACATCGACACAGAATCAAGCGCACTTCACATTCATGAATGTTGTGGATTTATGTGTTGCTGTGCACCCCCTTTATTTTGTAACAAAAAGTTCTTCGTACCTAATGAATCTTTTATACTCTCTACTCGTCAGTTTTAGTTCACTGCATGCATGTTGGTGTAAGCGTGAATCTGTAGTCCAAGCACCTACTCGCTGATTGATTTGAAGTGTTCCTCGAGTTTCCTAGGTCTTTAATTGAGTTGTGTATTAGGCATTTGGACCACGTTTGATTTACTTCTTCTTTAGACCAGATCACATCATGCATTTGTATTAGCTTGCATTAGTGAACGCAGGAATTAAGTACGCAGATCTGTTTTTTGATGCATGCCTATGGACATGTATAAGATGTCTTCCTTGAGAAGAGGCGAACATCGAAGTCTAGTTTTACACCTTAATTTCAATGTTACAGCATTAGTAGGATATCGCAGCAAATGTTGACATGCTAACTGCCGCAACTATTAACTCTTTTGGCATATTCTCGGTATCTGGGAAGCAGAGATTTGAATTCATGTGTGATTTCTCTCAAGAATCGTAAATCCATTGAAGTTGATAACCGAAGTTTTATCTGGGAATGAGATTAATAGCTGCTATGAAAATATCTAGGTAACCTGCAGGATCACGTAGCTAATAATGAAGTCCTTTCACAACGTAGGAACTTCGTTAAAGTTGTGTAGATGTCCACTGGATTAATTTGAGCTTAAAGAAAGTAGTGAAGTTATAAAAATTTATGCAGACAGCCATATAATTGACTTTCTCAGTCGATCAGTCAGTAGGAAACATCACAATTTTCATGCTAATGTCATATAACCAAATCCTTTATGTTTTACCAATTATCAAATCTCATGTAATTCAATGTAGGATTTAACCTTTTATTTCCAATACACTGTTTGTATGGGTGTATATGCTTTAGTTCTCACAGCTGAATAAAAGAAAACCCTCTTATGTTCTTAAGATATTCTCACTTGTTTATATAGCTGTACAGACTTGTTGCTGGATTATCTACCTACTTGGTAATGTATCTATTTGGTCTCTGTACCTCACCTGTAAATGTGAGGTATCAGTAATTTAAAACAACTTTGTAGAAAAGAAAAAATAAAAAAGACTTTATTTAGAGCTTCTATGGAAGTATTGAGTGTTTTGTTCATGTAAAGTTCTCTTAATTTAAGTATTTCTGCTTTTTACTGCATTAAACTGATTCACATGACTTTTTGCACATGCATTCATATACACACACCTGAGATTGAGATGTTATCAAGCATCTGAGTATAACTAATGTATGAAACAGAATTTCAGATTTCTCCACCATGGAGAAAAGATAATGGAAGTTCATAGTTTTTTTTTGCAAGGATTTATCCTTCTTGAATTGTCTTTTTGTTTGTGTGTTTTCCACGTTATGATTTGATGTATGGTAAGTTTAAACTATCCAAACTGCACTTTTTTGTACTTCTCTATTCATATCTGCTGGAAGTGTGATTAATGTATGGAGAAACTGTCTGAGTGTCTCTCTATATATATGTTGTCGTTTTCTCAACTTGTTTTTTTCTTAACCATTTTCTGTTACAATTAGTATGTTTGTGTTATATTTATTAATTTATTTTCATCTTCATTTCACTTATCTTGATTTTGCCATTGTTAGTGAGGTTGAGCTTTATGATTTATAAAGCAAAGTAAAACAAATGGGATAACTTAATCTCCTCATCAACACTTCCATATGAGGAATTTAGTATGCATCAAAATCATGCCTCTAACATTTACTCATAGAAGCTTGTACTGCCGACATACCTCTTGACTAGGTTACTAGCTTATGTTTGCAACATGTTGGGCCTTGAGTAGAATGCCATGACAAGAAGGAACTCTCTCCATTGACGCTTGGCATAGGGTGTATCCATGCCCTATAAAGGGAGTGTTAAGAATATATCATCAGATAAACACATTTTTGTTCGTAGCACATTTTTAAATGCCCTAAAAAACTAGTTTTAGTGTATAAATATTAAGATGCACTATATTTTACTTTTACTATGATTTAATTTTATTTTTCTTTTTATAATTGAGTATGAAGTCTTTCTTATATATTTGCAATGCTACATGTGAG
>CM035418.1:140298920-140428920 GCA_020310875.1 Ceratopteris richardii | reverse complement strand
CTTCTCTTTCTGTTGAGGGGTAAGAATAGACTTATTGTAAGTCCTCTCATTTAGAGAAGACACTTTCCTTTTAGCTCTAGAGGCTGTCTTGATCATGTGCACTTGTTGAGCCTATTTTTTAGGATGTGCACTAGTCAAAACAGGAGCACTCGATCAGGAGGGTTGACTCATCTTAGTCCATGGGGACCTCTTGCCCTTGCAACCTATGCCCCTAGGACCATCCACATTAACTAGAACCATCTCTATGGCATGTGCCAAAGAGTGACACCTCTCCTTTGTAACTAAGGTTCTAATCATTTCTCTCATTCCAAAGACAAACTTATGGACATGGAGAAACTTTGGAATGGAATTTGGTACTTTAAGAAGTTCCTTTCTATAATGTTAAGTGCCCTAGACCTCTCGTTTGGTAGCACAAAGTTATTATAAAACAAGATTTTGAATTGTTCATAGGTCATGGGCTCTTTCTTATCTTGTTCTATCTTACGCCACCACCTATGGATGACGACTATAAGATTATATGTCACCTTTCGAATCTTATGCCTATCATCCACGATATGGCATAAGCGGAAACACTTCTCCCACTTCTAGAGCCATCGCTCAACAATGTTAGCAATACATGCACTAGTAGATCCATGGTAGCGTGGAGGTTTAAGGTCCTTTAGCTTTCGCCTAGCCTCGCTAGTTGGGACTCCCTCACTAGAGACATCTAGAGTGTGGTGCTCACCTAGAGCTCCTAATTTTATCCCTATGGCCCCAACGTCAAGCATAGCTTCCTCTCTCTTAGAGCCACGAATGTGCTCTAAGATAGTATGAAGAGTGCTTTCTAAATGTGATATTCTATTACTCATGGTTTCCATAATGTCATCAGGATGGTAAGCCATGTGTGTATCCTCTCTATGTGGAGAGGAGATTAAGGTCTTGATTCCATATCTATGGAAGTGTAGGTTCTTTTTGTATGTTTAAGTGTTAAAAAAAAGTTCATGTGTGTGTATGTACCCCTAATAATAAAAAGAGTAGCGGCAAAAAATTAACAAGTCACTAGCCTCTTAAAATGATCAAATCCACTTGTAGAGGTGGTACAATGGCCGGAAATGGGCATAAACCATCCTTTGATTATTCCAAGATTGGAATGAATAGCCCACGGGCCTCGTACCTCCAATGACTCCATTTGATGCTTCCAATGCATGAATAGTCAAGTTTAATGCTCTGTACAATAGAATTTCAAAGATCAAAATATGTATTTGAGGTGTTCCTTAGATAAATCTTGAAGCCCATAACACATTGAATCGCTCCATTTGGGTATCGGATGAGAAAGTTATGCTCATTTTAAGAGCAAAGTGTACTAAAATCAAGCTCCTAGAGATGGGATATATGAAGAGAAATGGGCTTAAAAGAAGAAGGAGATGAAGTTCACATGAAACATCAGTTGGGAGGCGCTCTCAACAAGCTGATCTATCCCATAAATGAAGAAGTATGGAAAAAATCTGCATATATAAAGAGCGTCATGACTTACCTCCTTCAACATAAGAGAGAGCATAGGAGCTCCTCCTCTCCGCTCCCACGGGGGAAGCCTTCAGACATGCATGCGCGGGCAGGTGCACAAACAAAGCTCGTTCACACCCTTTGAATGGTCCGATCGCTGGCAGCTGAGACCGTTACATGTGGCCTAAACAATTTTTTTCGTTTGCCTTTTGAACTCTGCAACTCCCACATGATGGCTACTCTGGATGAAGATGATGCTAAAAAATAGTGGATTCTCCCATTCTCACATGAAAAAAAGCTTCTAAAACTTGCTTTGATTACCAAATTTGAAGACTTATTCACTCTCACTAAAATCTCCAAGAAATTACTTAAGAGAAGACTAAAGATGGTTGTGTGTGTAACTCACCTCCCATTCTTCATATCTTCTTGCATCCAAAATAGTAATGACATGGAATGCTCTACTGTGGACATGTGGCCATCATGCATGCTCATTCCTATTACCCCATAGGTACCTTAGGATATCCCTTGAGCTAGGGACCTTGGATTTGATTAGCTCTTGTCCCACACACACAAATAATGGTCTCTATAGACTGATATCTAACAATTTGCTGGATTTTGTGATGTATTCACCTTGATATGATGAGGCCATCATCAATCACTTCTCTAACAAAGTGGTAACACACATCAAGGTGTTTTATGTGTGCATTAAACATGGACAAGTAAAAAGTTGCAATGTCTATGTAGAGATAATGGTGGTGAGTTCACGAGTGTTGAGTTTACTAGTTATGTGAGTTAAATGATGTTGAGAGGGAGCTAATAGTTCCATACAGCCCCTCTTTTAATGTTGTGGCTGAAAGGTATAATACTACATTGTGTGAGAGGGTGGGATGTATGTTGTCTAAAACTAATCTCCCTCGTGGATTTTGGGAAGAGGCTCTAAAATTTCAGTTCATGTTTGCAATCGATCCCATTAAATATCCTTGAAAGGTGGTATTTCAAAAGAATTTTGATTTGGCAAACCTACTTCATATGACCACCTATGCATCTTTGGTTGTGATGCCTTGGTACGCATACGACTTGAGTGGACAACTAAGTTATATGCAAAGTCCATTAAGGGTACCTTCATGGGTTATGGTGATGATGTTAGAAAATATGAGCAACCTTCCACGAGTGACGAGGGAGTTCAAAATGCAACAAATTATATCATAAAGATTGAAGGTCACCAGAAGAGGAATGGTTAGAAATGGTCCCATTTTTGGGAAATGATAATAATTTTGGTTAAAAATTATTATTATGTATTGTGATATTACTCCTCAAGTGCTATCCATTGATCTATAACACTTGGGTATTTGACACCTATGTGTGGATCAAAAGTCAAACTTTCATTTCAGAGTTGAATGTGAAAAGCACTTTCTAACATGAAAAGCTAAGTGACGTGTATAACAATCTGAAGTATGCCACATATGCAAGATCCAATGTTAGCATTCTACTATGTGGTACTTCAAAAATACGTGAAAAGCCAAAATAAGGCAGTCCTGTGAATTGCGGTGAAAAAAACAAGAGACAAGCTTTTTAGACACATTTTTCGTGGAGCTTTACTTGGGCTCATAAAGTCTATGTAAAGACAGGTACATGACCTCATAAACCATCACTTATGGAGTGTTCTACATGAGCTTGTGTTGGGGGAAGTGGCCCTTCAAATTGGAAAGATGGAATTGTACTTTCTTCATCATCTACAAGGTGTGCAACAGCTTGGCGTTTATCTATTGGGTGGGAGGAGTCTCAAGATTATCTTCAGCTTTATTGGAGATTGTGGAGTTATGGGCAGCTTGTATAGCTTGTAGATCCTTTATGCTATCTTGTAACTTCATGTAATGATCATGTATGGAGCGTGGCTCCTTTCATTTCTCTCATGTGTTGTCTATTCTCCATCTTGCCTCTATTTTCTCTTTGTCTCTATATTGATTGTATACCTAAATCAGATCAGGATAATCTAGAGTACATAGAGAATTTGGCTTGTGTAGAAAAGTTAAATCTTCATGATAAGTGCAGGTGAAGCTCAGTCTTATATTCAGTTTTGATATACAGATGATCAAGTCTTCAAGAAGATGCTGAATATAGTGTTGAAGAGTTATACACTTCAGGAGGGGTCACATCAGATTTGGCAGATTGCAGCTATTATAGAGGCAATAGACAATTTGCATTTGCCGAATTTGTAGATTGGAGAGCACTCCTTTGTGTACATGTGAAGTGATGTTCAAACTACTTGTCAACCTTCTAGTGCCCTTTGAAGTTATTCACTTGACCATGTATATGGTAGTTGGCATTCATTCCAAGATGAAACACATGAAGTTACAAGATACAGTAGAGAATATGCATGAGATACAAGCTGTCCACAACTTCACAATCTCCATAGTTGAAGATGATCTCCTTCAAATAGAGAAGCTCCAAGCTGAAGCATACCTTGAAGTAGATGAAAAACACAACTCCACATGCTTCAAGAGGAGAAGCACCAGCTTTTCTGCACAAGCTTTAAGAGAGAGCTCCATAAAGTAATGATATGAGTGCCCATGAAGTTATCTTTATATAGGACTTCAAACCCATGCTTTTTGCACCATTAAAAAAGCCAAAAAGCCACTTTTCATAATTTGTGGCACGAGTTTTGCTTCAAATTATGAAAACACTATTTTTTGTGTTTTGATAATTTCTTGTTAATCTTTTATATATTGTATGTCAAATATTGATTATTTCTTGATTTAATCAAGTTTTCACACTACTTTTCACATAATAGATGCTTTTCATTCAAATATGCTTTGGGAGTTGATGAAGTCCGATGCTCTGCTCTTGTGTCTAAAAACCTCCGTAGTACTCCATGGAAGCCTTGATGTGATGATGAAAGGTTCCATCCTTTGAACTTGATGCCAAAAAGAACTTCTCTTGTTGCCTCCTTTGAAGATCGAAGAAGATTCCTTTGTGGCTTCAATGGAATGAATGAAGACCCAAAGAGTATCTTCCTTGCTTCGATGTTGCTGCACTTTGCCTTGCTTATGGTTTTCTCTTTTGGTAATCAAAGAGCACACAAATCAAAGTATGTGCTTGGGCTTTGAATCGAGCTCAAAAAGATCAGCTCAAAATACAGCTCAATTAACTTGCTGGTGGCACACGATTAACTAAGAGAGCTTCCAAGCAATGCGCATAAATCCCACATTGGGTGTAGGTACGGCGAAATGCGGGTATTTATGGAGAGTTTTTACTCTTCCTCCTCCTCACAAGATAAAGGAGCAAAAGGCTTCTTCCTCCCTCCTCTTGGGAAGCTCACAGAGCTTTGCAGGAAGACTGATTGGACGTGCAGGCAGGCTTGGATGAACATGGGCATGAGAGTGAGATGCATAGGCAGCTCTCTTAATCACACAGACGAGTGGGCAAGGTTGAAGTGCTTGAAAAATGAAAGCTTTTTTTTATTTCGATGGCTTCTCTGCAAATCCTTCCTCTGGCTACCACTCCAACTCCACACACGGTTGGCACCTTTGCAGCAACTATTGCATGCTCAACGGCTCTGACATGATGAACAGGTGGAGAAGCACCACTAAGGCATGGAGAAAGATGTGAAGCATGAGAAACCTCTTGATACAATGGAAGCAAGCTCAAGAGGATGCCACTGCCCCTAAACGCCAAACTAGTAGAGCTTACACAAAGATGATGATGTTCAAACCAAAGTCACCATGAAAGCTTTGATACCAATGCAACAGAGTTTCCACTTAGCCAGCTCCCGAATGAATGTATGCTCTCCACCCAACCTAACCTAGAATGTATAGCCATTGAGGACTCAGCCACTTTGGTTCTAAGCCACTCTTTTCAAAAGCAGCTCTACTTGAGAACTGCGCCTTTGGAAAAGTAGCATTAGCTGAGAACCATCCTTTTTAGAAACTGACCAGACACTTAGATTGTAGACTTGCTTTATAACAGTATCCATTTTTTATTTTGCATTCTCTATATGGCATTGACAATGTTAGTGAGGATGTCTTAGTATTTGGTCAGGACTATAATGATTAAAGATTTCTTATCACTCACTGCCGTGGGCTTATAATGACACTGTTGTTTGGATTATGATTTCACATTCAGTGTTGAATTACACAGCAGTCTTACTGGGCATCATTCTTAAGCACACAGCCTATATTGTGTGCCCTCTACATGATTTCCATTGCAATTGTGTGGTCAATCTGTGTCCTGATCAAGTATTTAAAAAATTGTGGTGTTTCACTTTGGTCTCTAATTCGGCAATAGAAGCTTCTATGACTGATGACTATTGAATGAAAGAACTCATGTAGCTGTTATTTATGTGTGCCAACGCCTACTTTGGGAATTTTTCTAAATGCATATGCTGTATATTAAATGGATGTTTAACTTTGGTCTCTAATTCAGCAATAGAAGCTTCTACGACTGATGACTATTGAATGAAAGAACTCATATAGCTGTTATTTATGTGTGCCAACGCCTATTTTGGGCTTTTTCTAAATGCATATGCTGTATATATATTGGGCATTTTTCTAAATGCTTATGCTGTCTACTGTGGATTATTGATAAAATGTTTGTGGCTTTTGTTTTGCCTGTGCAGCCTTGGAAGGCCATTCAATCAGAATGTCCAAATGGGGAGAATATAACTCAGCATGCAGTGAAAAAGGACTATGGATTGTATAATATCCATGGGTTAAATTGACACCTGTAGCTTATCCTCGATGTGGTAATTGTTGGAGATTAATTTTCCATTCCTCCCAAGGAATCTATAGCAGCGAAATCTATTTTAATTTGGGATGTAGAATAGAATGCCACAGTTTTTTGTAACTAACGATGTAGTTGAGAACTCATTGTTTTATTTTTGATTATTTGTTCATTTTGGGTCGATCATCATCGATGAAGCTAAAAATTTCCGGGTTTTTTTATGTTTACTCTTCCATTCTTTTCACCTTGTCTCTTTTCAACTCCCTTGTCTGCATTTGTATATGGACCTGTTCACATGTAAACAAGCATGTGGGTTCATGCTCATACACACGTATACTGCATATACGTATCATGATTCATAATACTTTCATGCATGGATATATGTATGAAGACATATGTCATCATGCATCGTTGCTCATGCCTTAATACATGGATGTGCAGTGTTCATGCATCTTCAGATGCAAATGTACTACTGTATGAGGTGCACATTTTACTTGCATCTTTTGTAAGCCTGTACGGTGCATTCAATCGATATTTTTTTTTTACCAGTGGCACATTCTTTAAAGTGATTTTCAGTCATTCATTTTGTGTACAGGAGATGGGACATCAGTTTAACCTTTTATGATTTCACACCAAGTGAGATCATGTAGACAGATGTAAATAGACACTATGAGCAATAGAGTTCCTAGTTTCTTTGTTTATATTAGTGTGAACGGAATGCTCAGGATATTTTGCAAGCCGCTCCCTCAAAAGGGAGAAGCCTATCTTAGGAGAATCCAAACATGAATTCGTACTTTTGTGGGTGTTTATGTCAGTAAAGCCAGCAGCTTACAGCTGTACTAACCTCTTAGTTCCAGTTATATTCAGATTTTTTTTTTTTTGTTACTGAGGCTTACAACAGAGTAAGGTATTACAAGTTCACTACTGTGTCCCTCTGAACTTGAGGAGAGAGCGTTGACAACCATCGACGCCGGTAAAGCTATGCTCTGGGGACCGCAGTTTTCTGTGTTGCGTACCACCTTTTTCGCACGATGTTACTGCTGGTTCTCATTTAAGCAGATTTTTCTCTTCATCCCTGGAGCCATAAACTCGTTAGTCAGATTTGTGTATTGATCTGTGAACACACTTGATTGTCCAACCATGCATGTCATGTGGAGGTACATATAGGCATATAGTGCTACAGCTTCTAAATATCTATATTAGCACCAATCAGCAATTTTGTGCTTATTTTCACACTGCTGGAATTTATGTTCCGTTTTGCTTGTAACAATGGTCTACCAACTTGTTCTTCTTCCAAACATGATATAAATACGCGCGCGCGCACGCGCATTCACACACACACACACACACACTTTCAAGCCGTGTGCTCGCGTGTTTATGGTACAAAGTTCTGCTTTCAACCTCGTGAGCTACTTGTCTGGCGAATGCCAGCAGCCACAATGACGAAGAGGACAAAAAGGCATGGATCTTTTCGAGTTTTGTGGCAACCATGCTCGAACGCAGAAAGCTGCCCGTATCTCGACCTTTATAAAAACATCGAAGCAGGGGCGCTTACACTTAGATACCACCAGTGCAGTCATAGTTCGTAGTACAATCAGGAGACTGAGGGAACAAGTCGAGGTATAATATTCAAAGTGCCTACGAGTGTAGATTGCTCATATTGTAATTTCAGTACAAGTACCTTCAAAGTTTTGCTAAATGGAAGATAGTTAATGCACGTTTTTGTTCTTTTTCAAGAACAACCCATGTCTCAGGCTGCTGTCTGGGTGGTTGGTCCGCTCGTCTCTTGAGGTGGGGGCGAGGGTTCAACCCCCGCCGGGAGCATGTGAGGGACATGTATGACATTGGAATGATGTATCATGTGGCTGATGTGCCACTGCCCGTTCTGACCTGTGGTAGTTGTGACTGCAGTTTAATCCAGCTATGTAAACCTCTATTCTTGTGGGATAAGGGGGGTCCCATGGGTACTATGCCCTTCCTTGTATAGTTGCAATTTCAAAGTTAAAGCTTGGGGGAGTAAGCCTCGACCGAACATCCATTAAAAAAAAAAGATCAACCCGTGTTTCGGACCTATGAAACCTGTTCTCCTCTAGAATAGCAAATATTCTGAAGAGTGCATGATGCAATTCTTGTTTTTAGTCAACTTAAATGTCACTCTTTCAAACCATCACCCCCTTCTCCCAAAAAAAGGTGTATATATATATATATATATATATATATATATATATATATATATATATATATATATATATATATATATATATATATATATATATATATATATATATATATATATATATATATATATATATATATATATGTATGTATGTATGTCCCATGGGTACTATGCCCTTCCTTGTATAGTTGCAATTTCAAAGTTAAAGCTCGGGGGAGTAGGCCTCGGCCGAACATCCATTAAAAAAAAAAGATCAACCCGTGTTCCGGACCTATAAAACTTGTTCTCCAGAATATTTGCTTGATTCTGAATAGTGCGTGATGCAATTCTTGTTTTTAGGCAACTTAAATGTCACTCTTTCAAACCATCGCCCCCTTCTCCCAAATATATATATATATATATATATATATATATATATATATATATATATATATATATATGTATATATATGTATATATATGTATGTATGTATATGTATGAGAGAGAGAGAGAGAGAGAGAGAGAGAGAGAGAGAGAGAGAGAGAGAGAGAGAGAGAGAGAGAGAGAGAGATTATAGATGCATGCCATGCTCTATTGTAAGCAGACTTGATTAAGGGCTCATATTCACTCCAATTATCTTGCTTTTCATTCATGTACATAAGCAACATATCTTCAAGTACCCGATTAACCCTCACAATTTCTCCATCTGTCTATGGATGGAAAGCTACAATCATACGAAGTTGAGTACCAAGTGATTCAAATGTTGCTTTCTAGAAGTTTGATGTGAACTTAGAGTCTCTATCAAAAATGATGTTTTTAGGCATTCCATGCAGTTAGGAAAGTTGCTTTTCCAAACAAGTAACATACAAGGAAATTGTTAAAAGTGAGTTTTCGTCACATACTTTTAAGTTATTTTCAGGTTTTTGGGGATGGTAGGGGTTTGATAAATCAGAGGCCCTGTATCTTATTTTCCCATTTAACTCATCAAGCAAGTAGTACATTAATGTTTAGTATCCAATTCTTTATACAGGTTTACTGTTTATAACTGTGTTAAGCTTTTCACAGTATGTAACGCAGGAAGTACTAATTAACGTCGCACAGACTTATTATCAGCAACATACCATTACTGCGTTAATCACCAATTAATGTAACTTAACGAGGTAAAGGTAACAGTACTCAGAAATAAGGAATGCTGCACTACGTCTCCACAGGCCGCAAATCGCCCAGATAGACAGTCTGACGATCTCGTTCCTCGCGACCGGAGAACCACCGAAAAAGTGCCTTCTCATTAATTGATAGAAAGATACAACACTTCGCTACGACCTTTCAGTGCGTGCGGTAATAGAAAATAGGAATTACATAATGCCAATCCGGCGACCTTACATTGGCACGCATGGTGGACTTGAACTCGCATCGGAAACAAAATTAAGGCTCGTCTACGATGCCTTGTATATACATAGTTCTTGCTAACTTGAAAGTTTTGGTAATTTTTTGTTTAAGCGAATCCAACATCATCTTTAAGGTTTCCGGCTCTACTAATTGGGCGTCTGTGCGTACAGAACTGGCTGCAATTACTTGACTCATCAAAACTTCAGCTTGAGTTTGCAAAAATACCTCTTGCAAATAAAAATCATTGGCAAGGGTTGCGTCACGGCTCAGTCTCATATCTTCAATTTGCTTATCGATGCGCGAAAGACGCTCTGCTTGATATCCCAACTGCTTTTCTCTTCTCTCCAGCTCTTGAGCTTGATACTAAATAGTCTGGTAATATGCATCTGTTTCCTTGTGAATCCCTGCTATCTCCTTCTGAAGTTGAATAGTTAGAGTCGTTTTGGCTTTAAGATCAAAGTTCGCCTGAAATAAATCAGCCGTCGCGGTCTGAAGTTCTACAGTAGTTTGTTTAGCTAAATCAGCCATCTCCTGTCCTCTCTGCACAACTTCATTGAGCTGGAGTCACGTTTCTTCCAAAAGGTTGTCGAGAGCGATTCGAGCATCCTCCTTATCTTGTACCAACTGAGTGATGTGCTAGATTTTTGCATCACGAGCAGTTAACAAATCATCCTTGACTTTTAATTCAGCCATCGCTGCATCTCTTTGGGCAATCAAAGAATCCTGCTCTGCAATCTGTGCTTGAAGGTGCTGAATCTATAATTGTAGGGCATTGTTTTCCACTTTCATCGCATTAGTTTCTTCTTGCAATGGTGCAATGTCGGCCTCTAGGACATCCACTTTGTGCTGTAAGTCTTGACGGATTCTATCTGTTGCCATCTTCAATTGCATTGGTAACTGTTGTGAGAATTGGATCAACATGCGACCCATGGATTCAAGTTCATGAAACATTCGAACCAGAAGAGGGAGAGGAGGAAGTGGTTGGGATGAAGAGGCTAATAATAGATGAGGGGAAGACGGTGGAGAATAGGCGGGAGAAGAAGATGTAGAAGGGGGTACGTCGGGAATTATAGGGTGGACTGGGGCAATTGGTGCAACAATAGCCATGTTGGGCACCAGCACAATTCCGGTAGTCTGCTGCATGGTCGCTTCAGTTCGGTCAATGACAGCATCGACCAAAGCAATCACTTCATTGACAACCTCAGTAACAATGGCTTGCACATCCTCGTGAGTTTGCTGTTGAGAATTTTCCTTGGAAGAAATTTCTTCAGATTCGGTGGTGGACGCACTTTGTTCTTGCTGTTGGATTGGAGAAGACTGGGCGGAAGAATCAATATGGATAGAAGTGGCGGTGTCGTGGAAGACTTCTTCTTCATGTGCGGCGTTAGATCCTTGCACTTGACTCTCCGACGGACTTATACGGGTGCGTTTCCGGCGAAGAAGTTGGAAGAGATCTTCATCCTCATCCTCTTCATCTTCGAGCATCTGAGTGGATTCTTCACGTAATAAGATGGGAGCATTGGGCGGAGGTTGTGCGGCTTGAATGGCTGGAAAGAGAAACGTGAGGATATGGGGGAGACGTGATCGTGGAAGATCACCCTTATTGACATGTTTAATAATCGTAACACATTCACGGTGAATGCCTGAAAATAATAAAAGGAAAAATTGACAGGCTCACGAGAAGCCATATCAATCATCGAATAAAAGGGACGCGAAATCTCGTAGGTACGTTTCTACAAATTCAAGATCGCAACTAAGAATTGTAATGCGGTACATTCAAGATCAGGGCGACACAGAATGGCGTACTCATTAGATGAGTGCCGTGGAAATAATGCGGTCATGGTAGCGACAGGAAGAAGAGGACCATTCTCCAAGCCTTCCATGGGAAGTCGAAATGCTTCAGCAAACGAGGCCAAAGTGATCACTACGCGTGTCGGTAAGCAAAGAATAGGCCAACTTTGCTCCATAGCAGGTATGGCAGCGATAGCGGCAATAATCTGTGCATAAAATGGGTGACACTCCACTGAATGCCAAGGCAATTCAGCGAAGTTCAAAAACTTCGGATACGCAGAAACTCACTCACGTCCGGGGTGAGTCCTTCACGGAAGGTAGCAACATTGGCTAGTGCTTCCATGGCGTGCACGCAAAAGTACAAGAACACAAAGAACACAAAAAACACAGAGCACAGAACACACAGACACTAGCGGTTAACAGTGAAAGAATTAAGATTAAGTAGACACACGACAACGTGAGGCAATCGGAAACCCTACTCATTGCGCGGTATTGAAATGATAGCCTTCATAATTACTGCATGCATGCATGAGCAGAAACAGTAACACAAGACAGCGATTAATCATAGTTAGATATCAAAACGAGGAAATTTACGGTCTATTTTCAACCAAAATGCGGAACTTAAACAGAAATAAATGACACGCGGAAAAACGAGGGACACGTCAGCAGTGATCAGACGATTGGTAATAGGGGTGTAGCTTGGAACCATTGATTACTTTGGGAAGAGGAACGCCAGTCAAGGTAGTCAACCAAAAAGTAGTTGGTCCCACTTGCTCACTAATCCGGTAAGGACCGAACTACCGTAATTTAAATTTCCCAGCAGAACGATTTGATTTAGCATTATAAAATAGCACAAGTTGGCCCACCGTAAAAACTGGAGTCTTGAGGAAACGATCATGGGTACGGGCTTGCCGCAACTGAACTTCTTGAAGAACTAGCAAACTTTCCCAGCGATGTTCATCCAAGGCTCTGAGTGCTTCCAACCGAAATGGCAAAGAGTCTACGGGCAACAATTTCTGAGTTAGGGCCACGCGTAGGCTTGGCACTATTATCTCCATCGGTGCTATTGCTTCCAACCCATAAGCCATCTTGAAAGGAGTCATTCCGGTTGCCACTTTGTATGTAGTCCGATATGCCCATAAAACTGCGGGAAGTAACTGATCCCAACGTTCTGGAGATTCCACGATCAATTTGCGAAGTATACTCAACAACGTCTTATTGGTGCTTTCAGCCAAACCATTAGCACGTGGATAGTATGGTGAACTGAATTTATGCAGAATTTGAAAAGTGTGCGTTAGCACTCGCATTAAATTGTTGACAAAATATGTGCCTTGGTCTGCCACAAGTTCTAGGGGTAATCCATAACGCGGAAAAACGTCCTTCATCAGGCATTTTGCCACCGAAACAGCTGTGGTGGATTGTAAGGCCCAAGCTTCTGCCCACCTGGTAGCTTAATTTATACAGGTCAGTATATATCGATTGTTGCTAAGGGTCGCTGGTGGTGTTATTGGCCCAATAAAATCAAGACCCCACTTCTGAAAGGGTTCGAAAGGTAATACAGGTTGCAGAGGAAAGAAGAGGTGCTATAATGGCTGTCCAGACCGTTGACAAGTGTCACACTTCTGCACAAACTGAGTCACATCTTTGTACATGGTAGGCCACCAAAGCCCACTTTGCAGAATTTTCCAATGAGTAAGATCGGCTGCAAAATATCCACCGGAGGGTATTGAATGTGCCATAGCAATAACCGAGTCTGCTTTATGTGGTGGAATACAACAAAGTAAGACACCAATATGATCCAGGTAGTACAGCTGACCGACAATCAACCGGAATCTGCGACTATAAACTGCAATTTTCCGCCGCAGAGCAGGAGGACTATGAGGAGGAAGACACCCTTCAGTTAGAAAAGTGAGTAGAGTATCATAGTAGGTAGGCGGCACAAGAGGTTCTGTAGATTCTTCCCGAGTCGGCTCAATAGCGTAAATTGCTGGTGTAGTATCATCAACCCCCACCGGAGCTTCATCGGAATCCAACTCAGATAGGAAATCTGCCAAGGCATGTGCGGTGCCGGATCAATGAATAACTTCATAGTCGAATTCCTATAATAATAAAATCCATCGAGCCAAGCGACCACCTAAATGTTGCTGCCGGACTAGATACACAAGCTCGGCATGATCCACGTGGAAGGTGAATTTTCGGCCCAACAAATAATGCCGGAATTTCTTCACAGAGTACACCAACTCGAGACATCCTCTTTCGGTCACTGAATAGTTTTTTTCAGCAGGAGCTAGTCGGCGACTTGCATAATAAACAGGCCGAAACCACTTGTCAGTTTGTGCATTAAAACGCTTCCAATAGCTATGTCTGATGCATCGACAAAGACATGGAACGGGCGTTCCCAATTAGGGGGTTGAAAAATTGGAGCCTGTGTTAATAATCCCTTTAAACGATTCTGTAGTCCATTTGAACTGTCGTGGAGTATTAGTCATTAGCCAATTAAGTGGTGTTGCTAAATGAGCTAACCACCGTAAATGTCTGCCATGCCACCGGATTTGACCCAGGAAGCCCATAACTTCTTTCGGTGTGGTGGGGACTGGTGCCTGCAACACGGCTGCAACCTTATCCGGATCAACTTGTATGCCGTGCTCAGAGATAATATGGGCGAGGAGTTTGCCACAGGAGACCGCAAAAACTGACTTTGTTGGATTCAAGCATAATCGGTATTCGCGACATTTTTCAAAGCAACACCGTAAATGATACATGTGCGCCGCAATTTTCCCAAATAAGGAAAAGTCATCCAGATATACTTGCATAAAAGTAGACAGGTAGGGTGAAAAGATTTCTCGCATACAACGTTGAAATGTGCTTGGAGCATTCCTTAACCCAAATCACATTACTGTACAAGCATAAACACCCCAATTCGTGATGAAAGCTGTTTTCGGTATGTCCTGTTCTACCATTCACACCTGGTTATAACCACTGTAGCCGTCCAAAAAGGAGTACATCTCATGCCATGCCACTCTGTCTAGCATTGTGTCGAGAAAGGGGAGAGGAAATGGATCAGGTATCGTGGTCGCATTCAGTTTCCGGTAATCCACACAGATACGCAGCTGTTTATTTTTCTTTGGAACAATCACGATCGGAGATATCCATTCAACGTGTTCGATTGGTACAATGAATCCCACCTTCAATAATCGATCGAGTTCTGCTTTGACCTGTGTGGCATGATTGGGGTTCATTCGGTAACTGGATTGTTTAATTGCATTCGCCTCTGGTTTGAGCACTACCCGATGTTGATAGATCCGCGGATCAAGACCTTTCATATTGCGATAGTCCCAAGCAAAAACATCGAAAAACTCACGCAGGAGTCGGATCAAATCTTCTTGGAATGCCTCAGACAATCCTGCCTCAATCTTAACAGGTCATGGGTTAGACTAATCACCCAAATTATGTTACTAACTGATCTTTCGGGACATAAAATTGTCGAGGTTTCACCAGATCGTCTGTTGACTGAAAAAGTTGATGTAGGGTGGCTCCATCCATAGCATCACTATCATCTGCATCCACCTCTTCGGTCACTAGAACCACCGTACACGCTGCCGGACTCCACTTGTACGCTACTGATTGAAGATCTACAGTACCTAAAGAGATCTGATCTTTATTGTTCTTCAGAAATGCCTCTTCCTCATCGTCAGATAAGCCATCCAACATGTGGACCGGCTCTACTACATATGGTCTGGCATGAAGCTCGCAGAGCTGGATGGCATCCAATTTAACAACATATTTACGATGATTATCTTTGAAAGTCAATTCCTGCGCTGACCAATCCTCTACAACTTTGGCTTGTTTCAACCATGGTTGACCGAAAAGGAGATTGTAGTCGAGGCTGGATTCTAGTAGTTCTAAGACTACAAAAGTCATTTTGAACGTGGTACCCTGAAGAGTAATTAGGATATTCCGTACTAATCCCACCGGATGGACTCGGGATTGGTTTGCCATTCTTACAAAAAACTGGACGGGCTCGATTTGGGTCCACCCCAATTTCTTGCAGAGGGCTGCAGTAGCTATATTCACACCCGAACTGCCATCAATTAGCACTTGAGTAATCTTTTGATTTTTATGCCAGACAGTGATTAATGGGACTAAAATGATCCACCGTAGAATCAGTTTCCGGATGGATTGTGGCAGTCGCCGGAGTACCGGGAGATCCAGGACTGACCTGTTGTTGAAATTGCTGCCTCACTCCTGGCACCAATGCGAGCAACTGTCCCAACGGGAGTGAAATTGAAGCCTTAGATAAAATCTCCCATACCTGATCTGTTTGAATCGTACTCCTCACCAATTCGGAGGATGATTCTGTTGTTACTGGGCTAGGATTTTGTTCATTCGCTCTCACCTTTGGTAGGGGAACCTGTGTCACCGGAATTGGATCAAGGAACACAGTTGGCTCTTTAGCAGTCCATTGACTAGCCTTTGTATACATTCGCTGCTGCTCACGGATACAAGGTTCGAACACCTCAGTTGCTGGTTGCAACTGCTTACCCGATCTTGTCTGGACCATGCAGGTTCTTGGGGATGGTAGGGGTCTGATAAATCAGAGGCCCTGTATCTTATTTTCCCATTTAACTCATCAAGGAAGTAGTACATTAATGTTCAGTATCGAATTCTTTATACAAGTTTACTGTTTATAATCGTGTTAAGATTTTCACAGTACGTAACACAGGAAGTACTAATTAACGTCGCATAGACTTATTATCAGCAACATACCATTACTGCGTTAATCACCAAATGTAACTTAACGAGGTAAAGGTAACAGTACTCAGAATGAAGGAATGCTGCACTACGGCGTCTCCACAGGCCGCAAATCGCCCAGACAGACAGTCGAGGGCTTCAATTTCTTCATCCATTGCTTCTCTCCATTCCTTCTTTCTATGAGCTTCTTCATGTGTTGTTGGTTCTTCAATGCTTTGTGACCAAAGAGGTATCAAATCCATATCTCTTTGGTTTCTTCTTTTCTCTTACTGATCTTTTGAGTGGTTGATGTGAGCTTTCAGATCCTAGGTCTTGCGCCTTATCTTTCCCTTTGTTCTTCCATAGCTTCAATTTCTCTAAATCTGTCAAGTCATCTTCAGAGTCACTATCTTAATGATGCTTTGGTTCCTTTGTTAGATGAGATGGAAAGTCTTCTTCTAGGTTATAGGGTAGTTTCACTTTCTTGTCATCATCAAACAAAGATTTATTTTCATCAAAGACTATGCCCTTACTAACTAAAAAGCCTTTGTTAGTGGGATTATACAATTTGTATCCTTTTTGGTTTTGATCATATCCAATAAAGATACATTTCTCTGCTTTGTGATCCAATTTCCCTCTTATTTGAGAAGGTATGTGAGCATAAGCTATACATCCAAAGATTTTGCAATGCTCTAGAGTTGGCCTTCTTCCATTGCATACCTCATAAGGAGTCATAGCATCTAAAGATTTTGATGGAAGTCTATTTACAAGGTATGTGGCTGTTGATATAGCCTATGACCAAAGATAATTGGGTAGACCCTTTTCATTTAGCATAGATCTGGCTGCCTCAACTATTGTTTTGTTCCTTCTTTCAGCTACTCCATTGAGCTCAGGTATATAGCTGGTTGTCACCTCTCTTTTGATGCCTCTTTCTTGTAGGCAAGCATCAAATTCGGTTGAGAAGTATTGTCCACCACCATCTGGTCTGAGCTTCCTGAGACATCTACTTGTTTGATTCTCTACAAGAGCAAGATGCCTTTTGAAACAATTGAAGACCATCTTTATGCTTCATAAAGTATAGAATTCTCCATTTGCTATAATCATCAATAAAAGATACATAATATTTTGAACCTAAAATAGAAGGTTCTTTGCTTGGACCCCACACATATGTGTACATGATCCAATAGCTCCTGATGGATATAACCTTTCGTGTTGAAATTTTGTTTGTGAGCTTTCCCAAATTTACAAGCTCCACACTTGTATATCATATGTTGTTTTGTGATGTTGGGCAATCCAAGTATACTTTTATCCTTGCAAATTTGTTTCAAAGTTTTCTCACCAATATGAGCAAGCCTCTTATGGCATACCTCCAATTCAAAGAGTGTTTGAGATCCATAGCTAAATAATACTATGTTCTTGGTGTCCTCCACTTCAAAGGTGAAGAGTCTTCCTGTCTTTTCTCCTTTGGCAAGTCTTCTAATTCCTTGCTTGGCGTCTTCCATATATGCTCCATGCCTTGTAAATCTAACCTCCAATCCTTTCTCCACAATTTGTTCAACACTTATCAAGTTTTTGGTTATGGTAGGTACATACAAAACCTTGCTTAGAAGATTCATGTTGCCATCTGATGTCTTGACATTACCTATTTTCTCCATTGAATGTCTTGTATCATCACCTGTTTGCACTTCATGTTTATTTTTGGGATCTTCTAAATCAGAGAGCAATGCTACATTTCCTGATACATGATTTGAGCATCCCGAGTCAATATAAAACACATGATCATCATCCTTACCCTAATTCAATGATAGGTTCATGAGGAGTAGTGAATCCTCTCGACTTTGATCTTCAATGTAGTTGTTGTAATCCTTTCTACCTCTATATCCATTTTGATGATTATTATTGTTGTAGTAGTTGTTGTATCCTCCATCGTATCTGCCTCTATTTGATCCATAGCCATCTCTATTGAATCCTAATTCTTTTTCAAGTAATCTCTTTACCTCCTTGATTCCTTCATCTGAAGTACCTGTGATTATAATGTCATCTACATAAATACAAATGTAGATTGCACCTTCCTCTACTCTTTTGATGAGTAGATGTGGATCTGATTTTGAACTTTGATATCCAAGATCATTAAGATACTTCACCAGTCTATAGTTCCATGCTCTTGGAGGTTGTTTCAATCCATAGAGTGCTCTTCTCAACCTGCAAACAAAATTTGGATACCTGGAATCTATAAACCCTTGAGGTTGTTCCATGTATACCTCATCTGATATGTATCCATTCAAGAATGCATTCTTTATATCCAATTGACTTAGGGTCCATCCTTTTGAAGCTGCAATAGCAATGATTGTCCTTATAGTTGACATCTTAGCTACAGGACTGAATGTCTCATCATAATCTATGCCATAGGTTGGAGCATAGCCTTTCACCACCAGTCTAGCTTTGTATCTGGCTATACTTCCATCTGCAAGCTTCTTCACTTTATAAACCCATTTATTTCCAATTACTTTCTTACCATTTGGTTTAGGAACAAGTTCCCATGTCTTGTTCTCCTCCAGTGCATTGAATTCTTTCTTCATGGATTCTTCCCATTGCTTTTTACCTTTAACTTCATCATAGTTCTGAGGTTCTTCATCATCTTTCACCATATATGCATAATTCTTCTGAGTTATGTAAGAAGTATCATAAGAATACCTTTTTGGTTGTCTTCTTATCCTAGTTTACCTTCTTGGTTCACATTGTTCATATGTGTCTGGATACACCTCTTCATCAAATATAGGAGCTTCTTCATTCCTTCTTCTTAATCCACTTCTGGATGTACTTGCTTGCATACAGTCTTCATCTCTATTCACCTGCACAATTGATTTCCCTTTCTCACATCTTCTTACCTCTTCTTCAAATTCTTCAGCTGTATGACTTTGATCTGCATACCAACTTTTCTGTTCATCAAATGTAACATCTCTAGAAACAATAAATTGTTTGGTTAGAGGATTCCACAATCTATAACCCATCTGCTTTTCATCATAACCAATGAACACATATTTTTCTGCCTTTGGTTCAAGTTTATGTCTAAGTTGTGATGGCACATAAACATATGCAATTGATCCAAACACTCTACAATGATCTAGTGTTGGTTTCTTAACCCACGAAGCTTCATATGGAGTCATTCCATTTAGAGCTGCACATGGTACTCTATTCAGAAGATATGTAGCTGTATTTACAGCCTCAGCCCAAAGATAATTTGGACAATTGTTCTCCTTCAACATAGCTCTAGCAAACTCAACCAAAGTCCTGTTCGTTCTTTCTGCTACACCATTTTGTTGTGGTGTATACCTGCAAGTTATTTCTCTCTTAATACCTGGATTCCAAAGATAATCATTGAACTCTTGGGAGAAGTATTCTCCCCCTCCATCAGACCTCAGTCTTTTAAGCTTTTGACCTGTGACTCTCTCTGCATATGCATGAAAATGCTTGAAAGCTCCAAACACTTCTGATCTTTCCTTCAAAACATATAAAGTTATCCATCTTGTAGCATCATCAATGAAAACAACATAATATCTTGAGCCACTGATAGATCCTTCTTTTGTTGGTCCCCATACATCTGTATGAATGAGCTCTAGTAGTCCATCATGTTTGAATCCTTTCTTCTGAAATGGTAACCTGTGTGCTTTACCCATTTGACATGCTTCACATTTATAAACCATATGTTGACTATGCATATTTGGTAGTCCTAGTACAGACTAATTTTCAACCATAGCTTTAATTCCTCTTTCATTGAAGTGATCTAATCTCTTATGCCAGAGATCAAGTTCTGTAATCACTCCTTCACCATGTGTGAGAAAATCTTGACCAATGTTCCCTTGCACTCTTAAAGTAAAGAATCTACCTTCTTTCTTACCAGAGACATTCTGATTATATCCATTCTCTGGATCTTCAACAAATACTCCTTCATTTGTAAACCTGACTTGAAAACTTTTTCAACTATCTGCCCCACTCTAATCAAGTTTTTAGGTATTGTGGGAACATATAAAACATTGGTTAGCAAATCTGCTCCACTCTTGCATTTCACTTTTCCAATTGAATGTACACTATGTCTTGTATTATCACCTGTTTGAACTGTATGACTAGAAATGTGTGTTTCCAATTTTGACATCAGTTCTATGTTTCTTGACAAATGATTAGAACATCCAGAGTCAATGTAAAATACCTTTAGATCTTCTTTATCTGATGTGCTGATTGAGTTCATCATCAATGATGTACGACCTTCATTCTGTGTATCATTTGCATAATTGTAGTAGGTGGTGTTGTAGGATTGATTCTGTCCCCAACTTCTTCCTCCACCTCTACCATAGCCTCCTCTTGGATTTTGTCTACCTCTCTGAAAATTACTTTGATATCTTCCACCTCTGCCTCGGCTATTGTTATTCTGATTTTGATTTGATCCTTGTTGATTATGCCA
Organism: Ceratopteris richardii; assembly: GCA_020310875.1. NCBI lineage: Eukaryota > Viridiplantae > Streptophyta > Polypodiopsida > Polypodiales > Pteridaceae > Ceratopteris > Ceratopteris richardii. Next base: position 140,408,194 of record CM035418.1, on the reverse strand, counting down.
ACAGTCATGAGCCAAATGATTACTCAATCCACAGATCCAACAAGCCTTCTTGTTGTTATTCTGATTACCTCTACCTCTTCCAAAACCTCTTGGTCTTCCTCTGCCAGTGCCTTTACCTCTTGCATAATAAAATTGAGAAGTTGACTCTTCTTCATCCTTTGCTTTACCTTTATCTCCTTTCTTCTTGTTCTTCATGTACATTGCAGAACTTTGTCCTTTGTCTCCATCTCCTTTCAAGTCTTGCTCAAAAGTTAGCATCAAACCAAGCAATTGGTTCAAGCTTTGGTAGTACTTTGGAAACGATATTCCCCTGCATTCCATATGTAGCTCAAGCGTAAGCACCACCTCCTTTACTTGTCAATCCGCAGAGACGTGAGGACCAGTATGAAGACCACGAGCAAGTGAAGGCACAAGTGCATGAGTGAAAGCACACAAGCATGCACACATATACACACACATGCACACAAGGTAAGATCAAAGAGAGGAACAATGGAAAGCTTCGATTGCAAATGAGTTCTCTTACCAAAATTCTATTCTCTCACAAGCTAACCTCAAAAATGAGCTCTCTAATCTTTTTATAGTTTTTTGACTAGTTTTGGCCCTGTCGAGACCTAGTGTCCGGCGTAGTTAAAAATTAGGTTCCAAGGCTTATTTGAGGGCTCAAATGAAGTCTAAAAATTATGAAAATTGGTAGGATGATACTTCTAATACTCCTCAAGCTCAAGGACTCCTTGGCTTGAACAAAATGGAGTTATAAAAATAGAAAATGGTATTTACAATGGTTTTTAGTGATGAAAATCACTATTTTTATAGGGATTTCTTCTGAAAATTTGACATACACTTCTTGGAGCTCCCTACTTGCTCCTTCTTCTTGTGTGTCCACCTCTTTGATGTGATCCTGTGATTTGTCCTTGACTTTTAGCTTCAACACTCCCCCCGCATCTTGCATCTGCCGTCCCTGACAGACCCTTGTTGTAGTGGTTGTTCCAAGTAGTGCTTTGAGAGGGAGTGTCCCTTCTGTATGAACAAAAGTCGTCTGGCTTCCAGATGTGGCAGGGTTGGTTGTACGGTTCTTCATCTGTCACTGCGAGCCTTTGCAAGTTGTAGTGCCTTGGTATGCACTTCTTCATTGGATTCCAGCATGACTGTGTCGTTGTGAGTCTCCGTCGATGTCCTCTAGATCTTCCAACGTTGATGTTCATAGTAGTCATGCCAAGTACTCATAACCCATAATGGATGATGGGTAAGGGTGTTCGTGCATGGGTTGAGGAAAATATGTGCCTTGTACAAGGCCTTGTAATGTAGCCCTATGCATGCTTACTTGGACAATGCATCAGAAGAAGTATGGTGCAAAAATTGGGGTTCTTGAGCTAAGTGCTCAAGGGGATGCCGACGAAGAGGTTTCCTAAGCTATCATGGTTATGATGTTTCCAAAGTAAAGGATACTTACCATGGTGAAGCATCGATCGATGTTTATCTCGTCCTATTGTACTCCTGGCATTAGTGATGGACATTGTTGATGAATGTCCGTGTTGAGGATCCACTGATGAAATTCTTTGAGTGCCTAGTCCTGTCTGCTCTCTTCAAAGCAACATTTGCCAAATACTAAGAATTGAACTTCTTTATATTCCTTGACAAATGACATTGGGTAACTATACCAAGCTTAGTTTCACATCTTCTCGTTAGCTCACCTAAGCAGGAGTCTTCTCATCCAGTATACATACAAGGAGTTGTAGTGTACCACAACTACCCTTTGTAGATATCTCCTTGGATGCTCTCGTACATATGGTAGTTAAGCATCTCTCAAGTTGCGGACCTTCAAGCTCTTCACTCCTACCATAGTAAGAGGAAACCATAGTTGTGGATGCCATGTTCATGCCAAGTTCTTGACATCTACCAGATAAGGCAGCAATTATATCATCTGCTAGCTGAGACACACTTCTATCCAAACTGATAAATGCCCAGTAACTGAAGGTTCAATCTTCAACTAAGCATGACTCATTCATGTTTCATGAGCGAAACCTGGGAACAAGTTTTTTTTTTTTTTTTTTTTTTTTTTTGAACAATGTCACAAAACAAGAAGACAAAGTTTAGTATCAAAAAATGGTTTACATGTGTCAATCTGCTCTCGTGCATGGGACTCTCAATTGTGTCTATGCACAACCATGTAATGTGGCCCTATATTAATGCATACTTTGGAAATGCATGACCTGAATGGTGCAAAAGACAAGGTTGTGCAAGGAGCACATGGTTGTCCCTCGTCGAGGCTTTCGATGTTATTTGCGGAGGTTGATGCCGACCTTGGTGGAGGTATCCATTGAGTCTCGAACTGATGTAATCCTCCTTATTGGAGTCCATTTTAGAGTAGCATTTGGCACCGTAGAGATCACATCAGGCGTCTTCCTCTTTGGGTGCTTTCTGAACTGTGGTATCTAGTGTGATTGGTGCGTTGGTTTGGTGGAGGCTACTTGTACTTTTGGATTCCAAACCTATACCCTTTTTACACGTCTTCCTACTATGGTTGAAGAGGTGATTTGATCTTCTTTCAATCTGTGTATGCGGTTCTTACCCTTTTCTCTTTGTGGCTTCTTTGTTGAGACCTTTCACATGTGGGAGAACATAGGTTGTTGTGGATGTAAGAGCTTCTTAGGTACCCACATCTCTAATCGCCCTTGTTGAGCTGCAGCTAATTTCTTAGGCACCCAAACTTCTCGGATACCTTGTGGTTGAGCTTGTCCAAGCTTCTTCCTTCGTCTTCTAGCCTGGTTGGCTTGCCTGGATGGGATTTGTGGGGGCAAGGCTGGTGGTTGCTCTCCTTTGTGTACCCAGATCTGCTTCCTGCTCGGAACTGCTTTTTTGTTGAAGGGTGTCTTTCTATTTGCTATAGCAGTTGTCTTGAATTGTTGTGCTTGCTTCTGAGGTTGAACTACTATGGATGCTTTACTCTTCAAAAAAGAAGGAGGATTTGCTTGCCTTTGCGACTCTCCTTCCATGATTGAGTCCTTCTGGATCATAGAGCTTTCGACACATGTACCATCTTCTTCCAGATGATTAGTCTTAGAAGAACTAGGAGAATGTGGGACATCTGGATTTGTGAGCATGGAGTTCTCTAATTCTAATGTAATGCATTGTTCCTGTACCCAAACTTGAAGAATTTGACTTCTTAGGTTTAAGTTAACTGCATGGTCATAGATCCAATCTTGACCCAAGACAAGTGGTTCTGTAAGGTTCTCATCTTGACACACTAGCACTTTGACTTTCATTGGAACATCTTGAAGGTAGATGGGAAGTTCCACCTCGCCCAAACAAGGGGTTTCCACACCTCCCAATCCTATGATATAAGCTTCTATGGGATTGATGTTCAACTGCAAGTCTTGGCAGTAGGACAGTCTAACTGCACTAGTTGCTGCACCTGAGTCAATCAATGCTTTCACAGTCCTGGCACAATTCCTTGACCTATCTCTATGGTCACAAAGGGACGTCGGTCAATGACTTGAGAAGTAGTTATGCCCGATTTTTGGCACATATCCATGTGATATTTTGGGGCTTTTGAGTTTACATCTAGGCCTAGTCGCCTTAACTTATTTCACCTAATATGCTCTCTGGCCTCTGCCTGTGCTTCTTCCCTCACCCTTAAATCCTCTTCTTTTTGCTTCTTAGCAGCGTTGAGTCTCGTAAGCATATCCTCTGTAAGAGGTTCTTGGTATAACTTGACTCTACATCCACTAATATAGTTTGGCAAGATATCTCTTTCTAAAGTGGCCAACTGAACTGCACCGCTAGTGGAAATTCTATTAATGATCATGGGTCCGTATCCTCTTTTTTCCAACTTACAGGCATGTTGCTTTAGCGTATAAACCAGCACTAGGTCTCCCTCTTTCAATCCTTTATCTTTGATGTGTGCATCAAAGTATGCCTTTTGTCTTTTCTTTGCAGCATAGATGCCTGCCGCCGCGCGTAGCCTTATCTCACCTAAGCGTTCTAGATCAAAGATCCTAGAGGACAATTCATGTCCATTCCACTCATACTCTTGTGCTACTTTTAAAGCGGGGATTAAGAAATCTAATGGTAGCACAACATTCTGTCCGAAGACCATCTGAAATGGGGTGGCGTTGAATACCGTTTTGTAGGCAACTCGATAAGCCCAAACAGCATGATGAAGTTGTTTGTCCCAATCAGAGCGTTTATTATTTACCAGTTTTGTCAATACATTACAGAGGATCTTATTGGTGCTCTCGGCTTGTCCGTTAGCTTGTTGGTGATAAGGGGCAGACTTCTTATGTATCACCAAGAGTTCCTGGAGAAGATTTTCAATGACCTCATTCAAGAAGTGTGTGCCTCTATCGCTCACTAACTCTATTGGTAGTCCATATCTCATGAACACATTCTCGAATAAGAACTTAGCCGTAGTCTGAGCATCATTCTTTGTTGTGGCTTTCACTTCTACCCACTTTGTAAGGTAATCTGTGGCTACAATAATATACTCTGCATGGTAGTTTCTAGCTGGGGGGTTAATAGGACCTATGAAGTCTATGCCCCACTTTGAAAATGCACGCCCTCCCATCATTGGCCTCAAAGGCATCTCGTCTTTTCTAACTGGATATTGTGCACGTTGGCATGTGTCACATTTCTTCACATAGGTATGAGCATCCATATGAAGAGTGGGCCACCAAAGTCCTGAGAATAGAATGGTCTTGATTACTCGATCAGGACCGAAGTGTCTACCTGCAACACCACCGTGTGCAGTTTCTAAGACTTTCAAATAGTCTGATTCATGAACGCACAACCTTAAGTAACCATCTTTGCCTCTTCGGTATAGGTTGTCTCCTACTGAGGCATAGCCTTGAGCCTCTTGCTCCATGCTTCATCTTCTTGCTAGACTAGCCTTTTTGGGTAATCTTCCCGACCTCATAAACTCTACCAATGGAGCACTCCAATCTGGAATTAATGACACTTGATAAAGGGTTGCATTCTCCACTGGGGGTTTTTCCTAGCACAGATGACAATTCTTAATCCACTCATGAATTTCTTTGTCCATGCTAGGCCAATACACTCCTAAACGTTTTAGATTCTACAATGTTCGTTGTTTAGAATAGTGATTTCCTAGAAATCCTTCATGGGCTTGTTGCAACCAGCTAGTATGTTCATCATCCTTGACACAACAAGCGAGTACACCCTCCGTATCTTGTTTGTACATGCTTCCTGCTAATATGTGATATTTTTGTGATTTTACAATTTCTTCTTGTGATGTTTTCACATTCTTATTTGCAGGTCCGAAGGTTAGGACTGGTACCAACTTATTTGCCCATTTAGGAACAACTTCTAAATTGAATAGATAAGCGTCGGGTAGGTCATCAGACACTCCTTGAGGTGACTCTCCTGAAGTAATGTGAGAAAGGTGATCTGCCAGGAGGTGGGTTCTACCTTTCCTGACGACAACTTCAAAGTCATATTCCATTAGTAAGAGGAACCATCTTACTAAGCATCCAATATTGCAAGGTTTATTGACCAAATATAACAAAGCTTGATGATCAGTGAAAAACTTGAACTTGTTGACCAATATACCATGCCTAAGCCCTCTCGCTCAGTGGTGGTATAGTTTTGTTCAGCTGCGGTGAGCTATCTACTAGCATATGCTATGGGCAAATCTAAGTTTCCTTCACCTATGGGTTGTGCTAGCACACATCCTATGGCATGATTGGATGCATCCACATGGACATGAAATGCTTTATTCCAATCAGGAGTGTTAAGTATTGGTGCTGTGCACAAACGTTTCTTTAGTTCATTGAAAGAATTCTCACATTCGTCGTTCCACTCAAAATGAGACAACAAGGCATAAAGGGGTCTAGCTATGATCGCGTACATGTGGATAAACCTACGGTAATATCCACAATGGCCCATAAAGGCTTGTACCTCTTTAACATTCCTTGGCCTTGGCAGCTCTACTATGGCTCGTACCTTATCTTCATCTGTTGAGATTCCATTCTTAGAAACAATATGACCTAAGATTTTACCTTGACGCACCACGAACACACACTTTTCTGGGTTTAGACACACCCGATATTCTCTACACTTGTTGAAGATTTGTCTGAGCTCAGGGATGTGGTATCTTCTTTCTTGGGAATGGGCACATAAATCATCCACATATACTTCTAAGCTCTTTCGCAAGAACTCTTTGAAGACATGACACATGAGCCTTTGGAATGTTGCAGGTGCATTGGTGAGCCCAAATGGCATCACACGAAATGCAAAGATCCCCCACTCTGTGGCAAAAGCTGTTTTGTGTTGATCTTCTGGGGCAATGGCTACTTGATTGTAACCTGAAAATCCATCAAGGAAGCTATAAACTTCCTTTCCTGCAACACGCTCCAATAGGTGTTCCGTGATTGGAAGCGGATAACTATCTCTGATTGTAGCAGCATTAACTTTTTTAAGGTTAATACACACTCGCAACTTCCCGTTTTTCTTGGGCACCACTACAATGGGGGACACCCATTCAGTATGCTCAATCTCATAGATGAATCCAGCTTCAATCAGCCTATCAATTTCTTCTTTTATTTTGGCTGCATATGTATCATTATATGTGTAGGGCTTCTGTTTGGTGGGCTTGGCATCAGCAGTCATGGGGATAGTATGAGAGAAAATTCTTGGATCTACCCCTTTCAAGTCTCTATAGTGCCACACAAACACATCCCTATATTCCCTTAATAGAGCTACGAGCTCCATTTCTTCTCTTGCACTTAGGTCATCTCCTATATATGTGCATCTCTCTTCGTTCTCATCAATGGTCACTACAATTTTCTTGGTCTTTTCTTTATTATCATATGACTCTCCTATGATGGCCTCTCTCTTATGCATTCATACCAAAATTTTACGATCGTCAACTTCATATTTCTTGAAGTTTTCTGGTACTTCAAACAATGATTCCTCCTCTTCTTGTTTCACTGCTTTTCTTTTCTTTTTCTTTTGACTGCTCTCACTCCCATCCTTTGAATTTACCGTTTTAATACTTGTGAGAGGTTCTTCTTCTTTCTGGGTGAACACTCCTATATCTTCTAGATAGTGCTGCTCTGAGTTAAAGCAACTATCCATCACGATGGACTCTATATCATCGTCATTCTCTTCTTCTTCTATGACATCACTAGGGTCACATTCTTCTAGCAGGGGCTGACACATGAACACTGAAATATCATAACCCTCCTCATCACAATGAGGTGTCCATTGTTCTTCATTGACAACAATGTCCATGGTGGCTAAGATTTTTGGCCAGCCATGAGGCTCAAATTCCTCATCTGGAAAGATCGTCGGTGTGTAGGCTGGGTCTCTAACTGGTCTATCTCCTGGCGAAGTTCCTTCTTCTCTTGCATTTAAACGTTTTTCCTCTTCCTCTGCGACCTTGCACATCCACAAATGAGTATCTTCATTCAGCCATGATGGATCAGGTGAACTTTCAAAATGCATAGAGATGGAATCTTCTTTTGCTTTGTGGATAGGATTCCACCTAAAATCATCTCATAGACATTATTTTTCTCAAAGTCACATATAGCAAATGTGTGCTCAAACTCTACACCACAAGTGGTTAGAGTTATCCCTTCGAGCAATCCTAGAGGTCTTTCAAAATGGCCGTCAGCCATTTGAAGCTTCATTCTAGTTGTTCTTAATGTGGGTTTGCCCCATTGCTTCCACAAAGAGGTGATCTCAATAGCAACACCCGCACCTGAATCTATGATTGCTTTGGTTGTGTACATTAGGGTGAAAAACGGCTCAAAAAGGGCTGTGTAAGGATTTCAATTAGTTGTGCTTAATCTGGATTAAAGTTGTCAAATCCTTTAAGAAATTCCGTGTAAGTTCATTTAAAACGTATCTTATGCAAATTTTGAAGATAGAGAAACTCGTATGATAATCATGAAAAGTTTGTGTGATATCTTACGCCTCGAAGTTTGTGCTCATCGGGCACTGATCAAAATTCAAATTTTCCTCTTGTTCACGGACCTATATAATGTGTGCTGATGATGTTTTGCTCTTTTTTACTCTACTTTTCATACCAGGTCTGTTTCTCTCTTTCACGTCATTTTAGACACTTGCCAGTCATTTTTCATAGCAGACCATGGAGAACATTAACCCAAATACTCTTGCTCAGCTTTCAAACAATTGAAATCATTGTGAAAAGTTCCATATCAACATTGCAGTTAGTCAGGAGTATGCGACGACAAGAAAAGTATTCCGAAGGGCTCTTCATCCTCCTGAAGTGAATGGATTGCGAAAGGAAGGCAAGAAACATATCGACATATGGACAGATGGATCTATTTATCCAATCGATCCACAAACTGGAAGGTACCCCTTTTCATAATCTTCATGATCTGATTAGATTTGTAGGAGATGGTGAGGATGGTTTACGAGGCTATTGTTCAAGCCTCTGGGATATTTCAAGGAATTATGTACAATACATAAACTGTTACAAAACACACTACACCAGAAGGATTTACATATGAGGGAGCTAGAAAAAAAATTATCCACTTTATCTTCTCAGTTAGAGTCTTTTAAAAAAATGAAAGAAACTCCTATAGGTTTGAGAATGCGGTCAAAACGAGTAAAACCTTTTTTAGATTTGACTGAAAAATCTGGCCAGAAAAAGAAAAGAATGAAAATTGTTAGAGATCATGTGACAAATGTGCTAGGTTTCAATATGTCGAGCAATTTTGAGCGCATACATTTCTATAATGAAATTTTGAGTCAAAATGATGTTATAAGACTATTGAAACTGAATGAAAATACATGCTTGAAACGCTTTGTTTTTCAAAAACTCATGACTGAAATGAATCTGTTACTAGAACCATCTCAAATTTAGAAGATTTGTGATAGTGTCAGAGTGAGTAGGAAAGGTTATAGAGCAATTTCAAAAGTTTGATGTGAATTTTTAAAATTTAACAAAGTTAGAAGTTTTGGATTGCCTAGACCCCATCATGTAGGAAAGTTTCGGCTCTGCTTGAATAAGAAGATCACATCAGTATTTGGTGAATATAAACATATTCATGGTAACATGCCTTACGAAGTAGGAAAACAAAAGTTACATTTCACTTACAATGCATTTAACAACATATGGATAGATGTTATAAAACTTCAAACATACATGGTTCAGTTCTATAATATAAAAGAACATGAATGTTCTGGTCTATTGAAATTTGTAATCAAACTTGATGAAGCAGAGCTTAAAAGACATCAAAAGATGGAGAGAATAAGTATTGCACTGATGAACAAAGCTTTGGACTATAGCCTTGGGAAATTGGATACTCCGTCTCTCAAAGTACAATCAGAAATGGAGTTATGGTGGGTTGGCTGTGCTCAAGTTCCATTTGAGAGCCATAAAACACTTAAATGGTTATTCTCACAGACAAACATTCCAAATGTTATCCAAAGGCATCATGCAGGAGAATTGTTGAATGTCAAAGACTATGGGAACTTTCAAGTTGAGAGGCATTTGAGTGGAGACCTAAAGACACTCAAATGCATGTTTGGTATAAGTGGGGGAGCAAATTCTAAGTACCCTTGCTTGTACTGCATGCAAAGCCCAGACACAAATGGATGGATTGCTAGAGCTGAGGCTGAAGAGGCTCCTTCCAGACAAAATGTTATTCTTCATAACTACTCATCTTCTTCAATGATTTGGGATCCCATACTTCCAATAGCATTGACAAATGTACACATATGTACACTACATGCAGAGTTAAGAATCATTGACAAGTTGGTCCGTCTTCACTTGGATTATGCATATTCTATCAAGCCTACAACTCTTGCAGATGAATGCATAAAAAAATGTGAATGTCTTCTTTCAGAAATGGGATTTCATGGTGGTGATGTTCATCTAAGAAAAGATCCAAAGCTTTCACAAAATACAGGTGATGTACTACAGGATGTCTCAATGGGAGGTGCAAAAGCAAGGAGATTCTTCAGCAACCATGATGACAAAAAACTAAATGCCATGTGGAATTGTTGGAAAAAATTTTGTGAGGTCACGACTAATGTAAAAAGCAAACCAGAAATAGCAAAAAAGAGAATGGAGGTGTGGGTCAAACTAGATAATCTTTTTAAGATCATGAGGCAGCAGGTAACATCAAAAAGTTATGTGACAGATTTCAGAAAGGCGACCATAGAGCTTATAGAAACCATCATAGAGGCATGGGGTGCCAAAGACATAACATACTACTTGGTGAGCTCCAAAGATATTTTATTCAATTTATTTCGGTCGTGATCGATTTCTGACACTTCTAATGGAGAACTTGGACAAGTTTGACACAAGATAGAGATTTTGCATTGGTCCCATCTCATATCCTTAACCTAAAATTCTTGAGGATATAGTTAACTGTATACCTTGACGTCATCTTCCTCAAGTCCAAACACGACCGATGCAAGCGATAAGGCCCAACGGAAAATATTCGATGGGCCTTATCGCTTGCATCGGTCGTGATCAACTTCTGACACTTCTAATGGAGAACTTGGACAAATTTGACACAAGATAGTGATTTTGCATCGGTCCCATCTCATATCCTTAACCTAAAATTCTTGAGAATATAGTTAACTGTATACCTTGACGTCATCTTCCTCAAGTGCAAACATGACCAATGCAAGCGATAAGGCCCAATGGAAAATATCCGATGGGCCTTATCGCTTGCATCGATCGTGATTGACTTCTTAGTGTAAATGGAGGCCTTGGAGAAAACCGATTGTGGCATCTCATCTCCTTTGCCTTAAAATCATGTGAATATATTTTACTACATACCTTGACCTCATCTTCCTCTTCAAGTCCGAACACGACCGATGCAAGCGATAAGGCCCAATGGAAATTATCCGATGGGCTTTATCGCTTGCATCGATCGTGGTCAATTTCTCACTAAAAATGGAGATCTCGGACAAAACCTTTAATTCATAAGAATATATTAAACAACATACCTTGACCTCATCTTCCTCCTCAAGGAGCTCTTTTGAGTCAATACAAATTGTTCCTTTGTCCTCAGCAACATCCAAGAATGAATAGCCGCGCCCAAACGAGTATATTCCAAGTTGCTTCTGATGCTCATCAAACTCTTCATCATCAAGTCTTGGATTCTCTGAGATAGCTTTCTCAAAGCATTTTGAAAGAGCTTGTGATGAATCTTTGAATTCTTCATTAGACAAATCCAAATCAAGACGCAAAAATTCTTCTTTTCTTTCTCCTTTCTTATTGATGAATCTCCTTGCAACTTCTTCTGACTCAGCTATAGCTGCAAGGCAGTAGTCCTCCCTTAGATTGAAAAGTTCCTAAATGTAAAATAGAGGTATGAACTCTTTTTTAGAGATAAAGTAAAAAGGTAGATTTGGGAGAAGTAGGGACTTCTCAGACACTTGAACTTCTTCAGTTGGCTCCCTTATTGCAGTTTCTGCTTTAAAAGTGGCCACATCAAAATCTTTGACCTGCTCTTCTTCTGCTTGGAGATTAATCTCCTCAACAATCTCCATGACACCTTTCATGGTTTTTGAGCTTCCCTCAAGTGTCAGCTCTAAGAACGGCTCGTCTTCAACATGAACATTTTCCTCCTTTTCAACTGAGATATGATCAAGCCATATCAAGAAGGCAATGTTTAAAGGGAGCAAGCAGCAGTCCTTTTCATGCTCTGGGCATAAATCAAGCTTCCCTGGCAAAGGGGATATCCTTTTGCATTTTCTTGTGATTTTAGCCCTATCTATTGGATCCTTCCCAAAGATGTGAGGATGGACATAGGTTTTCTGAGAAATAGTAAGGATCCTTCCATTGATCAACCCCAAGAAAATCTCCCACTCATCCTTAAGAAAACTTTTCGATTTCTCTAGGAGTTTTTCAAAATCAATTTTGGGGTTGAATATCGTCATTGCATCAGGAAAATAATCTACAGTTAAACCCTCTTGAACCATGAAATCAAGAAGTTTCTCTGATGGAGAGACACTAAGGATCTCATTCATTCCCTCCATCTTAGCTGCAGCTTCTCTTGTATGTCTATTAGGAGAACACAACCGATGCAAGCGATTGGAGCGAGTCAACGTAGGTCAAACAAGGAAAATCGCTTTTATCGGTTGTGTCAGGGACGAAAGAAAAATACGCATGTCAATGAGACAAATTCTCTGAAGGTTCAAAATTTGAGTTTTTGAAGGAAGTAGCTATTTATAGGCGAGAAGGGAAGAAGTAAGGATCGAATGACGTGGACCAATCATCGAGTGCCATGTGGCAAAGCGTACGTTGGCCGATGCAACGGATAGATGATGTGGACCAATCAAATCATGCCACATGGCAAAAGATGTTGGACCAATCAAATCATGCCACATGGCACCAACGATCAACTCAGTTCTGGGACCTATTTAAGCTTCCCTATTCATTTCCTTCATTTTTTTTGTCAACACTTGCCAAGCGTCGAGGTTCCATCTCCACCAACCTTTTAAGCTACTTCTTCACAATTTCTATAGAGAAGTAGCTTAAAAACTTGGACACAATTTCTTTGCGTTAGGTAATATGGACACGACCGATCCAAGCGATCACGGTACATCTGAGATTTTTGGATAACCCTAATCGCTTGGATCGGTCATGTTTCTTAAATGGCATCGAGTCCTTGATCATAGCTTGCAAATTTTGGTTTCCTTAGTGATGCTTGAGTATTACGCATTGTTACCTTTATTTTAACTTGTACTTATTGAAATATGATGATGAATTCAGGGACGACCGATGCAAGCGATTAAGGACCGGATGACTCTAATCGCTTGGATCGGTTGTGTCTCTTATAGTGGAAAGAGTCATTGATCATAGCTTTCAAATTATGTTTTTCTTAGTGATAATTGAGTATTTTGCATTGTAAGATATATTTGATTGATATTTGATAATGAATTCAAGGACGACCGATGCAAGCGATCAGGGACATCCGGGCATTTCCGAATGACTCCTATCGCTTGCATCGGTCGTGTCTCTGATAGTGGAAAGAGTCATTGATCATAGCTTTTTGAGAGTAAGTTTTGACAGTGGAAAGAGTCATTGATCATAATTTTTTGACAGTGGAAGGAGTCATTGATTATAGCTTTTTGAGAGTAAGTTTCCACTTTTCCTAATTCCTTGCCTTAAGACTATGATTTTGTGCAGAGTATGGCTAGGACCAAAAGGACAGCAAGGAAATTGTACCCTGAGGGTCAGGACCAAAATGCCCAGGAACAAAATGCCCAGGGGGAAAATGGCCAGGAGCAAAATCCCCAGAAGGTTCAAGCCAATGTGCCAGACAAGCCTTCAAAAAAAAGGGTCAAGTACCATGTAAAGTCCTTGAGGGAAATTAGAAGAGCTCAAAAGTCTGTGGGATTGTTGATCCCTAGACTTCCATTTATGAGAGTTGGCAAGCAGATCTCAGCCAACCTCTGTTCTTTGATGAAGACCTCATCCTTTGTCAATGTGAGGTGGCAAACTCAAGCACTGCTATGCCTGCAAGAAGCTGTAGAGGACTTTGCTATTGATTTTATGAATGATGCCTATTTATGTGCTACTCATTCTCATAGGGTAACACTAATGGCGCAGGACTATGTTATTGTTTCAAGAATAAGATATAAATTTGATAAAGCTCTGGTTCCTATTGATCACTATGATAAAAAATTCTTCGTCCAGCTCGAGCACACAAAACAACAGTTGTCATTGAAGAGATCAACCCTCAGGTCACTCATGATCATGAAACTAGAACTGCAGCAAATAGTGAGGAGGAGAGGAAAAAGCAAGGATTATTTACAGAGGAAAGTGTCATCTTAACCCAGATTTAAAAGTTACAGAAAGCAAATAAAGAGCTCCTCAAGAAAGGAGATGGGAAGATAATAGTTAATGTTGCAATGCCATGGCAAAAAGATTGGTTTCTTGACATTAGACCTGAAGACAACAAAATGTTGAGGGAGCTTCATGTTGAGATATCAGATAGTGTGGTCAACATTTCACTCAGGTATATCTAGAGTCCTTAAAATGCTTTTGTTTTGCTTAATTTTATAGTTCCTTAACTGCATTTTTATTTCTTGATTTTTAGGGTTCTTCTTCAACAATGTGAGGAAGCGGTTCAAAGAAAAGTTTTTATTTTAGATCCTCTAGTGACACACTGTTTTTTGCATAAACATGGAGATGCCAAGTCCTTTCTACAGGATTTTACAGAAGAGGTAGAATGTGTTATCTACCCATATATTGAAAAGTAAGTATTCATCTTCATTTTGGAAAGATATTTGTTTCATTTAAGAAAGTATATTTACATGCAACGCATTGACAGGGGCCATTGGAGTTTGATTATTGTGGACTTCAATGCATATCAAGCTCTTTTCCTCAATTCTCTTCAATCACAACATGGGAATTGCAAAGTGTAAGTTACTATACATTTTTTTGTTCTCTATTTTAAAGCCATGCCATCCATTCTGATTTTCACTTTACAATGCAGTGCTGCAAAGCTTCTCAAGATGCATATTGATCAGAATTTTCCTGGAATTGCTAAAATGAATGAACAAAAGCAATTTGAAAACATACAAATTCATGTGCCATTGCAGAGAGACTCAACATCATGTGGCTGGAGAGTGATTGCAAATGCTATAAGATTCTTGGAAAGAAGGTTTTACAGTCTTGAATTGAATTTATCAGACTACCCAGATGCATGGATCATCTTGATCAGAGAGAGAGCAATAAATGGCATCATGAAACATGCAATCTGCCCATATGATCTAGACTCACCTCCACCCCCTCCACCTGATAAAAAACAGTCTGAAGATAAAAAGAAAGGGCTTCCTCTTCACTCACCATTAAAGCATGGGAACAACAAAAAGAGTCAAGCTGAGAGCTCCAAAAAGGGACAGAAGCAACAGAGAAAATAGGGCTCCAAAAAGGATAGAAAGGGTTAAATCATTTTTGAGTCTTAGATTGAAATCTATTGTAAAACCAACATAGGTTGGAAGATTTATTTATGTACAAATTGTATGTACTTATGCCAATCTTCATCTGGAAGATGGTCATTGTAACCATATTTATTTGCCTTTACAATATTTATAGCTTGAGAAATATACAATTGTATTGAACCTCTGGAGAGTTAAACAAAAGCTCATTGCATGGTCCAACTAAATTTGTTCGTGTCACAAATATGAATGCATTGTGGGTTTCTTACTTCATTCCTGTTGAAAAGTTTAAATTGGAGAAGATACAGAAGGATATAAAGAATTAAGAGGACACGACAAGATAATGATTTCTCTGATCTAATGTTAACTATTGCATCATCAATTGAGAATCTACCCTGAGATGATACCTCATCAAGGTATTCGAGGAGCTCCCTTACATTTCTAAGATTCCAATTTGCAGTGACAATTATTTTCCTTGATTGAAAATCTGGATGAATCAATACTTCTAACTCAAATTCTGGATAACTCTCCTATGAGTCCAATGCTATCCAAAGTCCAAGATTTTTTTTCCACCTTCTATAGTCATATCCTAGAACCAGAGATTGTCGACATATCTGATATGAGATTGAAAGAGAATTGGGACTAACTTTACATAAAATAATGTCACCTAGCTTTTGAAGTTCTTTGCTATCCCATTCCCTACCTAAAACATTATCAATCTCTGAAATAGAGACTCTCCTATTCAACCACATTGTTTTTGTCCTCTGTAATAACATGTTTTTAAAGCATGCTACAAAGACATGAATAGGCAAAAACCATTGAATCTTTATCCTTCTCGAAATTCGGCCTGCTGACATTGCCTTCTAGATGTCAAATTTAATTTTGCATAGAAAACTTGAAACTGTTTGCAGCTCAGTGATGAGTAGCACCTCCTTTAATGTCAATCCGGGAAGACGTGAGGATGGTATGAAGACCTCGAGCAAGTGAAGGCACAAGTGCGTGAGTGAGAAGCACACTAGCATGCACACACATACACACACACGCGCACACACAGTAAGACAAAGAGTGAGAAGCAATGAAGTTCTCAGAGTACTTCCAAAAAGCTCTTACAAGTTCAATTCAATTAAAAGCTAACCTCAAAAATGAGCTCTCTAGCTCTATTTATAGTTTTTGACTAGGTTTTGGCCCTGTCCAGACCTAGTGTTCGGCCTAGTTAAAAATTAGGTTCCAGGGCCAATTTGAGGGCTTAAACGGAGTCTAAAAAATACGAAAATTGATATGTAGGTACTTCTAAGGCTCCTCAAGCTCAAGGACTCCTTGGCTTGTACAAAATGGAGCTACAAAAATATGAAATGGTATTTACAATGATTGTTAGTGATAAGAATCACTGTTATAAAGATGTTGATTTGGAAAAATTTGAAGGGCCTATCTGCCAGATTTGCGTCGACTGCTTTGTCTACTTAATCCTTCACCTCGCTCTGACTCTCTCCGCTGGTTTCCTTGTCTAGTCAGTCCTTGGGTGCCCATACTGCTCTCAACACCCCCCCTCTCTCGCGTCTGTCGTCCCTGACAGAGCCTTGTTGCTGGGAGTGTTGGATGTAATATTCCACAACCTGAGTGGCAAGCTGATGTTCTTGTATGCGTATTCCTCTGGCCAAATCTGTCATCATACGATCCCAATCAATTGGTCCTGGAATGTCCAGATGTGGCAGACGTAACTGATCTGCATGGATCGCTTGTTCTACTGCGAATAGATGTAGCAAATGTGTGGGTCTGGGAATGAAAATTTCTGAATGATATTCCCAGAATCCCGTAGAGAACATTTCCTCAAATGTCTGCTTGAAGCATGCGGGTAAGTACTTTATTCGTGCATGCCAGGCAAAGATTATAGTGACCGAGGGAGTCTGGCTCATGTCGTAGACTAAATCCTTGTTACCTTGAGAGAATCCAGGGGCAGAGATGTATGGAGCTTGTACCTTCCGAAAGGTTTTGAAGACAATGGTCATGAGCTCGAATATTTTCATACACATTTTTGCTGCTATGTCGGGTACATTATTTAGACGTGTAGACCAGTGCCGAATTGTTGATATCATGTAGGCTACGGTTGGGGTCCCTCGAGGTGGAGCAAAATATGGATAGTTAACCCAAGCCGATCATTCTTTATTATTGTGTACCTTGATCGAAAATGCTTGCCATGATCTGCGACGTACCATTGGGCAATAACATGGATTATACTTGATATACAGTGGCATGGTTGCCCAGGTGCTCATCATCTCAGGGTAATCGGTTAGTAGACGTGCACGCCAATTAGGCTGGAAGATCCAGCCAGCACGCGCATCTGTCGGCAAGTCCTCTGGCTCAAATTGAGTGGCAAATGTGGGCTCCTTCCCTGTATGTCTTTTAACTTCTGCATTATAATCATGTAGCAAGACAAAATAAGGCATGGATTGCGACTCTGATGTTGTGATTAACCGTTGGTGGGATAGATTCTGAAAGTAAGAAGACCGAAGGACAGTTTCTTCCAGATTCGTGAGAGATTGCATTTGCACGGCAACGCGATCATCATGTGTCTTACCCACTTTCTCGACCTTTTTGACCCAATCTGGAACTTGAATTTCTAAAGTGTCCTGTCCTTCCTCTGTAGTCCGACCACCGGGTGTTGGCATTGGCTCGTATGGCTCTTCATAGCTGTCATCGATGGGGATTTCCACTACTGTTTCAGGTTCTGGTTCTTTAGTGGGCGAGGGTGGCCTTTCATATGGTAAGAGGCGTGCTTGGAGTTCTGCCACTTGTTTCCGGAGGGTCTCTACTTCTTCTGTAGAGTGTTGCAAGATTACCGGCTCCTGTTGAGTTGTGGGGGCACTGGCTAACTGTTTCTTTAGGTCTGCACATTCAGTCTCTAACTTTTCATATGACTCCAAGAAATTTGCATGCTCCTCAAGTAAGATGCGAATGTCTTCCGATGGACTGCTCTATACTTGGTAGGGCTAATGGTTGCTCCTGCAGTTCCTTCCATAGCCGCTTCAAAGTTGTCTTGGTTTTGTTGTTGAAGCCTCTTGTTCTCTTCTAGTGCTGCTGCCATATGCTTCCTTAATAGCCCAAGGTTGCGTCTGAGTGTAGCATTAGATATCATTTGTGCTTGGAGCACTGTTTCTAGTTCCTTGACTGCTTGATCATCTACTGTCGATGTCTTTGATTCCAATTCGGAGTGAGCCTGCTGTAAGGTGGTATGCTCGGTTAGGAGCGTTTGGTAATCGGCTTCAAGAGTGTTGACTCTAGCTTGCAGACGTCGAGATTCTGCCTGGAGGGCCGCAGTGCATTCTTCCAATTGATGGTATTCTTGTTGTAGTTGATGTGCACACTGAAGTAATTTGTTGAATGTGCTATTTACATTATGAGATGCAAGGGGAAAATTTTGAAATGCAGGGGAGGTGGGATTGGGGAGGGAGGTAGTGAATGCTGTGTGTGCCAATGATGTGGTGAGTGGTGAGGTGGGGGGTAGTGGAGGGGGAGAGGGTGGAATTGTGGGGAGAGGTGCTGTGGTGGGTGAAATGTCCATTGGGTCAGACAGAGTGGTGTGTATAGGGGCTACCATGTAGGTGGGTATGGTAGGTGAAGTGAGTGTGGTGTTCGTGTAAATTGATGTCATTGCGAACATCGGGGAAATGTGCCTTTGAAACATTGGAGAGCGGATGAACTGCTCCACAAAGGATGGGTATTGGGGTGGTGAGGTTAGGTTGAAAGAGGTATAGGGGCCAGATGGGAAGTGAGGGTCATGGAATGGAGGTACCCGTATTGGGGGATAGGTTGGGAAACATAGGGTGCCTTCGGTGGGTGCCGGGTTTCCAACCACACTTGGAATTATGGGATGGCCAATTATGGGTTCGGAGGGTAGAAGGGTTGAAGTGTACAAGGGATTGATGACGAAAGAGAAGAGGGTGTCTTGTGAGGTGGGTTCTCGAAAGGAAAATGATGTGACTGAGGGTGGGTTATAAGTGAAGGTAGAGGTGATGATTGGCGTTTCTTCCATGGTGGGAGGTGGTGGTGGGGGTGGAGAAGGTGGTGATGGGGGATGCTGGGGTGAGATGGGTGATGTCTGAACGAAGGTTTCGGCAGATAGGTCAATGGTGGTGGTGGGGGTAGCTATGGCTTCAATGGTTACCTCTTGTTCTGTGACGGGCATCATGATAGTCTTACCTGCTCGTGGTAATGTGTCGACTCTACGTTTGTCATACCACACGGACTGGCAGACTGCAGTGTGGACAGCCTCCAAAACTCCTAAAGACTCTGACATTAATTTGAGGGTGTCAATGAAATGTTGATCCACCCCATCATCTGATAGCATTTCTTGCATCAAAGCTTGACCTGACACAAGAGAGAGTTGATGCCTTTCTTGCACTACTTTGATTGTGTCGTATAACCTTTGTAGTTGAGCTGTATATGCAGGTGCACCTACAATTTTTGGCACTTCTTGTTGCTCATCATGATGCTCTTGATCATAATCCTCCTCATCTTCCTTGTGTTTTTCATCTTCATCATCCTCTTCATCCACTTCCACTGTGGTGACAGGTACTTGGGCGGTTGTTGCTTGCGTTTGCACATTCTCCACTTGTTGTGCCTCTTCTGCCTCCAGCTCCACATCTTGTAATAATTGTTCGAAATCTTCATTCGTGAGTTCTTCCAAAGGTGCACAACTGGGAAATTCAAGATCGGTTGGGATGGGAGGGAATATCAAGGTAGAACCATCGGTGCTGCGTCTTGGAAGTCGGAGTGTGAATGGTTGGACTCTTCAGGGTGGAGGGGTGACGTCTGGTGTTAGGGTGGCTCCACGTGGTTGAGCACAAGGGACTTGGACAGTAGCTCTCATCTTCTTAGAAGGGGGTCCAGTGGATGTCCTGCCTCTAAACTGCTCTACACGATTCCACATTAGGGCCCGTTGAATAGGGATGTCATAAGCCAAACACCTATAAATGATTCTCGTCAGAGCACAGCAACCATATAAAACCTGTTTCCGCGGCCATCGTTTGTGAGCTAGGTGTATCTGATAAATTATCCAGTGGGGTAAGTTGATGGTGAGGCTCTGTGTCTCTGCCAGATACAAACTAAACCAAATCTTTTTGGGCGGCATGGTGAATCTATCTTGGGCAGGAAAAGCAAAGTGTTGCATGCACATGCGAAGGTGTATTGCAACATTAGGCGTCATGGACACCATGTCCTTGAGTTTGGTGAGGCTTCGATTCTTCATGTAATTCGGCACTAGGGTTTCCTTCTCTGTAGGAATGTGCATTCCGCGCATATCTAGGGCCTCTCTCACCAAGTTGTTGGATAACCTGAACCTCTTGAGCTAATTTCCTTTTGTTAGAGATGGGATCACAAATGAGCTTGCACCTTTTGGGTTCTTGTTTGGAGTCTAGGTGTTGATGAGATAGTAGCATCACATGAAGTCAGGCTTTGGGAGCCGTGCACTGAAATATGCATCCAATCCTACCTTCTTCCATACCGAACGTAGACCTTCTGCATTTTGTAACTTCTCGAATTCTCTTGTAAAGAAATGGTATTTTCCTTGCTTCCCATTAAAGTCCAACTCTGATTCCCATAGGTATGTTCCCTCTCCCAAGGGTCCTGCCACTTCACTAAACTAGTGGGAAGCTTTTCCTACGGGCATGGTATGGCCACTGGGAGGGTCCGCTATAGGTATGATTTTGATGGCCTGCAATTCTTCTGGTCTCTCGTTTGTTTCAGGCAAAACGGGTAAACTGTCTAAGTCCACCACTTGCTGGCTCGTTTCTGTTTGAGAGCTAGTTCCTACCGCCTCAGCCATGTTGAAAACTTCGCAGCTGGTTTTGTGAGAATATATGAATAAATGTTAACATTGCAATGGACACAAAAATGACATTGTGTCCCCTGTTACAACATTAACATGAGGTTCGGGAGAGGTTAGGGGGTTAGTAAGTGCTCGGTGCTTGTGTGTGTAGTTAGGAATTGGGTAGACCTAAGAGCTAAGCAGAATGATGTGGTGTGAGAGTGAAGTAGTTAGTAGGTGGACATGGATTTACAATTGGGGTCCGGGGGTTTATTACAAGTTTTAGGTTGCCAAATGCAATGGATAGGTTTTGATTTTGACTTTGTGGAGGCTCTGGAGAGTGTGATAGGGTATTTACTTGAAAAATGGGGCTTTTTAGGGACCCATTTACAAGTGATTCTACTTGTGCTCATGGAAAAATATGTGTTAGTGCGTGATGTGTAAGACTGGGCCTCAGATGTTCGCGTGAGTGAAACATGTTGTACAGGGTTTGGCCTTGGTGTAGCTATTTGAGCCCGCAAGCAAGCCTTAGGCACCCAGATTTGTCGTGATTGTGGGCTGGCCTTCATTGACTTCTTGGGTACCCAAATAGACTTCACTTTCGCAGAAGAATTTATGAAGGACTTCTTATTAGTGTTGTGTTGTTGATTACTAATAAGAGGTTTTGGCCGTGGTGTTGGCCTGGTCGGAACAGGGTGTTCACCTTTTCGCCTCCATACTTGTTTCATCGGCTGAAACAATCTGCTTTGCTCATTTTTTTGGCCTCCATTATAGGTAGTGTTCTGCTTCTTCTATATTCGATCTACCTTTGGTTGTTGCATCCCTCTGGCCTTTGGAACAGATGGGAGTACCGTCTTATCCTTGACTCCATTGTTGAGACAATCCTCTTTCTGCATCATACATTTTTGGACAAGAATAGCATGGTCAACTTCATGTGCACCCCTAGAAGGACCAGGAGTTCGTGCCTTACCTAGTTCCTTGAGTGTCTCATTTTCCAGTTCAACAGTAATTCGACTATGATTTACCCATACCTGAAGAAGTCCGCTTCTTAGGTTTAGGTTGAATGCATGATCATAGATCCAGTCTTGACCCAAGACAAGAGGCTCAGTGAGGTCCTCATCTTGACACACTAGTACTTTGACTGTCATTGCTTCGTCTTGAATATAGAGGAGAAGTTCCACCTCGCCCATGCAAGGGGTTTCCACACCTCCCAATCCTATGAGATATGCTTCAATAAGATTGACAGTTAATTTCAACTCTTGACAGTAAGACAATTTAACAGCACTAGTGGCTGCACCTGAGTCAATCAAGGCTCTTACAGTCCTTGCACCCTTTCCTTGTCCTATATCTAAGGTTATAAAAGGACGTCGATCAATTATCCTATGGGAGCTGATACCTGAAACTTCACACATAGCCATGTGATATCCTTGATCTGCATCGACATCTGGCCTAGGTTGCTCTCTACCTTGTCTTCTTAATTTCATTCTTCGTATGCGCTCTAAAGCTTCTGCTTGAGCTTCTTCTCGAATTTGCTTTTCTTCTTCTTTGCGTTTCTTAGCAATGTTGAGTCGACTTAGCATATCTTCCGTCAGAGGTTCCTGATATAACTTGACTCTGCATCCGCCAATGTAGCTCGGGAGAACATCACCCTCTAAAGTGGCTAGTTGTACTGCTCCACTTGTGGAGATCCTATTTATGATCATAGGTCTGTAGCCTCTCTTTTCTAGCTTCCTCACATGTTGTTTCAATGTGTAGGCTAAAACTAGATCACCTGCTTTCAAGCCCTTATCCTTCACATGGGCATCAAAGTATGCCTTTTGTCGTTTCTTAGCTGCATATATCCCTGCAGCCGCCCTCAGTCTTGTTTCTCCTAATCGTTCGAGGTCAAAGAGTCTAGCGGAGAGTTCATGACCCGTCCAATCATGCTCTTGTGCTACTTTCAATGTAGGTATTAAGAAGTCCAATGGTAGCACTGCATTTTGGCCAAATACCATCTGAAAGGGGGTGGCTTGGAGTATCGTTTTGTAGGCCACTCGATATGCCCAAACAGCATGGTGTAGCTGTTTGTCCCAATCAGAGCGTTTATTGTTTACTAATTTCGTCAGTACATTGCATAAGATCTTATTGGTGCTCTCAGCCTGGCCATTTGCTTGAGGGTGATAGGGGGCAGACTTCTTATGTACTACCAAGAATTCTTGGAGCAGATCTTCAATAACTTCATTCAAGAAGTGAGTGCCTCTATCACTAACTAGCTCTATAGGTAGCCCGTATCTAGTGAACACATTCTCAAATAAAAACTTAGCTGTTGTTTGAGCATCGTTCTTCGTTGTGGCTTTTACCTCTACCCACTTTGTTAGATAGTCTGTCGCAACAATGATATATTCTGCATGGGAACCCTTAGCTGGGGGATTAATAGGACCTACGAAGTCTATTCCCCACTTAGAGAATGCACGTCCACCCATCAGAGGTTTTAGTGGCATCTCATCTTTACGTATAGGATACTGAGTTCTCTGACAGACATCACATCGTTTCACATAGGTATGTGCATCCATGTGAAGGGTCGGCCACCAGAAGCCCGCAAATAGTATTGCCTTGATCACCCAATCTGGTCCAAAGTGTCCTCCTGCTACACCTTGGTGAGCAGTTTCCAAGATCTTGAGATATTCACTTTCATGGACACATAGTCTCAGATAACCATCCTTACCACGCTTGTAAATATTATCACCAATGAGTGAGTACTCTAGGGCTTCTTGTTCTAGACTTCTTTTCCTAACCAGAGTCATGTCTGGAGGGAATGTTTTCGTCCTCAGGAAGGATTACTAGTGGTTCACTCCAATCTGGCACTATGGACACTTGATAAAGAGTGGCATGCTCCACAGGTGGTTTAGTGCAACAGATTGGGCATTCCTTGCACAACTTTTGGACATCAGCTTCCATAGTTGGCCAATGCACTCCGAGTCTCCTTAGTGTCTGTAGGGTTCGTTGTTTTGAGTAGTGTTGCTCTAATGCACCTACATGTGCTAATTGCAACCATTTAGCGTACTCATCCTCTTCCACACAACAAGCCAAGATCCCTTGATCTGTGTGCTTGTACATACTACCTGCCATGATGTGATACTTTTGAGCTTTTACTACCTCTCTATCCTGTGTGTTTACTACTGGGTGGTTAGCCCGTATGTCAATACTGGCACTAATGACTTAGCCCACTGCGGCACCACTTCCAAATTAAACAAGTAAGCATCAGGAAGGTCATCTGACACTCCTTGTGGGGCTTCTCCACATGTAAGCCTAGAGAGATGGTCTGCTCTCAAGTGAGTCCTAGCTTTCCTTACCACAACCTCAAAGTCGTATTCCATTAGTAAGAGAAACCATCTTACTAATCTACCTATATTGTAAGGCTTGTTCACGAGATATAGCAGTGCCTGATGATCAGTAAAAAATTTAAACTTATTTGCAAGCAAGTAATGTCTAAACTTTTTAACCGCATATACCATGCCTAATCCTTCTCTCTCCGTAGTGGTATAATTTTGTTCAGCTGCATTCAATTGTCTACTAGCATAGGCAATTGGAAGATCCATATTACCTTCACCGGTAGGCTGCGTGAGTACACACCCAATAGCATAATTGGATGCATCCACGTGAACATGGAAGGGCTTGTTCCAATCTGGTGTGGTCAAGATTGGTGCTGAACATAATCTTCGTTTAAGCTCCTGGAAGGAATTCTCACATTCATCAGTCCACTCAAAGTTAGTCAGAATTCCGTACATGGGCTTTGCAATGACAGCATACATGTGAATGAACCGGCGGTAGTAACCACAATGCCCCATGAAGGCCTGTACTTCCTTGACGTTCTTTGGCCTAGGTAACTCGGCTATTGCTCTCACTTTCTCTTCATCAGTGGATATGCCATTCTTTGACACTATGTGTCCTAGAATCTTGCCTTGCCTGACCATAAAAACACACTTTTCTGGGTTTAGGCAGACTTGATATTCTCTACATTTGTCAAAGATTCGTCTGATGTTGGAATGAGCACAAAGATCATCAACATAGACTTCTAAGTTCTTCCTCAGGAACTCTTTAAATACGTGGCACATCAGCCTCTGGAAGGTTGCTGGTGCATTGGTAAGCCCAAATGGCATTACTCTAAAGGCAAATATGCCCCATTCAGTGGCAAAAGCGGTCTTATGCTGATCTTCTGGAGCTATGGCTACTTGATTGTAGCCCGAAAATCCATCGAGGAAGATGTACACTTCCTTGCCTGCCACTCTTTCTAAGAGATGTTTTGTGATAGGAAGCGGATAGTTGTCTCGAATTGTGGCTGCATTAACCTTCTTCAAGTTAATGCATACACGCAGCTTTCTGTTTTTCTTGGGCACCACTACAATGGGGGATACCCACTCAGTGTGCTCAATTTCATAGATAAATCCAGCTTCAACCAGCCTATCTATCTCTTCTTTGATCTTGGCCGCATAATTATCATTATATGTATAAGGCTTTTGCTTAGAGGGTTTGGCATCTGAGGTCATGGGGATAGTGTGTGAGCATATGTCAGGGTCCACTCCTTTCAAATCCTTGTAGCTCCAAGCAAATACATCTCTGTACTCTCTTAGCAAGGTTACCAATTCGTGCTCTTCGTCTTCCATCAGGTCATGGCCTATGTACGTGCACATCTCTTCTCCTTCTTCTATGGCTACAACTATTTTCTTTGTGGTTTCTTTGTTATCATAGGCCTCTCCTGATTGTGCCTCCTGTTTAGGCATTCTGATCATGACTCTCCTGTCATCTATCTCATACTTCTTAAAATTTTCTGGGACCTCAAACAAAGATTCCTCCTCTTCTTGTGTGACTTCTTTCTTCTTCCTTTTCTTTCCTTCTTCCTTAGGGGTTACATGTGTGGCTAGCCTTCCGTCTTTTGTAAGCTCTCCGTGCCTCTGGGGTCTAAGTATTGCCTAAATCTTCTTCTTGCAAGTCTCACGGTTTCTTGAGGGTTTTGCTTGAAGCTGTGAATCAACGAGGAGGTATTATGTCTTATGCCACTCTTAGAGAATTCAATAATGAAAGCCTCTAGGAGTTGGTCTATACTCCTGAATTGTCTCTCATTCAATGGTTGAAACCACGTAAGGGCTGTGTTCCTAAGGGTTAGACCAAAGGCATTGTACTCCGTGAATAGATCCTCCACTTGTTCAGCTCTCAAGACTTGCCTAAACTCAGCCACATGATCGTATGGATCTCCAGTGCCATCGAAGTAGTTCTTCATGGACTTAACTAGCTGAGTTGGTCTCAGAGTCCTTGTGTGCTCTCTAGGTCGTGGTAGAGGGAACTCATCCACATTTCTTTGATTCCTGGGAGCTCTAAGTACCTCAGGTTCTACTCTGTTTGTTTCCGTCCTCGTTCTTTCTCTGCCCCCTGGGTTGGCAAAGCTTACTTCTAGCCTATCTCTACTTCTGTCTCTTTGAGTTCCATGAGCTTGGGATGTTCCAGCTCCAGGGTGACCATAGGACACATTCGATCTTGGTTGGGGGAAAACGAATTCACCCTTCCAAGTGTAAGCATGTCTATCATGTTCTGTAACCACAAAGATCCTCTCTGAAGTGTGATCTAAGTAGGTCACTCTGCGTGGGCTATCTGGATCTTTAAACTCATAGATCATGATTGTTCCTATATCATTTGGTCGATCAGATTTATACCTCCAAAAGGCTTCATCAGTCTCTCGGTTCAAAAGCAGATCTATGCTCTTGTTGTCTTGGGGAATCCACTCAGGAGTGAGAATTCTCGTAAGAACAGATTTCCCTCGAGGGGTCATGGGCTCTGCACCCATGTTTCCTTGTTCTAGGTCCTCTATGTCTATCTCAAGGATCACATTCCCGAATTCATCTGTCCTCTCCGGGTGACTAGTGACCACGTATATGGCTCCCTCTTTATCAAGGTATGCACCATTTTCAAACTTGACAGCAGGGTGCTCTAGCCCAATAGATTGGTCTGGGTTTTTGATTTGGACCACAGATCTTCCTAGGCCGTCCTCATAGATGCTAGCACCTAATCGGTTGGTCCTAAGGTATTCAAGCTGCGTCTTGTAGGGGCCTTCTACCCTGTGCAAGTATGGCACTCCTGAACTTCCCGTAGGTCGATCCATGCCTTGAGACATCTCTAATTCACTAGTCTCAGAGCTAGGGTAGTATGAGTGGTGGCTCAACTGCTGGGCCCAAGACCTAGCAGTGTGGTTGATACTAGCCTCTGAAGACCTAAGACTTTGTCTATCTCTCCCTAGATTTTGCCCTGATCTAAGGTTCATAAGCCTAATTCAATAGCCCAAATTTGCCCAAGTACAACCTCGTTGCTGAGTTCTTTTGTATCAGTCACTTGATTCTTTTTTAGTCGATTATCGTGTTTATGCTCTAGTCAGAATATCACGTCGTCAGGAATATTTGAGTTAATTTTTGCACTATAAGTTGATCGTTCCACGTTAGATTCTTTCCTTTAAGGTTATCGCATCACGAAGAGATTATGTTTAATCTTGAACTTGAGTGCATAGGTAGTCTTCAACTCGATTGATGCCTATTGTTGCCCTGACTTACTCCTAGAACTAGTCATTCTTAGCGTAAGCTAGGAATTGACAAAGGGAGTTGAGGATTTTCCAACCTTGAGTTTCTTTCCTTGTGTTGTTGCCCCAGTGTGCCCAGGACGTGTGTTCCCAAGCTTGCACTTACTCTTGCTTAGAATGCCCTCAAGTGCTCTTACTGGACCTGTAAAAGTCCCACGGTCAGCTCAAGACTTAGATTCAAATGACACAATAGACCACTTTCATGCATGTAACTCACAGACCAAATTATCCTTTGCCTTTAAGGAAAACAATCCCAAGGATCCCTCAGTTTTCCTACCTCGGGGTATGGTCAACTTCAAAATACCCTATCTAATAATCCTGATATTGGTTGTACTCCCCACGAGCTTTCCAACAAAACAAGAATCACCGCAAACGGATTTCGTATGAGAAAGGTATGTCAGTTCATGCTTCAGGGATTAAAACAGGGTTCAAACAGGCTAACAGGTCAACAGGTTTTCCTCGGTTTATTTGCCTATAGCCTCCTTATGTGCTCTAGAGTCCATGATCCATGTCCAAAATTAGCCAAAATCCTCAATTTAATAAACCCTAGAAAATGGCCAAAAATGGCTGTCAATCGCGATGGACTGGTGTCAATCACGATCGACTGGGCTGTCAATCGCAATGGACTGGTGTCAATCGCGATGGACTGGTGTCAATCGCAATGGACTGGTGTCAATCACGATGGACTGGTGTCAATCGCGATGGACACGTGTCTGTCGGGGTCTGTCAATCGCGATGGACTGGCTGTCCGTCGCGATGGACAGTGTCAATCGCGATGGATGCTATCAATCGCGATGGACTGAAATGTTGCAATTTTTTCAAAAATTTTTGTGGATCTATGCTGTGCAAGGCCTCTAGTCTACTATGGTGCACTCAATTTTACCAAAAGATGAAAGTTTCTGTCAATCGCGATCGACAAAAGCTGGCGACTGCGAGACAGTTCTGCACATTTCCGTACCTGCGCAACGTGCTGGAGGGGATGATGCTGCTGGAACCTGCAAGAAACTCAACAAACATGCAAAAAAAACACACACAATATCGCTCTCTCGCTCTCTCTCACAAGTGGAATGAGGGAAATGAAAGGAGGAAGGAGATATGATCAAAAAACTGAAATTTTTGCGATGATGGAGATGGAAGTGGGAGATGGTGAGGATGATGATGGTGATGATGGTGGTGAGGTAAGGAAGAGAAAAACAAGAAGAGTAAAGAAATTACCTACAACGCCAACGTCTCAACTCTACGTCTTACCATCACACGCTCGTCCTCAAAGCTCGATCCCCGGCAACGGCGCCAAAATTTGGTGTAGCAAAATTTGGACCTCGAGCAAGTGAAGGCACAAGTGCGTGAGTGAGAAGCACACTAGCATGCACACACATACACACACACGCGCACACACAGTAAGACAAAGAGTGAGAAGCAATGAAGTTCTCAGATTACTTCCAAAAAGCTCTTACAAGTTCAATTCAATTAAAAGCTAACCTCAAAAATGAGCTCTCTAGCTCTATTTATAGTTTTTGACTAGGTTTTGGCCCTGTCTAGACCTAGTGTCCGGCCTAGTTAAAAATTAAGTTCCAGGGCCAATTTGAGGGCTTAAACGGAGTCTAAAAAATATGAAAATTGATATGTAGGTACTTCTAAGGCTCCTCAAGCTCAAGGACTCCTTGGCTTGCACAAAATGGAGCTACAAAAATATGAAATGGTATTTACAATGATTGTTAGTGATAAGAATCACTGTTATAAAGATGTTGATTTGGAAAAATTTGAAGGGCCTATCTGCCAGATTTGCGTCGACTGCTTTGTCTACTTAATCCTTCACCTCGCTCTGACTCTCTCCGCTGGTTTCCTTGTCTAGTCAGTCCTTGGGTGCCCATACTGCTCTCAACACTGTTGAATGATCAAGAGCATCCCAATCTAATGAAGAGATGCAAGGACCAGGTACATGTACAATATTTCCATAAGAACTCCTCCCTGATGGCACTTGATAATCTGCATAATGGACAAATAACTCTATGCTATTGAAAAATTGAATAGATTTGTCTGCATACATGAGTTCTGCATATTCCTTATGAAGAACTCTGAATGTTCCTGTTAAACATTCAACAGGTTGCCATTCCACAATATTGGAAGGAAAGATATCTGCAGTACAAAAACATATGTTTTATTATACAAAAACAACTGGAATGATAGAAGAGCATTGTCAAACTTCACTTACAGTACGAAGGGAATTGCAGATGATTTTCTAGAACAAGATCCTTAGCGGTGTACACATGTTGTACTCGTGCAAACCAACCGCATCTCTTCAATTTGAAACTGAGAATACGTCCCTTCTAGTGGTTTCTTGTGTTGTCTCTTTTGGCACGCTTGACTTTATGGGCACCTCTGCAGCTAGGAAGCATAGTTACCCATTCATTTACTTTCACAGAAAGAGGTTTCCACAAAGAATCCTCTCTTCTGTTGTAAACATCACATGAGGTTACGCGATTGGAAGGACGACGAGAAGAAGAAGCCATTTGAACTTAGGAGAAGAAGAATGTTCAAAGCGAGAAACCGATGTTCACAAATTTTGGCAGTATTTATAGAGAAAAAGGCTTTGTACACGTGGAAACTTTTGATTTAATGTAAACCCTATCGCTGAATGATCATGAAATTTTGTGAACCCAAAAATATTTCGTATCTTCAAAAATCAATTCCTTCTTGGAAATTCGAGAATATGCTTTGTGTAGTGTGCAAAAGTATCTTTTTTTGCATCAAACCGAAAAATTGTACACTGAATACGAGACTCTTCATCACTTTAGCGGCGCTTTTAGAGAAAATTGTATTAAAAAAAGAAATTCTTTATACGGTTAAAAGAGACAGCAATGGTATATTCTTGTACACGTGGAAAGACGCTATTTGTCAATTTCCTTAATCTCTCATTAGCAAATAGCCCCTTTTCGGCCATTTTTCGCCCTAATGAACCTTGGTAGGTGATTGGAAGATAAGTATTACCTTCTTCACCCTCACACATGTCCCCTATTTTGTCTAGAGGTATCTCTGGTACTTCTTGTTTAGAGCCTGCTTTTGGCATTTTGGAATCAAGTTCTGGGACTTGATCCTTCACATGATTCCATAGCTCAGGTTTTGCTTTGAGCAGCTCTTCTATAGTGAGATGACACTGAACCTTAGTGTTCTTCACGACATCAGTGTTCCTTGGAACCACTGAGTCTTCATTTCTTACTAGTATTGTGGGAGCTCTAATCTGGAGAGATTCAGATTCCCATGGGCCTGGAAATTGAGGCAGTTCTTCTAGGGTATTAGATTCAAAATCTAATCTTTCGTCTTCTTGTTGTTCTGCTTCATCTCCGTAAATAGATGGAATGTCTTGGGGAAATTGATCATGAAGATCATCAATCTCAAGAATAGGAGGGGAGATTCCCTTCTCCTTGGCCCATTTCTCTTCTTGTATTTCCCGCAAGAACTCTTGAGAGTACTATTGAATTGAAGGAGGCATTCCAGCATCCGTGGAATTAGGAACATAAGCTCCCATTGGTGGTGAGCTTCCTCTCTCAATAACTAGTTGAGCCTGTAGAGGTAAAGAAACTTGTGGTTTGTTTACCAACTGCTCCAATCTTTCTAGTAACCCTTGGAAATGCAAATATGGTTTGACAGAGTTTGTCTGATTGAACTTTTGACTAGTCTCAAGTATAGCTTGAGCTTGTTCTACCATTTTCATGCACATTTTCATCCGTTCAATCTCTAAATCTGCTCTAGGTAACTCTTGTCTAGGTTTGCAGCTATTGGCCCTTCATGAAGACGAGCCTGGTATCCCTTGAACATCATGTCCAAGCCTTCTAGTGTTGGATCTGCAAGAACAGACCCTGGTTGCGGCCTATTTACAATGGGTGGTGGGGTGGGATGAGGTGGAGTAGATGGAGTTTCAGCATGCGAGGGGCTTTGAGATGCAATGTCTTCTATTTTGTTTTTGCGTCTTTCAGGCTTTCTTCTAGTTCGGATAACTTTCTATTCCACTTGCGATTGGCCTTCTCTCTAGTATCCGTCCATGTTCTTGTTTTCCTCTTACTAGGTTCTCCCGATTCACTTGACTCCGATTGCTCTGCTGGTTTATCTTGTTTTAAGGCTTGTGCTCTAGTGACAGCTTGTATAGGAGCCACATTATTGCTACTTGAACTTGAATCCGCCACTAAGCCTACCACATTAATGGGTGTAATCTTGGGTGCACTAGAGGGGTTTCTTGGACAATCTCTGGGAAGATGGTCTTTGCCACATTCAGGACAAAAAGCTTGTATTGTGATAGCCTATCCTTGACTTGGAGATGGTGGGTGGGGACAATCACGAATGAAATGGTCACCTTGACATCTGAAACAAGATCCTCTAGGGGCTTGTGGTCTCATTTGTCTCAATTGGGGCCTAGGGTTAGGATTTGTGTACATGACATTGGAGTATTCTGGCTCCCAATTTTGCTTCATAGGTGGTGCCTCATATTGATACAAGTAAATCTCACTATGCTCAGGCGACTCAGTGTAATAAGCATGTGGACTACCTCCATGGGAGTAGTTTGAATTATGAGCATGAGAGTCATTATCTGGTATCAATGGGGTTAGTGGCACCAATGCCCTATTTGGATTTTCCTCTCCCACAGCATACTTGACTGGAATCACGTTAGCAGGAGCTGGTGGTTGCTTTCCCAAGACTGGTTGTGGCCTATACTGTGCCTGATATTGCTGTTGTGGTCGATAATATGGCTGTTGGTATTGGTTCTGATACCTACCTTGTTGATAAGGTTGCTGATAAGTTTGTCTAACAGGCTGCCTATTGTAGGGACAATCTTGAGCCGTGTGGTTTGTGTATTTTCTCTCAATAGTGCAATATGGAGCATTCCTTTCTCTAATGTTTTGGTTTTGCATTGGGCATACGTTAGTCATGTGGTCCCCTCCGCAGGTATAACATCAGTTCAATGAGGTGACTCTTTGTGTTTGTCTATTTTGGACTCCCAGCTTCTTGGCAACTTGCTCTGCTATCTCATCCAGCTCAGTGGAGGCTCTGGAGGTATGACTAGTAGAACTATCAGAGTCTTTATAGAGTTTGGATAGTCCTAACTCCTCACCCAAGTTATCTTCTATGTGAATGCACGTCCGCACACACTCTTCTATGGATCTAGGCTCTTTCAAGTACACATATGATCTTAACTTTGTGCTCAGTAAGCCATCTAAGAACAAAGCCACTTGTTTGGCAGGTGTGGGCAACTCTAGAATAGGGCACCTTTCTAAGTACTGTCTGAACCTTCTTCCTGCTAGTCGCACTGTTTCTTGGGGTGTCTGCTTGAAGCTGTGGATCAAAGATGATGTGTTATGCCTGATACCACTCTTGGAAAATTCTACAATGAATTCGTCTAGCAGTTGACCTATATCTCGATAGTTGTGACTACTAAGTGGTTGAAACCAAGCCAAGGCCATGCCCTTAAGAGTCAAACCGAATGCCTCGTATTGGGTGAACAAATCCTCAACCTGTTCCGCTCTTAACACTTGTTTGAACTCGACCACATGATCATAAGGATCTCCTGTCCCGTCAAAATAATTCTTCATTGCCTTGATCACTTGAGTGGGTCTAAGGGTTCTTGGGTGCTCTCGAGATCTAGGCAATGGAAAATCATGTTCATCTCTTTGTTGCCTATGTGCTTGATGTCTCTCTCTTTTAGGTCTTTCATTTTCAAATCCTGATCTATTTCTTCCTACAGTGTGTGCAAAACTTACCTCAGGTCTCTCTCTATTTCTTTCTCTCTAGGCTTCATGAGCTTGGGATGATCCTACTCCTTGGAGGCCATGGGAAACATTGGATCTTGGTGGAGGGAAAATCGTTCACTCTTCCAAGTATATGCATGTCTATCGTGTTCTGTTACCAAGAACATCTTCTCTAATGTGTTATCCAGGTAGACAACTTTGCCTGGTATCTTTGGATCATTGAACTCGTAGACGATGACTATGCCCAATTGGCTAGGTTGATCTGGCTTGAATCTCCAAAAGGCTTCCTCTGTTTCTCTATTCAAGAATAGTTCTATGCTTTTGTTGTCTTGAGGGATCCAATCTGGCGTGATCACTCTGGTCAGAATTGACTTACCTCTAGGAGTCTGGGGTCCTTGTCCTACATTTCCTTGTTCTAGGTCTCCTATCTCATTCTCATGAATGACATTTCCAAACTCATCAGTCCTATCAGGTAGGTTGGTGACCACATACATGGTTCCTTCCTTATCAATGTATGAACCCTCTTCGAACTTGACCACCGAGTGTTCAAGTCCAAAGGGTGGATCTAGATTTTTTAGTTGGACAATTGATCGCCTTAGGCCGTCCTCATATATGCGAGCGCCTAATCAGCTAGTCCGAATATATTCCAACTGTGTCTTATAGGGGCCTTCTGGTGTTTGTAAATAATCAGTTCCTAAGCCACCTACAGGTTTACCCATGCTAAAAGACATTTCTGAATCACTTGTGTCTGAACTTAGTCTGTAAGGATGACCACTTAGCTGTTGTGCCCAAGACTTATCTGTATGGTTGACACTAGCCTCAGAAGATCTAATGCTTTGTTTATCCTTGCCTAGGTGTCTACCAGATCTCAGGTTCATAAGATTTGGTTAAGACTCCAAAATTTCCCCTTAGTATGGTTCAAAATCCTTTGGAGTCCCCTTGGGTCCTTGGTCCCACTGGAGGGTCAACTTCAAAATATCCTATCTGAAAATCAACACATTATACTTATAAAAAACAGTTGAAGCCGTATAGGATTCGAAACAAGTTTTCCAACGAGCTATAGAGCTCAAAAAATGGACTTTGGATGAAAAAGTTATGTCAAATCAGGCTCCTGGGGTCAAAACAGACAAACAGGACCTTTTGGAAAAAATCGCGATTTTGTGAAATCAAGAGAATTGCGATGCTGTGAATCTGAAGAGAATCCCAATTTTGTGAACTTCAAGAGAATCGTGATGCTATGAAATCAGAGAATCGCGATCCTGTGAAATCGAGAGAATCGCGATCCTATGAAACCAAGAGAATCGCGATCCTATGAATCTCAAGAGAATCGCGATGCTATGAAATGAGAGAGTCGCGATCCTGTGAAATCAAGAGAATCGCGATCCTGTGAAACCAAGAGAATTGCGATGCTATGAAATCAGAGAATCGTGTTTTTGAGAATCGCGATTGTCAGCAGAGAATCGTGCTTTTACAAAATCGTGTTTTCACAAAATCATGTTTTCACATAATCGTGTTTTCACAGAATCGTGTTTTTGAAAATCGTGTTCTAGAGAATCATGTTCTAGAAAATCGTGTTCTAGAGAATCGCGATTTTGTACCTTGGATGAAAATCGTGTTCTAGAAAATCGCGATTGCCAACAGAGAATCGTGTTTTTGAAAATCGTGATTGTCAGCAGAGAATCGTGTTTTTTGAGAATCGCGATTGTCAACAGAGAATCGTGTTTTTGAGAATCGCGATTGCCAGTAGAGAATCGTGTTTTTGAGAATCGCGATTTTGTCTCAGAGAATCGTGTTTGATCACAATCGTGTTTTTGGTTGAAAATCGTGGTTTGTGAGAATCGCGATTTTGAGCACAACCAGAGAATTGCGATTCTGAGAATGACCACGGAATCGTGTTTCTTTCAGCAAGCTTTTAGGCGGGAAATAGAAAATCGTGATTTTCAAAAAATTTTGAATTTTTCACAGAATCGCGATTTTCATCACAGAATCATGTTTTTTGGCGGGAAATTCGAATTTTTTTGAGCGCCGAGCAATGGCGAGCTCCGTATGTGCAGAAAATCATGAAAAAACATAGTGCTTGCTCTCCCTTGCACATCCTAACTCTTTCTCACACAATAATGCATAAAAAATGGTATGAAAATGGTGAAAATGCACTAAAAAACAAGAAATTTCTATGAAGAAGAAGATGGATGAAGATGGAGATGATGAAGATGATGAAGATGGAGAAGAAAAATCAGAAAAATAATAGAAAATGATAGTTTTTTTACCTTCCAATGTCGCAAATCTACGATCTTACCATCACAACGCTCGTCCTCGAAGCTCTCTCCCCGGCAATGGCGCCAAAATTTGGTGTACCTCAAGCATAAGCACCACCTCCTTTACTTGTCAATCCACGGAGATGTGAGGACTGGTATGAAGACCACGAGCAAGTGAAGGCACAAGTGCGTGAGTGAAAGCACACAAGCATGCACACATAGACACACACACGCACACAAGGTAAGATCAAAGAGAGGAACAATGGAAAGCTTCGATTGCAAATGAGTTCTCTTACCAAAGCTCTATTCTCTCACAAGCTAACCTCAAAAATGAGCTCTCTAGCTCTTTTTATAGTTTTTTAACTAATTTTGGCCCTGTCCAGACCTAGTGTCCGGCCTAGTTAAAAATTAGGTTCCATGGCTTATTTGAGGGCTCAAATGAAGTCTAAAAATTATGAAAATTGGTAGGATGATACTTCTAATACTCCTCAAGCTCAAGGACTCCTTGGCTTGAACAAAATGGAGTTATAAAAATAGAAAATGGTGATTACAATGGTTTTTAGTGATGAAAATCACTATTTTTATAGGGATTTCTTCTGAAAATTTGACATACACTTCTTGGAGCTCCCTACTTGCTCCTTCTTCTTGTGTGTCCACCTCTTTGATGTGCTCTTGTGCTTTGTCCTTGACTTTCAGCTTCAACACCATATATCTTCAGATGATTCCAATCCTCTGATGTGTGGTAGCAAATGATCAGAGATTGTGTTGTAGATGTAGGCTTTTGCACTTGCATCCTTCTTCTGCCAATGCTTTAAAGCATCAAGTTCTTCTTTCTTTGGTCGGCTTTCATCTTCAAATACTCGCTTCTCTTCTTCACGTGTTACATATACCATGAGATCCTTACTCATAAGTAAGGCTTCCATTCTCATTACCCATGCGGGGTAATTATCTCTGTCCAGTTTGTCAATGGAGATATGGTCTACCATACTCCTTTCCTTCTGCTACAAACTGTGATCTTAAAGGATAAAGGATAATACCTTTTGGAGTTCTTTGTGTATGAAGATACTTTTGAAGTAACCTTTTGATGCCTTGTGTGTTCAAATGCTTCACCTTTCAAACTTTAATGGAAAACGTTCCAAAACTTCTCGTACCTTTGCCGCCTTCTACTCTTTAGGACCTTTCTACTCTGATACCACTTGTCGATGTGTGAAACATCACAAGAAATGAATTAATGTGACACTAGACAACCTCTATGGTCAATATTAGCTCATTGCCACTCCAAACTTTGAGAAATGATAGCCAAAACCAAGAACTTTACTTCTTCAAAACTTTCCAGTCACTAAAATGACATACCTTCAGTATTTTGTTAATTTCTCTTAGCACAAGTATTATTTCTCCAAGATATTTTGGTCGATGAAAATAGAAGAGAATAGCTTTCCAACAAGCTATTATTTGCAAGAAACGGATCTCTACAACTCAAGATATAGCTTTCACAAGATGACCCTATATGACTTCCAAAAGTGGAAATTTTGCCTGTTTTAGTAAAGATCATTGTCTTAAAATGAAAATTCGACGCCTAGCATCGACTTGCAACCAAAAGTCAATGCCAGACATCAACTTTGAACTTTTTTAGCCAACTTTTTAGCGCCAAAATTACCCCCTTGAACACAGACATGAACAAGATCACTTTTATGTTAGAAGTCGATGCCAGACATTGACTTTATGCTGAAACTCGATGCCAGGCATTGAGTTGCTCCACAAACTTCATCTTTTCAAGAAGATTTAGTAGTAGATAAAAATCAGATATAAAGACAAAGACTTATCAGCTTAGATTCGATGCCAGGCATCGACTTCCTGCATAAAACTCAATCTTTCAACATACGTTCGATGCCAGGCATCGACTTGCTTGGAAAAACTTCAACTCTTCAAAACATTACACAGAAGACAAACACTGGAGATGGAAGAAGAAGACTTATACACAGAAGTTTAATAAACTCTTTCCATACCTATGAATTCTCACAAATGCAGAGGTGCTTTCTCATGCAGAGAAGCTCGACTATTCTCCGGCATACAAAAATGAGTTCTAACTCACTCTCTCATTGTCTTCCTATTTTCGCGTCAGTTGGTACAAACTAACTTATATAGTTTTTTCTCAATCTCGTGATTTTTAAAAAACTTCTAGAACTAAAGTGAACTAACTTTACAAATATAATACACTTGTGAATTTGTCCCTTCACATAGGCATGTGGTTTTCTTCTAAAGATTTGACCTTCAAATATATATCCAATTAGTGATTGTTTCTCCAACAATATATTTAGGTAGGGATGTGTGTGAACACACTAGAACTACCAGGGCACTTTTTTCTCTCTTTAGGAGGTCTTTTTCCCTCGGCTTGTATATAAGCCTATAACCATAACATGTCACTTATCTTTGTATATTCTAGTGGTAATACATTTAGTATTGTCTGTTGTACTCCAAGCTTCTTCTTCTTCCTTGTGTTGTTCACGTGCTTCTACAGACCTCAAACTCCAATAATTGGTATCAGAGCAGGTCGCCGCTTCATCTAGGATGTCGTCGACACCCCTCCTGTCACAGTCTCGGAATCACACAAAATTTGGTGAGCATACTCAAGCTAATTAGGAGTTCAAAATAGCTTTGCTATGTTCTGTCAAAATAGGGATTTGAGCTTGTTTCGGCCTTCGAATGCACTATCGTTGCACTTGTGTAGGCAATTTTTTCTTTTTATGCCAAACATATATAGAGGTTTCGATTTGCTAGTGTAAGCATCTCGAAGTTTGCTACATGTTTAATAGAAATTGGCAAGGTGCTTTTGTTCAACTTTTTGAGATACAATCATTGTTCTACATCAAGGTAGTTTAGTCAATGGCCATGGCTGAAAGCAGTGATGTATTCCATATGTTGGCTAGTGAGGATAAGTTGGATGGTACCAATTACCCGTTACTGGCTTATATGATTCATCATGTATTAGTTGCAAAAGGACTATGGAATATTGTGCTAGTTGCTGAGAAACGTCCTATTACACCTATAAATATATGTCGATATATTTAGGTAGTGATGTGTGTGAACACACTAGGACCGCTAAGGCACTTTTTTCCTTCTTTAGGAGGTTTTCTTCCCTCGGCTTGTATATACGCCTATTGCCCTAATGGGCTACTTATCTTTGTATATTGTCTAGTAATACATTCAGTATTGTGTGTTGTGCTCCAAGCTTCTTCTCCTTCCTTGTGCTGTTCGCGTGCTTCCGCAGACGTCTATCTCCAACAATTGGTATCAGAGCAAGTCGTCGCTTCATCTAGGGCGCTGTCGATACTCCCCCGATTGCAGTCTCAAAATTACACGAATTTTGCGCAAGCTATTTCATCTTTTTGTGCCAAAGGTATATACCAGTTTTTGTTTGCCGCTAGAAGCGTCTCAAAGTTTGCTACATGTCTAGCAGAATTTATCTGGGCAGTTTTGTTCAACTTTTTGAGATACAATCAAATTTTTGCATCAAGGTATTTTAGTCACTGGCCATGGCTGAAAGCAGTGATGTATTCGGTATGTTGGCTATTGAGGATAAGTTGGATGGTACCAACTACCTGTTATGGGCTTATATGATGCGACATGTATTGGTTGCAAAAGGACTGTGGAACATTGTTCAGGGTGTTGAAAAACATCCTATCATACTTGCAATTGTTACAACTGTAGGTACAGAAGCTGAGGCATAAGGTGTGGAAGATGATGATATTCTACATATTCCTGTTTGTGCTGCGGTTTCTATTGCACCTACTACAGAGCGAATTCATTGGGATGGAAGAGATGCCCAGGCACATGCATTGATAGCTTTGTCTATCAAACATGCCATTATTCCTCACATTCGTTCTTGCAGAACAGCTAAGGGTGCTTGGGATACACTTACCACGTTGTACCAAGCTAGGAATGAAGCTCGTGTTGCTTACCTCCGAAAACAGTTGGAGAGTGAGCACATGAATGAAGGTGATTCTATGGATAGTTTTCTAACAAAGATCAAAGACTTGAAGGAACATTTGATTTCTACTGATGAGGTTATACCAAATAGCTCACTTGTGCAGACCGTTCTGAATGGTCTTCCTGATTCATATCAGAGTTTTGCTTCTACTCTTCGGTTAATGATGAAAGGCAATCCAAATGCCTTGTCATTTGAGGAGTTAGTCTCTGTTCTGTTGCAGGAAGATCAGTCCAGGCAGAATAGGTCCATTATGCGTGTTGTAGATCAAGCTTTCTTGGCTAGTCAGAAGGGCAAAGGAAAATGGAGCTCTTCAACTAGTAAGCAGAAATCTGCAAATGCTGCACATTCAAAGAAGGAAGATAAAGATGAGAAGAATTCAAAAAAGTAGAAATTGTTTTGAAAGTACTGTAAAGGGAATGATCATATCGTAAAGAACTATCAAAACTTGCTGCTAAAGAGGCAAAGAAGAAAGAGGTTGGAATGGTTGTTGCAGAGGCCTCTACACCAAAAATAGAGTCTACTAATCTTGTGCAGGAATAAGAATGGGTGTTTACTACTGTCTATGGTTTTGAACCATCTTCTCATGAGCAGTGCATGTCTGCAGTAGACTCAGATGTTTGGTATTTTGACAGTGGGGCAACCAAACATATTACCTCGTAGCGAACTTTCTTCTCTTCACTCGAGCTTGCCCCCATAGTGAATACTATTACATGCACCAACAACTCCTCTTATCCTATTATAGGAGTTGGTAAGATAATTTTGACTACTGATGATGGTAGTTCTTTCACTTTGTCAGATGCTTTATTTGTGTCAGGGATCAAGAAGAACCTATTATCAGTTTCTGCATTAGCCAAGATTGGCTTGGTTGTGAAATTTGTTGATGACACATGTGTTGATATATTTAGGTAGTGATGTGTGTGAACACACTAGGACCGCCGGGGCACTTTTTTCCCTCTTTAGGAGGTTTTTTTTCCCCTAGCTTGTATATACGCCTATTGCCCTAATGGGCTACTTATCTTTGTACATTCTCTAGTAATACATTCAGTATTGTGTGTTTGTGCTCCAAGCTTCTTCTTCTTCCTTGTGCTGTTTGTGTGCTTCTGCAGACGTCTAACTCCAGCAATTGGTATCAGAGCAGGTCGTCGCTTCATCTAGGGTGCCGTCGACACTCCTCCATTTATAGTCTTAGAATCGCACGAATTTTGGTGAGCATACTCAGCGTGTTTCCGAGATCAAAACTGCTTCGCTCTGTGGTGCCGAAATCGCGATCTGAGCTCGTTTCGGCCTCCGAATGCACTATCGCAGTGCTTGTGTAGGCTATTTCGTCTCTTTGTGCCAAAGGTATATACTAGTTTCTGTTCGCCAGTTTAAGCATCTCGAAGTCTGCTACAGGTATAGCAGAACTCGTCTGGGTAGTTCTGTTCAACTTTTTGAGATACAGTCAATTTTCTGCATCAAGGTATTTTAGTCACCGGCCATGGCTGAAAGCAGTGATGTATTCCGTATGTTGGCTGTTGAGGATAAGTTGGATGGTACCAACTTACCCATTATGGGCTTATATGATGCGATATGTTTTGGTTGCAAAAGGATTGTAGAACATTGTGCAGGGTGTTGAAAGACGTCTTGTTACACCTGTAACGATAGGTACTGCAAATACAGGTGCTGGAGCTGATGAACATGGTGTCGAAGATGATATTCCGCAGATTCCTGTTCGTGCTGCTGTTTCTATTGCACCTACTGGAGAGCAAATTCGTTGGGATGGCAGAGATGCCCAGGCACATGCATTGATAGCTTTGTCTATCAAACGTGCCATTATTTCTCATATTCGCTCTTGCAGAACAGCTAGGCATGCTTAGGATACACTTACCACATTGTACCAAGCTAGGAATGAGGCTCGTGTTGCTTACCTCCAAAAATAGTTGGAGAGTGAGCACATGAATGAAGGTGATTCTATGGATAGTTTCCTAACGAAGATCAAAGATTTGAAGGAACAATTGATTTCTGCTGAGGAGGTTATACCAGATAGCTCACTTGTGCAGACCGTTCTGAATGGTCTTCCTGATTCATATCAGAGTTTTGCTTCTACGCTTCGGTTGATGATGAAAGGCAATCCGAATGCCTAATCATTTGAGGAGTTAGTCTCTGTTCTGTTGCAGGAAGATCAGTCCAGGCAGAACATGTCCATTATGCGTGTTGCAGATCAAGCTATCCTGGCTAGTCAGAAGGGCAAAGGAAAATGGAGCTCTTCTACTAGTAAGCAGAAATCTGCAAATGCTGCACATTCGAAGAACCAGGATAAAGATGAGAAGAAATCAGAAAAGCAGAAATTGTTTTGCAAGTATTGTAAAGGGAATGATCATATCATAAAGAACTGTCCAAAATTGGCTGCAAAAGAGGCAAAGAAAAAGGAGGCTGGAATGGTTGTTGCAGAAGCCTCTACACCAAAAACAGAGTCTGCTAATCTTGTGCAGGAAGAAGAATGGGCGTTTACTACTGTTTGCAGTTTTGATCCATCTTCTCATGAGCAGTGCATGTCTGCAGTGGACTCAGATGTTTGGTACTTTGACAGTGGGGCGACCAAACATATTACCTCACAGCGCAGTTTTTTCTGTTCACTCGAGCCTGCCCCTACAGGAAATACTGTCACATGTGCCAACAACTCCTCTTATCGTGTTATGGGAGTTGGTAAGATCATTCTGACTACTGCTGATGGTAGTTCTTTCACCTTGTCAGATGCTTTATTTGTGCCAGGGATCAAGAAGAATCTGTTATCAGTTTCTGCATTAGCCAAGATTGGCTTGGTTGTGAAATTTGTTGATGACAGGTGTACAATTCATGATCTATGAGGCTATGTCAGATGCAAAGCTTTGGCATGCACGCTTTGGTCATCTGAATTTTGCTAGTTTGCTACGCCTACAGGAATCTGATATGGTGTCTTCTTTGCCCAAGCTTGAGGCACCTGGAAAACATGTATGTGAAGGCTGTATTTTGGGCAAAATGCAGTGTTCCTCCTTTCCAAAAGATGGTTCAGTTCGGGCTACGCAGAAACTGTAGCTTGTACATAGTGATGTCTGTGTCCTATGTAGACACCCTCTTTTGGGAATTACCTTTACTTCGTGACTTTCATTGATGATTTTTCCAGGCATGCAAGGGTATGTCCACTCAAAGCAAAGTCCGAAGTGTTCATGTGCTTTAAACAGTTTTTGGTTTTGGCTGAAAATCTGTCAGCATATAAAATGGGCACCCTCCGTTCTGATCGAGGGGGGGAATATATGTCTTCTGATTTTAATGCATTTCTAGCTGAACGTGGGATAAAACACCAGTGTAGAGTGTCGTATACACCTCAACAGAATGGAGTTGCTGAATGAAAGAACATGTCACTCATGGAGATGGTGAGGTGCATGGTCAAGAGTCAGGCTTTACCACATAGTTTCTGGCTTGAGGCTATCATGTGTGCAGCATATGTACTGAACAGGTGTCCCACTAAAGCGCTACAGCCTATCACTCCATATGAGGCTTGGCATGACCGCAAGCCATCTGTTGCTCATCTACGTGTTTTTGGTTGTTTGTGTTGGAACATCAAGCTTACACTATGCTTGAGGTGGATTTGATCTACATCAAAGGCTATCGAGTCGAAAGAATATCCGTTGGAGAGTTCTTTTTCATATGCTCATTTATTGTATTTTTTGAGAATATTTTGATGGCTCATTTACCGTTGTTAAAGCCTTGAGTTGTACACATGTAAAGGTACAAATATAGGGCCAAAATCCCACGAAATTTTGGTGGTTGAAGTTGCATTCAATCAAGCAATCAATCACCTAAAAGTAGATCAATCAAGATCTTCACTTTTCCTAGATTATAGGGAAGTGAATTGATTCCCTCCAACAACCATTCCCACCTTCATTTGAATTCAAATTCAAGTTGTAAAAGTCATGGAACACTCCTAGAGGCTATATAAGGAGTTGAAAT
Organism: Ceratopteris richardii; assembly: GCA_020310875.1. Lineage (NCBI taxonomy): Eukaryota > Viridiplantae > Streptophyta > Polypodiopsida > Polypodiales > Pteridaceae > Ceratopteris > Ceratopteris richardii. Next base: position 140,364,948 of record CM035418.1, on the reverse strand, counting down.
CACTTGTACATTACATGGAAGCAATATACATACACTTGTGACCATCATTGTCTTGCTCCTTCAATTTTCTGCATCATCTTCTTCGCCAATAGTAATCTTGCAGAGGCTGCTGCTCTCTCCTCAGAGCTCCAAATTGAGTGCAAGAGGACTCATTGGAAAGGTATCAGTGTCTAGTTTATGCCTGTAGATTTTCAAAGCATTTGATTCAGCAGATTTGGAGAAATCTCAGTTTTTCTGCCTCGGGGTCAATCTCTACGTATTCCTGAAAAATAGGAAGTACCACCGGTGAATGTCGCATTCATTCCTATAGCATATTTTGCTTATTCCTTATACTTTTGTGCATTCCATACACTCAACCTTATGTGTATCACTCCCATAAAAGGATTTTTTCTAATTGTAATCACGCTGGTCGCTATGGGCATTTGAAGTTCATTATCTCTTCCAAAGATAGTAAGTTTTTTGAGCTAGTCGACCCGCGAACCTATCTGTTTTGTATCGACTCATTCTCCTTGATGCTCCAAGGTACATAGTGTGTTTCTTTGCACTTATAGCATGCCTATAAGGTCTATTTGAGTCTCCAAAAGCTCAAGGGCTGGTCTTGTGCCGGTTGGCTTGACCAAACTTCATCGCTTCGAAACGCACTTTTCTACCTTCGACAAGCTTCTCCAAGTTCTTTCAGTGGTGTCAGAGCTAGTTCAAGATGGGTGACGGCTTTCCCTCAATGATCGAAAAGCTTGATCGACACAACTACGCGGCTTGGAAAATCAGAATGGAGACCTATTTGCAAGGTAGAAATCTTTATGGAATTGTAGCAGGTGATGAAGCTATGCCTATTCCAAGATCCAAAGGAGGACCTACACAAGAGGAGACAGATAAGCTCACACTTTGGTGCGCAAGGGATGCTCAAGCAAGGTCGTACATACTAAACTCTATCTCTGACTTTCTATTACCACATATTAGAGGATGCAAGACATCTCAAGAGACTTGGGATGCCCTGGAGACTTTCTTTTCTGCTAGTACCAAAGCAAGAAAGAATCATCTTTGGAACGAGTTCAACCAAATGAAGAAGACACCTAAACAAACCATTACAGAGTTTGTTACCAAGGTCAAGGAGGTTGCGGATCAGTTAGCATCCATTGGAGAGCTGATTGAAGAAGAGGTCATCATGAGGCAAATTCTCAACGGCATTCGAAGTGATAAGCAATGGCAATCCTTCACGACGGCCTATGATCTCATCATGGATGTGCAGACTCCAGACTTCAACATCTTTCTTGGACAACTCTTCAATCAAGAAGCCAATAATAGCATAAAGGAAGGTAACCCTTATCATGGTAATTCAACGAGTGCTCTATATGCAGATAAGAAGGATAAGAAGCAGAAAGGCAAGAAGAAGGAAGAAGACGAAGAAGAGACTTCCCAAGCCAACTTCGCAAGCAAGAGCAAGTGGAAAGGGAAGAAGAAAGGACCAAAGCAAGACAAAGCCAAAGGTCAGAATGTTCAACCTTGTGCCATATGCGATAAGACCAACCACACCACTCAGAATTGCTGGTTCAATGCGAAGACCCAGAAAGGAAGTGGAAGAGGTGGATATGGCGGCAATAGAGGCAGAGGTGGACACAACTTCAACAACAACAATAGAAGCTATAATAGAAGGGACTACAACAATTATTCAGAAGATCAACCACATGAAGACTCATTACTTCTTATGAACCTAAGCCACAAAGAAGGTAAAGAAGATGATCATTTGTTCTACATAGATTCAGGATGTTCGAATCATGTTGCAGGCAACATTGCTCTTCTATCTGACTTGGAAAGTCCAAAGCATAGACATGAAGTGCAAACAGGGGATGACACGAAGCACAATGTGGAGAAGATTGGTAATGTCAAAGCTTCCAATGGCAGGACAAACATTCTGAGTAAGGTTCTCTATGTACCCACTATCACTAAAAACCTAATCAGTGTAGGCCAAATAGTTGAAAAAGGCTTGCAAGTTAGGTTCACCCAACATGGAGCTTTTGTGGAAGATCCTTGTCAAGGCTTCAAGAAGATAGCCCGAGGTGAGAAGCATGGTAGGCTCTTTACTTTTGAAGTAGGAGATACCAGGAACATAGCTCTATTCAACTTTGGGTCTCAAACCCTAAGTGAGCTTGAAGTGTGGCATAAGAGACTTGCTCATGTGAATGAAAGAACCTTGAAGGATATATGCAGGGATCAAAGTGTTCTAGGACTGCCGAACATCTCAAAGCAACACATGATCAACAGGTGTGATGCATGTCAGATTGGGAAGGCACAAAGACAACCATTCAACCACAAAGGCTACATCCACAACAACTTATTGGACTTAGTACATACAGATGTATGGGGACCAAGTCAAGAACCTTCATTGGCAGGATCAAGGTATTATGTCTCATTTATTGACGACCATAGTAGATGGACTGTTCTATACTTTATCAAGAGTAAGAATGAAGTGTTTGATTGCTTCAAGAAGTATCTTGCGCATGTGGAGAATCATACAGGTAGATCACTAAAGAAGCTCAAATCTGATGGAGGGGGAGAATACTTCTCCAAAGATTTTGATGAGTTCTTGCAGGATAAAGGTATCAAAAGGGAAGTGACTACCAGGTACTCTCCTCAACTAAATGGAATTGCAGAGAGGAGAAACAAGACATTGGTTGGATCAGCCCGAACAATGCTTGAAGAGAAGAAGTTGCCACATTATCTATGGGCAGAAGCTTTTTCAACTGCAGTGTACCTTGTCAATCGACTACCATCCAAATCACTTCAAGGTATGACTCCTTATGAAGCATGGCATGGAAGAAAACCTAGTCTTGGACATTGCAAGGTTTTTGGTTGTTTAGCTTATGTTCATGTACCATCACAAATAAGAGGTAAGCTAGATGAAAGGGCAACAAAGGCAGTGTTTATTGGATATGATTCAACTCAGATGGGTTACAGGTTCTTCAATCCTTCAACCAAGCAATTCACTACAAGTAGAGATGTTGTGTTTGAAGAACACAGGTCTTGGTATGATGAAGACAAACAAAAGGTAACACTACCCTATGATCTTGATTCTGACTCTCATCAATTAGGAAGGAAGCATGATACACAGGTCCAGGATCCAAGAAGTGATACAGACGATGACCAAGATGAAAGAGAAAGGGATTACAAGCTATGGAAGTCAAGAGGCAAAGCAAAGATGCAAGAGGTTGGAGAATGCTCCAAACAAGCACCTAGAAGATCAGCAAGAGAGAAGAAACAACCAGAAAGGTATGGATATGATTCCACATTTGTTACAAAGCATTCAATCTACTTGGCAAAAGACTCTATTTTAGAGGAACCCTCAACCTATGAAGACGCAAAGGGAAACCCTAATTGGGAAAAGGCCATGAACGAAGAGATAGATGCATTGAAGGAAATGGACACTTGGGATTTGGTTCCAATGTCACCGAATCAAAAGGTAATTGGTTGCAGATGGGTATACAAAGTTAAAAGAAATTCAGATGGATCAGTTTGCATGTACAAGGCAAGATTAGTTGCCAAAGGATGCTCACAAACTCATGGTATAGACTATGAGGAAACATTCTCACCAGTTGCAAAGATGACTACAATCAGGACATTGATAAGTGTAGCTGCTGCAAGGAATTGGAGACTCCTCCAACTTGATGTGAAAAATGCATTCTTAAATGGTTGGATAAGTGAAGAGGTATACATGTCACAACCACCAGGTTTTGAAAACCCTAATCATCCATCTTATGTTTGCAGACTTAAGAAAGCATTGTATGGATTGAAACAAGCTCCAAGAGCTTGGAATTACAGGTTGGTTACATATCTTCAAGACCAAGGGTTCAAAGCTAGCAGCTCCGATCCTTCTCTATTCATCAAAAGGGATCACAATGAGGTTATCTATCTATGTGTATATGTAGATGATATTATTGTGACAGGTGATGATCTAAATGGCATTCAAAGGATCAAGAGACACATGCAAGAGGAGTTCAAAATCAGTGACCTAGGTGAGCTCACATATTTCCTAGGTATGCAGGTGATATATACAGATGAAGAAATGTATTTGACTCAAAGAAGATACATTGAGGATCTTCTTCTCAAGTTCAAAATGGAGAACACTAAACCTGCAGGTACACCTTTGGAGATGAATCATAAACTTAGTGTTTATGAAGGTGAGAAAATTGAAGACATAAAAGAGTATCAAAGCTTGGTAGGTAGCTTGATATATGCTACTCACACAAGGGCAGACATCTCATATAGTGTGGGAGTGCTTAGTCAGTTCATGCACTCACTGAGAAGACCACACATGGATGCGGCTAAGAGAGTACTTAAGTATCTCAAAGGTACAATCAACGAAGGTATATTCTATCCTTACTCTTCCGATTTGGATATCAAAATCTACTCAGATGCAGATTGGGCAGGAGCTAAGGATGATAGAAAAAGTACATCTGGTTACTTAGCATTTGCAGGTTCGAAGCTAGTGTCATGGAGTGCCAAGAAGCAACCAACAGTTGCTTTATCCTCAACTGAAGCAGAGTACAGAGGCTTGACCATAGCAACTCAAGAGGCAATATGGTTAAAAGCATTGTATACAGATTTGGGACTTGTGAGTTCCAAACCTCACATATTTGGAGATAATGTAAGTTCCGTGCATCTAGCGGCAAATCCTATTTTTCATGCGAGAACCAAGCATATAGAAGTCCATTATCACTTCATCAGGGAGAAGCTCATGGCAAAGGAGATCGACATTTCTTTTGTTTCGACTGAAAAGCAAGTAGCAGATATGATGACGAAGGCACTTGATGGAATAAAGCTTTGTAGATTCAAAGCTATGGCAGGTATTCAACCTATCAGAGAATGAAGACTCAAGCATACTTTAGCTTGAGGGGGAGCTGTTGGAACATCAAGCTTACACTATGCTTGAGGTGGATTTGATCTACATCAAAGGCTATCGCGTCGAAAGAATATCCGTTGGAGAGTTCTTTTTCATATGCTCATTTATTGTATTTTTTGAGAATATTTTGATGGCTCATTTACCGTTGTTAAAGCCTTGAGTTGTACACATGTAAAGGTACAAATATAGGGCCAAAATCCCACGAAATTTTGGTGGTTGAAGTTGCATTCAATCAAGCAATCAATCACCTAAAAGTAGATCAATCAAGATCTTCACTTTTCCTAGATTGTAGGGAAGTGAATTGATTCCCTCCAACAACCATTCCCACCTTCATTTGAATTCAAATTCAAGTTGTAAAAGTCGTGGAACACTCCTAGAGGCTATATAAGGAGTTGAAATCACTTGTACATTACATGGAAGCAATATACATACACTTGTGACCATCATTGTCTTGCTCCTTCAATTTTCTGCATCATCTTCTTCGCCAACAGTAATCTTGCAGAGGCTGCTGCTCTCTCCTCAGAGCTCCAAATTGAGTGCAAGAGGACTCATTGGAAAGGTATCGGTTTCTAGTTTATGCCTGTAGATTTTCAAAGCATTTGGTTCAGCAGATTTGGAGAAATCTCAGTTTTTCTGCCTCGGGGTCAATCTCTACATATTCCTGAAAAATAGGAAGTACCACCGGTGAATGTCGCATTCATTCCTATAGCATATTTTGCTTATTCCTTATACTTTTGTGCATTCCATACACTCAACTCTATGTGTATCACTCCCATAAAAGGATTTTTTCTAATTGTAATCACGCTGGTCGCTATGGGCATTTGAAGTTCATTGTCTCTTCCAAAGATAGTAAGTTTTTTGAGCTAGTCGACCCGCGAACCTATCTGTTTTGTATCGACTCATTCTCCTTGATACTCCAAGGTACATAGTGTGTTTCTTTGCACTTATAGCATGCCTATAAGGTCTATTTGAGTCTCCAAAAGCTCAAGGGCTGGTCTTGTGCCGGTTGGCTTGACCAAACTTCATCGCTTCGAAACGCACTTTTCTACCTTCGACAAGCTTCTCCAAGTTCTTTCAGTTTGGCATATGCATTAGCGCCTGAACAACATCACAGAAAATTGGATGATAAGGCAGTAAAATGTATTTTTGTTGGGTACAGTTCTGAAAGTAAAGGCTATCATCTGTATCATCCATAGACTAAACGCATTTTGGTTAGCCGTGATGTTGTCTTTGTGGAAGATGCTATTCAGCCATTGCTTTCATGTACTAAGGAGACATCTGTTAGCTCCAAAGACATGTATGATACATTGATGCCTCTTTTTACAGGTGGACAGTCTAGTGCTGGTCCTAATGAGGAAACTTCTCAGCCTTTGCAGGTTTCATATGATGATGCAGATCATTCTATTTCTGATGCAGATTTACATGATGCACTTGTTGATGAGAGAGTTGATATTGAGCAGGCAAAAACTATGCCAAAATGGCTGGTGCAGACTTTGCGTGACAGCAAATTAGATGCACCTTTGTCATATCGTACTCGTTCAGGCTCTCATAGTGCCTCCTTTGCATCAGATTGCTATGCTATGAATGCGTCTAGTCTCTGTGATGAGAATGAGCCTGTTTCTTTTGATGAAGCACAGAATTCAGAAAATTGGATGGCTGCCATGCAATCTGAATATGATGCTATAATGAAGAATGGTACATGGTCTTTATGTGACTTGCCTCCTGGAAAGAAGGCCATTGGCACTAAGTGGGTATACAAGCTGAAGCATAAGCCTGATGGTACAATTGACAGGTATAAGGCTAGGCTTGTTGCAAAGGGTTATGCGCAGGAAAGAGGCATTGATTTTGATGAGACCTTTGCACCTACATTGTTGCGAACATTTGTTTTATGTAGGGTACAAGTTTCAAATTATGTAAATACCTTTGGGAAGTCTTCAAATACTTCAAGAAGGCTCATATTATTCATAAAATGTAGCAAAAATACCACGTGAGTTCTAGAACATGGTGAGTCAAATTAGTGAGTCACAAGGGAGCTTCAGTGGTGTCCTAGTGGAAGGTCGATGTGGCTAGTTCTCAAAGTCCATCAATACTTTGCTTATTTGAGCACTTGAGTCATGTAATACCTCCATCCAAGTGTCTACCACGAATTTAGATGTATTAGGAAGGTTTTAGATTAGTTTACCATGCTATAAAAAGAGGAGAAAAGTCGTGATCTTGGGGGATGTCCAAGAGAGTCATATGTGTATCTCTACACTGCTATAGTTTTGTATGCAGAGATTGTAGAGCTTGTATCTCCCTCATTATATATCCAAATTACATGTTTGATAGCTCATTGGAAAGCTCTTACTGTCTACTTTCTTCCGGTAAATTTTCATAATCATTGGATTTGTGAGCTGAGAGCAATACTCTCTGCAAGTAGTGTGTGTTCTCTGTTTTTTATCCCTGCTGAAGGTCTCCATTAAACCTCAAACTTGCAGAGGTCATATCTCCTTGTGTATGTATCCAAATCATGTGTTCTTTGGCTTGTTAGAAATATCTTTAAGTCTACTTGTATTCTAGCAAGTTTCAAAGTCATTGGAGTTGTGAGTTAAGAGCAGTAGTCTCTGCAAGTGATGTGTGTCCTCAGGTTCATCTCTGTTTCAAGGTCTCCATTAAAGCTGCATATTGCAGAGGTCATAGCTCATTGTGTATTTATCCATTTGAGGTGTTCTATATCTTTTTGGAAAGCTCTTAGAGTCTAGTTTATGTGTGTGAAACAGTTTTTGAAAATTCCAAGTGAGTAAAGAGAAATTTGCTCTGCAAGAAAATTGGTCTGTGCATACAAGTTTGTGAAAAAGTCAACTAGGTCCTGTTGGGTTTCACCTACTTCTAGCTGTACTTTGGAGATCAATAAACTCCAAAATTGGTATCAGAGCAAGAACTTGGAGGCTTGGAGAAGGTTATCATACCTTGACGAAGAATTTGAAGCTATCAAAGAAGTAGTTCATCATCAACACTACACAAAGGTAGAAGAAGATTTCAAGGAGGCATCTGAAGCAACATCCAAGCAAATAAAGGTGCACATACCTCATTTACAAGGTAAATATTATATTTCTTCTCATCACACACATTGGAAAGGAGGCTTAAAGGAGGAAGCTTAGCATTTGTATTATGGGAGACCAACATGCACAAATAGAGAAGCTTGATAAGACCAATTATCAAGCATGGAAGTTTAGAATCACAGCATACTTGCAAGGTAGAGGCTTGTATGGTTTGATTGACGGCACAGATATCAAACCCACATTACCAGAGGACCCAAATCAGCAACAATTGAGGGAGTTTAGACTTTGGAATGAGAGAGACAAAAGGGTTATATTCATTTTATCACAAAATATTCAAGATTCAATGGTAGGACACATACAAGATCTAGACACAAGTAGAGATGTTTGGCTTGCATTGGAAAGGTTGTATGCTACAGGTACAAGAGCAAGGAAGATTCAACTCAAAAATGAGTTGAATAACATAAAGAAAGATACAAGGACATCGGTCAATGATTACATATTGAAAGTTAAAGAGATTGCAGATCAACTAGGATCAATTCAAGCTCATGTGGAGGACGACGACTTGGTTGCACATACTCTCAACGGACTCAAAGATGATGAGAGATGGAAACCCTTCATTACTTCAGTTTATGTTAGAGGAGAATTACCAGATTTTGATCAACTTATTGCCCTCATGGTCACGGAGGAGATGAATCTAAATGGTTCTACTTCAAATCAAAAAGGATCTCAAGGACAAGCTCTTTATGTAGGATCATCAAGAGGTGGAAACAGAGGTGGAAGAGGTTCAAATAGAGGTCAAGGAAGAAGGAGCGATGATCAAAGGACTTCAAGTGGCTTCTTCAACACAAGAGGAAGAGGAAGATCAAGCGCTAGAGGTACGAGAGGCTACTACAACTACAACCAAAGACAAAGGAGTGAAGATAATAAGAACAATTGCTATATATGTGGAAGGTATGGACACTATGCCAAAGATTGTTATCAAAATGAAAATAATCAAGATGGTAATCGAAGAGGAGGCTATTCAAGAAGAGGTAAACAACAAGGAAATTATGCAGTTGAAGGTAAAAGTGATGATTATGATTCTCTTCTTATGATGAATGTAGAAACTAAGATGAATTGCAATAGCGATGTATGGTATGTAGATAGTGGTTGTTCTAATCACATGTCTCATGATGCTTCATGGTTTTCTAATATGCATAATCCGTCATGTAAAGGTCATGTTGAAACAGGAGATGATACAACACATAAGATTATGCAGGTTGGAGATGTTGTTATGCAAGATAAGAGCAAGAAAAATTGCTTGAAGGATGTACTTTATGTGCCAACGATAACTAAGAATTTGATGTCGGTTGGTCAAATGGTAGAAAAAGGTCTACAAGTGAGATTTAATCATGCAGGTTGCTTCATTGAGGATCCAAAGCAAAGGAGGTTAATTGCTAGAGGTAAAAAACAAGGTACATTATTTACATTCAAGGTAAACCCAAATCATACAAACTATTTCTCTTATGGTATGCATCGAATAGCAGAGCTTGATCTATGGCACAAAAGGATTGGACACATGAATGTACACAGGTTAAAGGAGCCATCAAAGAAGAGGATTGTTGAAGGATTACCTGATCTTACTAAGCAACATATGGTGCATCTTTGTGAAGCATGTCAAATGGGTAAGCAGAGTAGACAACCTTTCAAGCATTCAAGCTATGTAAGTGATGGTTTGCTAGATCTCATACACACAGATGTGTGGGGACCTACTAAAGAGGCATCCTTGGTTGGTAATAAGTACTATGTATCATTCATTGATGATAGTAGTAGGACAACATTTGTGTATTTCAGCATATGTCGAAAAGCAAACAGGAAGGTATATTAAGAAGCTAAGATCTGATGGAGGAGGAGAGTATTTCTCTCAAGCTTTTACTGATTTTTTGTATGATGAAGGTATCAAAAGAGAAGTTACATGCAGGTATACTCCACAACAAAATGGAGTCGCAGAAAGAAGAAACAGAATCATAGCAGAAGCATCTAGAAGCATGCTTAATGATATGTGTTTGCCTAATTATTTTTGGGCTGAAGCTGTTAGCACAAGTGTTTACATTATGAATAGAGTTCCGACTGCTGGAGTTCATCATTTGACACCATATGAGGTATGGCATGGAAGGAAACCAAGTGTAAGTCATTTGAAAGTATTTGGTTGTGTATGTTATGTACATGTACCTAGTGAGGTGAGATCTAAACTTGATGCGAAATCAGAAAAATGTATATTTATTGGTTATGCAGATACTCAAAGAGGATATAGATGCTATAATCCTCATACCAATAAGGTTGTTGTGTCAAGAGATGTAAACTTTGATGAATCACTTTCATGGTATGCAGATAAGAACTGTTTGCAGGTCATGGATGAAAATGAAGAAGGTGTGGTTGAAGGAGATGAATGCATAGTTCAGCCATCAGGAAGTTTAAATGATGAAAGGAGTGGTTTAGATGAAGAAAGAGGATCACCTTTCAATGGAAGATTAAGGCAAGAGTCACCTCCAAGTGTTAAAAGTAAAGGTAAACTCAAATTTGTTGAAGTTAATGATGATGGAGAGGAAATTAGTGATGTATGTGAGTATGGAGAATCATCAAAGGTTCCTAATAAGAAAGGAAGAGCATCTACATTGGAGGTAAGAAGAACTTCAAGAGTAAGTAAGCAACCTCAAAGGTATACTTATGAATCTTTCATGAATACTCATTATGCTTTTATGACAAAAGTTGAGTAGGAAAATGAACCCACATGTTATGATGAGGCCAAAGGAGATGAAAAGTGGGAGAAAGCAATGAGAGAAGAAATGGAAGCACTACAGGATAACAAGACTTGGAATTTAGTTCCAAGTACACCAAAGCAAAAGGTAATTGGTTGCAAGTGGGTTTTTAAGATTAAAAGAAATAGTGATGGTAGTGTGTCTAGATATAAGGCTAGACTTGTCGCAAAAGGATATAATCAAACTCAAGGTGTGGACTATGAGGAAACATTTAGTCCAGTAGCAAATATGGCAATGGTGAGAACTTTGTTGGCTTTACCTGCAAGTAAAAGGTGGAATATATATCAACTCGATATAAAGAATGCCTTTCTTAATGGTGAGTTAAATGAAGAAGTGTATATGTCACAACCAGATGGTTATGTGGATGCAAAATGTCCTAATCATGTATGCAGGTTAAAGAAGGCATTGTATGGTCTTAAGCAGGCACCAAGGGCATGGAATGCAAGGTTGGTAAAGTATCTTATGCTGCAAGGATACACAGCGAGTCATGTTGATCCTTCACTTTATGTAAAACATGTAGATGGCATGTGTGTCTATGTATGCATTTATGTGGATGACTTGTTGATTACAGGGAATGATGCAAAAGAAATTGATGAGATAAAAGGTAATTTGGGAAAGGAATTTAAAATTTCAGATCTTGGTTTGCTCAGATACTTTCTTGGGATTGAAATTGTGTATAGCGATGAAGGTATGTGGTTGATACAAAGAAAGTATATATGTGATATGCTGAAAAGGTTTGGTATGCAGGAATGTAAATTTGTTTCTACTCCAATGGAATGTAATGTAAAGCTGAGTGCAAAGGAAGGTGATGAGTTGCATGATATGAATGTATATAGATCCATGGTAGGATCTTTGATTTATGCAACAAAAACTAGACTTGATATATGTTATGCAGTGGGAGTATTGTCACACTTTATGCATGAACCTAGAGTACCTCATATGCATGCAGTGAAAAGAGTGCTTAGGTATTTGAAAGGTACCATGAACGAAGGATTATTTTATAGTCATGATGCTGATCTAACTCTTAAAGTCTTTAGTGATGTAGATTGGGCTGGAAGCAAAGATGACAGAAGATCCACAAGTGGATATGTGGTAATAGCAGGAAACAAGACATTAACATGGAGTTCAAAGAAACAGCCTACAGTTGCTTTATCTTCTACAGAGGCTGAGTATAGAGGTTTAGCATTGGCTACTACTGAGGTTATGTGGTTTAAAAAGTTGTTTCATGACTTGAATGTGCAGGTTGATGTACCACTGATATATGGGGATAACTTGAGCAGCATTCATATGACCTCAAATCCTATTTTTCATGCTAGAACAAAGCATATAGAGGTTCACTATCATTATGTTCGAGAGAAGGCCATGAACAATGAAGTGCAGGTTTCTTTTGTTGGAACAAAGGATCAAGTTGCAGATATCTTCACCAAATCCTTGGATGGACCAAAGCTTCAAAGATTCAACTATATTCTTGGCATGAAGGAAATACCCTTTGAAACTTGAGGGGGAGAATGTTGCGAACATTTGTTTTATGTAGGGTACAAGTTTCAAATTATGTAAATACCTTTGGGAAGTCTTCAAATACTTCAAGAAGGCTCATATTATTCATAAAATGTAGCAAAAATACCACGGGAGTTCTAGAACATGGTGAATCAAATTAGTGAGTCACAAGGGAGCTTCAGTGGTGTCCTAGTGGAAGGTCGATGTGGCTAGTTCTCAAAGTCCGTCAATACTCTGCTTATTTGAGCTTGAGTCATGTAATACCTCCATCCAAGTGTCTACCACGAATTTAGATGTATTAGGAAGGTTTTAGATTAGTTTCCCATGCTATAAAAAGAAGAGAAAAGTCGTGATCTTGGGGGATGTCCAAGAGAGTCATATGTGTATCTCTACACTGCTATAGTTTTGTATGCAGAGATTGCAGAGCTTGTATCTCCCTCATTATATATCCAAATTACATGTTTGATAGCTCATTGGAAAGCTCTTACTGTCTACTTTCTTTCTGTAAATTTTCATAATCATTGGGTTTGTGAGCTGAGAGCAATACTCTCTGCAAGTAGTGTGTGTTCTCTGTTTTTTATCCCTGCTGAAGGTCTCCATTAAACCTCAAACTTGCAGAGGTCATATCTCCTTGTGTATGTACCCAAATCATGTGTTCTTTGGCTTGTTAGAAAGATCTTTACATCTACTTGTATTCTGGAAAGTTTCAAAGTCATTGGAGTTGTGAGTTAAGAGCAGTAGTCTCTGCAAGTGATGTGTGTCCTCAGGTTCATCTCTGTTTCAAGGTCTCCATTAAAGCTGCATATTGCAAAGGTCATAGCTCATTGTGTATTTATCCATTTGAGGTGTTCTATATCTTGTTGGAAAGCTCTTAGAGTCTAGTTTATGTGTGTGAAACAGTTTTGGAAAATTCCAAGTGAGTAAAGAGAAATTTGCTCTGCAAGAAAATTTGTTTGTGCATACAAGTTTGTGAAAAAGTCAACTAGGTCCTGTTGGGTTTCACCTACTTCTAGCTGTACTTTGGAGATCAATAAACTCCAACATACATGCCGTATGACTACTGTTCGGAGCATTTGTGCACTTGCAGCCCATCATGGTTGGAATGTACATCAGTTGGACATTAAAACAGCATTTCTGAATGGTGACTTGCATGAAGAAGTGTATGTTTTTCAGCTCTGTGGCTTTGTGCAGAAAGGGCATGAAAACCAGGTGTGCAGGTTAAAGAAGGCATTATATGGTTTAAAGCAAGCACCACGTGCTTGGTATGAGAAGATACATGCCTATCTGGTTGCACATGGTTTTGTGAACAGTTCAACTGAAAGCACCTTATATGTTAAGCGTGCTAATGATGTGCTTCTGATCATTGTTGTCTATGTTGATGACATGCTGCTCATTGGTCCTATTGAGAAGCATATTGCTGATTTCAAGGCTGATTTGCATGCCTCATTTGAGATGTCTGATTTGGGGCATTTGCATCACTATTTGGGCATCCAGTTTATGCAAGTTGATGGTGGAATGGCTTTGTGTCAAACGAAATATATTGACACATTATTGCAGCGTTTTGGCCTTGAAGACTATGAGCCTATTGCCACTCCTATGGAGACAGGTTTACTTTTGAGTCTTCATGATGCTGGAGATGCATTTGATGTTGTTCTCTATCAGCAGGCTGTTGGATGCCTGATTTACTTATGCATTACTCGGCCAGATATTCAATTTGTTGTCTCACAGATGAGCAGGTTTATGCATTGCCCACGAGTCACGCATTGGAAGGCGATTAAGCGCATCTTTCGCTACTTGAGTGGTACTCGGCTACTTGGGTTGTTTTATCCCAAGGGGGGATTAATATCGCCAGATTTACATGCTTTTTCTGACTCAGATTGGGCTGGTTGTTATGACACTCGTGTGTCCACCAGTGGTTTTTGCTTCATGCTTGGTAGCTCATGTATATCTTGGTTGAGCAAGAAGCAGCCTACTGTGGCTTTCACAGCGACTGTTGAGTGTGTGTGGCTCAGACGCCTTATGGCTGATTTGGGTGTTGGCCAGTCTTCTGCCACCACCATCTTCACTGACAGTCAGAGCACATTGGTAGTTGCAAGGAACCCTGTGTTCCATGCTCGCACTAAGCACATTGAGGTGCATTATCACTATGTCAGGGAGAGGTTCTCTGCTGGGGAGATCAGCTTGGCATATGTGCCCATGAAGGAGAACATTGCAGAGCTTTTCACGAAGGCTCTGCCTAGGGAGAAGTTTGAAGCTTTCCGCAAAGCTTTGGGCTTACTTCCTTTTGTGGAGTGATTTCCACATAGCTTTGCACTTCCTTATACATGAGTGCCAGCTCCTTGTTCACCACATCACTCCTAGGGGGGATTTGTTGATATATTTAGGTAGTGATGTGTGTGAACACACTAGGACCGCCGGGGCACTTTTTTCCTTCTTTAGGAGGTTTTTTTTCCCCCGGCTTGTATATATGCCTATTGCCCTAATGGGCTACTTATCTTTGTACATTCTCTAGTAATACATTCAGTATTGTGTGTTTGTGCTCCAAGCTTCTTCTTCTTCCTTGTGCTGTTCGCGTGCTTCTGCAGACGTCTAACTCCAACAACATGTACAGTTCATGATCTATCAAATGGCGATGTGATTATTGCTTCTGGCATTTTATGTCATGGGTTGTATAAGCTCATAGACTATGAAAGATCTCTTAATGATTTGGCATGTGCAGTACATGATTCTCACGCTATGTCAGATGCAAAGCTTTGGCATGCACGCTTTGGTCATCTCAATTTTGCTAGTTTGCTACACCTGTAGAAATCTGAAATCGTGTCCTCTTTGCCCAAACTTGAGGCACCTAGAAAACATGTTTGTGAAGGCTGTATTTTGGGGAAAATGCAACGTTCCTCATTTCCAAAAGATGGTTTAGTTCGGGCTACTCAGAAATTACAGCTTGTACATAGTGATGTCTGTGGTCCTATGCAGACACCTTCTTTTGGAAATTATCTTTACTTCGTGACTTTCATTGATGATTTTTCCAAGCATGCATGGGTATATCCTTTGAAGGCAAAGTCCGAAGTGTTCATGTGCTTCAAAGAGTTTTTGGTTTTGGTTGAAAATCTGTGAGCATGTAAAATGGGCACCCTTTGTTCTGATCAAGGTGGGGAATATATGTCTTCTAGTTTTAATGCATTTCTGGCTGAACGTGGGATAAAACACCAGCGTACAATGCCGTATACCCCTCAATAGAATGGACTTGCTAAACAAAAGAACAGGTCACTCATGGAGATGGCGACGTGTATGTTCAAGAGTCAGACTTTACCACATAGTTTCTGGCTTGAGGCTGTCATGTGTGTGTTGGAGTTAGACGTCTGCGGAAGCACACGAACAACACAAGGAAGAAGAAGAAGCTTGGAGCACAACACACTATACTGAATGTATTACTAGAGAATGTACAAAGATAAGTAGCCCATTGGGGCAATAGGCGTATATACAAGCCGGGGGAAAAAACTCCTAAAGAGGGAAAAAAGTGCCCCGGCGGTCCTAGAGTGTTCACACACATCACTACCGAAATATATCAACAAATCCCCCCTGGGAGTGATGCAGTGAACAAGTAGCTGGCACTCATGTATAAGGAAGTGCCAAGCTATATGGAAATCACTCCACAAAAGGAAGTAAGCCCAAAGCTTTGCGAAAAGCTTCAAACTTCTCCCTAGGCAGGGCCTTCGTGAAAAGGTTTGCAATGTTCTCCTGCGTGGGCACATATGCCAAACTGATCTCCCCAGCGGAGAACCTCTCCTTGACATAGTGATAATGCACCTCAATGTGCTTAGTGCGAGCATGGAACACAGGGTTCCTCGCAACTGCCAATGCGCTCTGACTGTTAGTGAAGATGGTGGTGATAGAAGTCTATCCAACACCCAAATCAGCCATAAGGCATCTGAGCCGCACACACTCAACAGTCGTTGTGAAAGCTGCCCTATACTCAGCCTCACAACTGGAAGTGGCCACAGTAGGCTGCTTCTTGCTCAACCAAGATATACATGAGCTACCAAGCATGAAGCAAAAGCCACTAGTGGACACACGAGTGTCATAGCAACCAGCCCAATCAGAGTCAAAAAAAGCATGCAAATCTGGCGGTAGTATCCCCCCTTGGGATAAAACAACCCAAGTAGCCGAGTACCACTCAAATAGCGAAAGATGCGCTTAACCGCCTGCCAATGCTTGACACTTGGGCAATGCATAAATCTGCTCATCTATGAGACAAAAAACTGAATATATTGCCGAGTAATGCATAAGTAAATCAGGCATCCAACGGCCTGCTAATAGAGGACAGCATCATATGCATCTCCAGCATCATGAAGACTCAATCGTAAACCTGTCTCCATAGGAGTGGCAATAGGCTTACAGTCTTCAAGGCTCAAATAATGTCTAAACTTTGCATATACCATGCCTAATCCTTCTCTCTCCGTAGTGGTATAATTTCGTTCAGTTGCATTCAATTGTCTACAAGCATAGACAATTGGAAGATCCATATTACCTTCACCGGTAGGCTGCGCAAGTACACACCCAGTAGCATAATTGGATGCATCCACATGAACATGGAAAGGCTTATTCCAATCTGGTGTGGTTAAGATTGGTGCTGAACATAATCGCCGTTTAAGCTCATTGAAGGAATTCTCACATTCATCAGTCCACTCAAACGGTTAGTCAGAAGTCCGTACATGGGCTTTGCAATGACAGCATACATGTGAATGAACCGGCGGTAGTAACCACAATGCCCCATGAAAGCCTGTACTTCCTTGATGTTCTTTGGCCTAGGTAACTCGGCTATGGCTCTCACTTTCTCTTCATCAGTGGATATGCCATTCTTTGACACTATGTGTCCTAGAATCTTGTCTTGCCTGACCATAAAAACGCACTTTTCTGGGTTTAGGCAGACTTGATATTCTCTACATTTTTCAAAGATTTGTCTGAGTTCAGGAATATGGGTTTGTCTGATGTTGGAATGAGCACAAAGATCATCAACATAGACTTCTAAGTTCTTCCTCAGGAACTCTTCAAATACATGGCACATCAGCCTCTGGAAGGTTGTTGGTGCATTGGTAAGCCCAAATGGCATTACTCTAAAGGCAAATATGCCCCATTCAGTGGCAAATGCCGTCTTATGCTGATCTTCTGGAGCTATGGCTACTTGATTGTAGCCCGAAAATCCATCGAGGAAGCTGTACACTTCCTTGCCTGCTACTCTTTCTAAGAGATGCTCTGTGATAGGAAGCAGATAGTTATCTCGAATTGTGGCTGCATTAACCTTCTTCAAGTTAATGCATACACGCAGCTTTCCATTTTTCTTGGGCACCACTACGATGGGGGGTACCCACTCAGTGTGCTCAATTTCATAGATAAATCCAGCTTCAACCAGTCTATCTATCTCCTTTTTATCTTGGTAGCGTAATTATCATTATACATATATGGCTTTTGCTTAGAGGGTTTGGCATTTGAGGTCATGGGGATGGTGTGTGAGCATATGTCAGGGTCCACACCTTTCAAGTCCTTGTAACTCCAAGCGAATACATCTCTGTATTCTCTTAGCAAGGCTATTAGCTCTTGTTCTTCCTCTTCTGTCAAGTCATGGCCTATGTACGTGCATCTCTCTTCTCCTTCTTCCACGGCTACCACTATTTTCTTGGTGGTTTCTTTGTTATCATAGGCCTCCCCTGATTGCGCCTCTCGTTTAGGCATTCTGATCATGACTCTCCTATCATCTATCTCATACTTCTTAAAATTTTCCGGGACCTCAAACAAAGATTCTTCCTCTTCTGGTGTGACTTCTCTTTTCTTTCTTTTCTTTCCTTCTTCCTTCAGGGTCAAATGTGTGGCTAGCCTTACATCATTTGTACGCTCTCCGTGTCTCTAGGGTTGAAATTCCACTTCATAAAAGTATTCTTCATCTGATGCAAAAGGTGAGTCCATAATGATTGACTCTAGATCAGAGTCACTTGCATCCTCAAATGCCTCAGGGCTAGGTTCACACTCTTCTAACACTGCCTCTCCCATGATTGGCTCTATGGAGAAGACTGAAATGTCATAGCCATCTTCATCACAGTGAG
This sequence comes from Ceratopteris richardii, assembly GCA_020310875.1. Classification (NCBI taxonomy): domain Eukaryota; kingdom Viridiplantae; phylum Streptophyta; class Polypodiopsida; order Polypodiales; family Pteridaceae; genus Ceratopteris; species Ceratopteris richardii. The sequence goes on along the minus strand of CM035418.1, from coordinate 140,346,617 downwards.
GTGTCCATTGTTCTTCATTGATTGCTACATCCATTGTTGCTAGGATTTCTGCCCAGCCGTGGGGTTCAAATTCTTCATCAGGAAATACTACAGGTGCATAGGCTGGGTCTTGAATGGATCTATGGGTTTCTTTTGCACCTATCTCTCTGGCTTTTTCTCTCTTCTCTTCTTCTACTGCTACTTTGCACATCCATAAGTGGGTGTCTTCATGCATCCATGAGGATCCTGATCCTATGGAATGCACCGATTCCGTATCATCTTTGGTTCTATGGATGGGATTCCATTGGATAGGAGGGACATCTCTATGAGAGTAATCTTTGAGATTCACTTTGGTCGTAACACCTAAGTGTTGCAGGTACAGGAATTGGTTCCCCAGTCCTGTACCACTTGCAACTGTCGCATAAAGGGTCGTCCCAAGATCATTTCATAGGCATGATTTTTGCTAAAATCACATATAGCAAATGTATGATTGAACTCAACACCACATGTGGTGAGAGTTATTCCTTCTAACAGCCCTAAGGGTCACTCTATGTGACCATCCACCATTTGCAATTTCATCCTCGTGGGTCTGAGTGTTGGCTTGCCCCAACGCTTCCATAGGGAATTGCCACTCCTATGCCTGAGTCTAAAATGGCATTGGTGGTGTATCCTTGATGGGTGATAGGAAGATATGTGTTTCCCTCTTCGCCCTCACTCATGTCTCCTATCTTGTCCAATGGTATTTCTGGCACTGTTCTCTGGGATCCTACCTGGGAACGAGGTTTTGCTATCTCTGGTACTTGTTTGGCTACATGTTTCCATAGCTCTGGCCTTACTTTGAGTAGCTCCTCTAAGGTGAGGTTGCACTGTACTTTAGTGTTTTTCACTACCTCTGTGTTCCTAGGTATGACTGAGTCCTCATTTCGTATTATGACTGTGGGTGCTCTCATACAAGTAGACTTAGCTTCCCATGGGCCTGTGAAGTGGGGTAATTCTTGCAGAGAGTTAGACTCAAAGTCTAATCTTTCCTGAGATTGGGTGCTCTCCTGCTCCTCATAAATGGATGGGATGTCTTGTGGGAATTGGTCGTGTGCATCATCCACAAGTTCAATGGGAGGAGGGACTTCACTCTCTTTAGCCCATTTGTCTTCTTGAATCTCGCGTAGGAATTCTGGTGTGAACCGATTCATAGAAGATGATGTTTCTGGCTCCGTAGAGTTAGGCACATAGGTTTCCTGGGCAGGAAGACCTGCACTTTCACTTGCCTTGTCCTTGTGTTGAGAGGCGGGTTCCTTTTCTGATTGTGCAATTAGCCTCTCTATCTTTTCTAACAGTCCATCAAAGTGCAACTGTGTCTTCGCTGAACTAAAGATGTTAAATAGGCGACTGGCTTCAAACATGGTCTAAGCCAATTCCACCATCTTAGCACAAATTTTGGTTCGTTCTAGCTCTAGTTCTGCTCTAGGGTAACACTTTTCATGATCAGTTACGTTTGGCCCTTCTTGGATTCTGGCCTGATATGCTTTAAGCATCATATTAAGAACCTCGGGAGTGGGATCTGCTAGGACTGATCCTACTCTTGGGGGTGGTGGAATTGTGTGAGGTGGGTTGGAAGGTGGCGGGTCGGATGGAGATGGGAATGGTGGTGGTGGGGTAGTGTGAGAGGGAGTTTGAGATGTGAGTTCAGTTATCCTGGCCTTTGTTTCTCTGAGGCTTTCCTCGAGTTCACTCATCTTTTTTGCCCATTGCCTTTTCATTCTTTCACGACTATCTCTCCAAGCTCTAGTCCTCTTCTTGGTCATGCTCTCTGTTTCACTCACCTCGGGGCTCTTTTCTTGGCCTGCCCCTTGGTTTTGTTGCAAGGCCTGAGCTCTAGTTACTACCTGTACTGGTGCAGTGGACGTCACACTTCTTGTAGAGTCTACTACTAACCCAATAACATTGATAGGAGTGATTTTCGGCATATTTGGGATTCTTTGGGCAGTCTCGTAAGAGATGCTCCTTTCCACACTCTTGGCAATAGCCCTGGATCTTCACTGATTGGGGTTGTGTAGGTGGAGGCAAGGGACAATCACGAATGAGATGATCTCCCTGACATCTGTAGCATGGTCCTCTAGGGAATGGGGGTCTTACTTGCCTAGGTTGAGGTCTAGGGTTGGGGTTTGCATACATGACGTTTGTGTAATCTGACTCCCAACTAGGTTCATTTGGCTCTTCACTATAGTAGGACTCACCATGTTCAGGAGACTGCATGTAGTAGGCCTGGGGGCTATCAACATGTGTAGAATCGAAACTATGGTCACTGGGGTCACTTTCTGATAGCAATGGGGTTACTGGCACTATGACCCTATTCAGGTTTTCTTCTGCAGCTGCATACTTTACAGGGATCACGTTGGATGGAGCTGGAGGTTGTTGGGCTAACACAGGCTGAGGCCTTTGCTGGGCTTGATATTGTGGTTGGTAGGTTTGTTGGGGCCTAGCATACTGCTGTCGTGGATATTGGTTCTGATATCTTCCCTGTTGATATGGCTGAGGGTAGGTTTGGCTAACCGCTTGCTTATTGTATGGACAATCTTGTGCTGTGTGATTTGTGTATCTCCGTTCTATGGTACAGTATTGGCTACTCGGATTTACTTGGGGTTGAGCCGTAATGGGACACACGTTCGCCATATGGTCACCACCGCAAGTATAGCACCTCTTTACTGGGGCAAACCTTGGGATTTGTTTGCTAGAGACACCTAGTTTTTGTGCCACTTTCTCAGCGAGTTCCTCAATTGATGTGGATTGCGTGGAAGAGAGGCTGGAGGCACTATCTAAATCTTTGTATATTTTGGAAAGCTCTAACTCCTCCCCTAGGTTATCCTCGATGTCAATGCACATGCGTACACACTCTTCTATAGTCCTAGGGTCCTTCAGATACACATATGACCTCAATTTGGTACTTAGCAATCCATCCAAGAATAAAGCCACTTGCTTAGCTGGTGTGGGTAGCTCCAAAACAGGGCATCTTTCAAGGTATTGCCTAAATCTTCTTCCTGCCAGTCTCACAGTCTCTTGAGGGGTTTGCTTGAAGCTGTGAATCAATGAGGAGGTATTATGTCTTATGCCACTCTTAGAGAATTCAATAATGAAAGCCTCTAGGAGTTGGTCTATACTCCTGAATTGTCTCTCATTCAATGGTTGAAACCACGTAAGGGCTGTGTTTGTAAGGGTTAGACCAAAGGCATTGTACTGCGTGAATAGATCCTCCACTTGTTCAGCTCTCAAGACTTGCCTGAACTCAGCCACATGATCGTAGGGATCTCCACTGCCATCGAAGTAGTTTTTCATGGACTTAACTAGTTGGGTCGGTCTCAGGGTCCTCGTGTGCTCTCTTGATCTTGGTAGAGGGAATTCATCCGCATTTCTTCGGTTCCCTGGGGCTCTATGTCCCCCAAGTTCCACTCTATTTGTTTCCGTTCTTGTTCTTCCTCTTCCCAAGGAGTTGGCAAAGCTTACCTCAGGTCTGTCTCTCTTTATGTCTCTCTGAACTCCATGAGCATGGGACGTTCCAGCTCCCGGGTGGCCAGAGGACACGTTAGATTTTGGTTGGGGGAAAATAAACTCACCCATCCTAGTGTAAGCATGTCTATCATGTTCTGTAACCACAAAGATCCTTTCTGAAGCGTGATCTAGATAGGTCACTCTACCTGGGCTATCTGGATCTTTAAACTCATAGATCATGATTGTTCCTATATCAATTGGCCGATCAGATTTATATCTCCAAAAGGCTTCGTCAGTCTCTCGGTTCAGAAGCAAATCTATGCTCTTGTTGTCCTGGGGAACCCACTCGGGATTGAGGATTCTAGTAAGAACAGATTTCCCTCGAGGGGTCCTGGGCTCCCCTCCTACGTTCCCTTGTTCTAGGTCATCTATGTCCGTCTCAGGGATCACATTCCCGAATTCATCTGTCCTCTCCGGGTGACTAGTGACCACGTATATGGTTCCCTGTTTATCAAGGTATGCACCATTTTCAAACTTGAAAGCAAGGTGCTCTAGCCCAATAGATTGGTCTGGGTTTTTGATTTGGACCACGAATCTTCCTAGGCCGTCCTCATAGATGCTAGCACCTAATCGGTTGGTCCTAAGGTATTCCAGCTGCGTCTTGTACGGGCCTTCTACCCTGTGCAAGTATGGCACTCCTGAACTTCCCGTAGGTCGGTCCATGCCTTGAGACATCTCTGATTCACTAGTCTCAGAGCTAGGGTAGTATGAGTGGTGGCTCAACTGCTGGGCCCAAGACCTAGCAGTGTGGTTGACACTAGCCTCTGAAGACCTAAGACTTTGTCTATCTCTCCCTAGATGTCGCCCTAATCTAAGGTTCATAAGCCTAATTGAATAGCCCAAATTTGCCCAAGTACAACCTCGTTGCTGAGTTCTTTTGTATCAGTTACTTGATTCCTTTTAGTGGTTACCGTGTTTATGCTCTTGTTAGAAATCACGTCGTCAGGAATATTTGAGTTAATTTTCGCACTGTAAGTTGATCGTTCCACGTTAGATTCTTTCCTTTAAGGTTATCGCATCATGAAGAGATTATGTTTAATCTTGAACTTGAGTGCATAGGTAGTCTTCAACTTGATTGATGCCTATCGTTGCCCTGACTTACTCCTAGCACTTCCCGCACTTAGCCTAAGCTACGAATTGATAGAGGGTGTTGAGGATTTTCCAACCTTGAGTTTCTTTCCTTGTGTTGTTGCCCTGGTGTGCCAAGGACGCGTGTTCCCAAGCTTGCACTTACTCTTGCTTAGAATGCCCTCAAGTGCTCTTACTGGACCTGTAAAAGTCCCACGGTTAGCTCAAGACTTAGATTCAAATGACACAATAGACCACTTCCATGCATGTAACTCACAGATCAAATTACCCTTTGCCTTTATGGAAAACACTCCCAAGGATCCCTCAGTTTTCCTACCTCGGGGTATGGTCAACTTCAAAATACCCTATCTAATAATCATGATATTGGTTGTACTCCCCACGAGCTTTCCAACAAAACAAGAATCGCAGCAAACGGATTTTGTATGAGAAAGTTATGTCAGTTCAGGCTTCAGGGATTAAAACAGGGTTCAAACAGGCCAACAGGGCAACAGGTTTTCCTTTGGTTATTTGCCTATAGCCTCCTTATGTGCTCTAGAGTCCATTATCCATGTCCAAAATTAGCCAAAATCTTCAATTTAAAAAAAACCCTAAAAATTTAACCGAAAATGGTTGTCAATCGCGATCGATAGGGCTATCAATCGCGATGGACAGGGCTGTCCGTCGTGGCCTGTCAATCGCGATGGACTGGTGTGTCAATCGCGATGGACTGCTGTCAATCGCGATGGACAGGTGTCAGTCGCGATGGACAGGTGTCCGTCCCGATGGACAGGTATCAGTCACGATGGACAGGTATCAGTCGCGATTTTTCTGTCGATCGCGATGGACAGGGGTGTCTGTCGCGATAGACACGTGTCCGTCGGGGTCTGTCAGTCGCGATGGACAGTGTCAATCGTGATTGATGCTATCAATTGCGATGGACAGAGAAAATGCAATTTTTTTTGAAATTTTTGTGGATTTGTGAAGTGCAAGGTCTCTAGTCTACTGTGGTGCACTCAGTTTTACCAAAAGATGAAGTTTTCTATCAATCGCGATTGACAGAAACTTGCGACACAGAGACAATTCTGCACATTTCCGTACCTGCCCAGCGTGCTGGGGATGATGGGATAGCCAATACCTACAAGAAAACTCAAGAAACATGCAAAAAATAGCACACAACAGTTGGCTCTCTCGCTCTCTCTCACAAGTGAAATGAGGGAAATGAAAGGAGGAAGGAGATATAGTCAAAAAACTGAAATTTTTGCGATGATGGAGATGGAGGTGGAAGATGATGATGATGATGATGATGAAGTAAGGACAAGAAAAATAAGGAAAAGTAAAGAAATTACCTACAACGCCAACGTCACAACTCTAAGTCTTACCATCACACGCTCGTCCTCAAAGCTCGATCCCCGGCAACAGCGCCAAAATTTGGTGTAGCTTAGTGATGAGTAGTACCTCCTTTAATGTCAATCGGAGAAGACGTGAGGATGGTATGATGACCTCGAGCAAGTGAAGGCACAAGTGCGTGAGTGAGAAGCACACTAACATGCACACACATACACGCACACGTGCACACACGGCAAGACAAAGAGTGAGAAGCAATGGAGTCCTTAGATTACTTTCAAAAAAGCTCTTACAAGTTCAAATCAATTACAAGCTAACCTCAAAAATGAGCTCTCTAGCTCTATTTGTAGTTTTTGACTAGGTTTTGGCCGTGTCCAGACCTAGTGTCCGGCCTAGTTAAAAATTAGGTTCTCTACCCTATTTGGAGGTTCAAACGAAGTCTAAAAAATGTGAAAACTGACAGGTAGGTACTTCTAAAGCTCCTCAAGCTCAAGGACTCCTTGGCTTGCACAAAATGGAGCTACAAAATTATTAAATGGTATTTACAATGATTGTTAGTGATGAGAATCACTGTTGTAAAGATGTTGATTTGGAAAAATTTGAAGGGCCTATCTGCCAGATTTGCGTCGACTGCTCTGTCTACTTAATCCTTCACCTCGCTCTGACTCTCTCCGTTGGCTTCCTTGTCTAGTCAGTCCTTGGGTGCCCATACTGCTCTCAACAGACAATCACGAACGAGATGATCTCCCTGACATATGTAGCATAGTCCTCTAGGAAATGGGGGTCTTACTTGCCTAGGTTGAGGTCTAGAGTTGGGATTTGCGTACATGACATTAGCATACTCTGACTCCCATTGAGGTTCACTCGGTTCCTCACTGTAGTAGGACTCACCATGTTTAGGAGACTGCATGTAGTAAGCATGGGGACTATCAACATGTGTAGAATCAAAGCTATGGTCACTGGGATCACTTTCTGAAATTAATGGTGTTACTAGGACTATAGCTCTATTCAGGTTTTCTTCTGCAGAAGCATACTTTACCGGAATCACATTAGTAGGAGCAGGTGGTTGTTGTGCTAGCACTGGCTGGGGTCTTAGTTGGGCCTGATATTGTGGTTGGTAATTTTGTTGAGGCCTAGTATACTGTTGTGGTGGGTATTGACTCTGGTATCTGCCTTGTTGAGGGTATGGCTGATGGTAGGTTTGCCTAACCGCTTGCTTATTGTATGGGCAGTCTTGTGCTGAGTGATTTGTGTATCTTCGCTCTATGGTGCAGTACTGGCTACTAGGATTTACTTGGGGTTGAGCCATAATGGGACATACATTTGCCATATGGTCACCCCCACAAGTAAAGCATCTTTTCACTGTGGTAAATCTTGGGATTTGTTTGCTTGTGACACCTAGTTTCTGAGCTACCTTCTCTACTAATTCCTCAATAGATGTGGATTGAGTGGAAGAGAGACTAGAAGCACCATCTAAGTCTTTGTAGATTTTGGAGAGCTCTAGTTCTTCCCCTAGGTTATCCTCAATGTCAATGCACATGCGTACACACTCTTCTATGGTCCTAGGGTCCTTCAAGTACACATATGATCTCAATTTGGTACTTAGCAATCCATCCAAGAATAAAGCCACTTGCTTAGGTGGTATGGGTAACTCAGGGACAGGGCATCTCTCTAAGTATTGCCTAAATCTTCTTCCAGCAAGTCTCACAGTTTCTTGAGGGGTTTGCTTGAAGCTGTGAATCAGCGAGGAAGTGTTATGTCTTATGCCACTTTTAGAGAATTCGATAATGAATGCCTCTAGAAGTTGGTCTATGCTCCTGAACTGCCTCTTATTATCCTGGGGAATCCACTCAGGATTGAGGATTCTAGTAAGAACAGACTTCCCCCTAGGGGTCCTGGGCTCTCCTCCTACGTTCCCTTGCTCTAGGTCACCTATGTCCATCTCAGGGATCACATTCCCGAATTCATCTGTCCTATCTGGGTGACTGGTGACTACGTATATGGTTCCTTCTTTGTCCAAGTATGCTCCATTTTCAAACTTTACAGCTGGGTGTTCTATTCCAGTGGATTGGTCAGGGTTTTTAATCTGGACCACGGATCTTCTTAGGCCGTCCTCATAGATGCTAGCACCTAATCGGTTGGTCCTAATGTATTCCAACTGCGTCTTGTAGGGGCCTTCCACCCTATACATATATGGCACTCCTGAACTTCCTGTAGGTCTGTCCATGCCTTGAGACATCTCTGATTCACTAGTCTCAGAGCTAGGGTAATGCGAGTGGTGGCTCAACTGCTGGGCCCAAGACCTAGCACTGTGGTTGACACTAGCCTCTGAAGACCTAAGGCTTTGTCTATCTCTCCCTAGATGTCGTCCTGATAAGGTTCATAAGCCTAATTGAATAGCCCAAATTTGCCCAAGTTCAACCTCATTGCTGAGTTCTTTTGTATCAATTACTTGATTCTTTTTTAGTTGATTACCATGTTTATGGTCTTTTCTGATATCACGTCATCAGGTATACTTGAGTGTATTTCCGCACTTGAAGTTGATCGTTCCACTTTAAGTTCCTTTCCTTTAAAGTTCTCGACCGTACAAAGATTATGCCGTTAGCTTGAACTTGAGTGTTTAGGTAGTCTTCAACTTGATAAATGCCTATTGCCGCCCTGGCCTACTCCCATCACTAGTTGTTCTTAACCTAAGCTAGGAATTGACAGAGGGAGTTAAGAATATTCCGACCTTTCTTGTTGATCCCTTGCTTTATGATGCTCTTAATTGCTCGCAATGGACCTGTGAAAGTCCCAAAATTAGCTCAAGACTTAAATTCAATTGACAGACAGATCACGTTCATGCATGTAATTTAGCTATCAATTATGTTCCCTGACTCTATTGCAAACAATTCTAGATGTCCCTTGATTTTGATCCCTCTAGGTATGGTGGTTGATGCACAGGACTTTTCTCAAGACACACTTGTATGGACCTCACAAATCACCTATTGCTAGACCAATTATGCCCAAAACTATCCCCAAATCTTGGGAAAAAACCCTAAATTTTTTGGCCAAAAAGCCTGTCAATCGCGATTGACAGAGGTGTCTGTCGGGGCCTGTCGATCGCGATCGACACGTCAATCGCGATCGACAGAGTCGATCGTGGATCTTGTCAATCGCGATCGATGGTGTCAATCGCGATCGACACATTTTCCGGGTTTTTCGCCGTGACTTCAATCGATCAGGGCTGTGTCCGTCGCGATCGACAGACTTCGGCAACACAAAGACAGTTCCGTTATGTTTCGTACCTGCACGGAGTGCTGGAGATGATGATGCAGCAAGTACCTGCAAGAAAGCTCAAAAAACATGCAAAAGCACAGCAGACAAGTCGCTCTCTCGCTCTCTCTCACAAGTGGAATGAGGGAAATGAGGTGGAGAAGGTGATATAATCAAAAACTGAAAATTTTCGCGATGATGGAGATGGAGATGGAGATGGAGATGGAGATGGAGATGGAGATGGAGATCGGATATGGTGAGGATGATGATGGTGATGATGGTGGTGAGGTAAGAAAGAAAAAAATAAGAAAAGTAAAGAAATTACCTACAACGCCAACGTCTCTGGTGTAGCTCAGTGATGAGTAGCACCTCCTTTAATGTCAATCCGGGAAAACGTGAGGATGGTATGAAGACCTTGAGCAAGTGAAGGCACAAGTGCGTGAGTGAGAAGCACACTAGCATGCACACACATACACACACACGCGCACACACAGTAAGGCAAGGAGTGAGAAGCAATGGAGTTCTTTAGATTACTTCCAAAATGCTCATACAAGTTTAGATCAATTACAAGCTAGCCTCAAAAATGAGCTCTCTAGCTCTATTTATAGTTTTTGACTAGGTTTTGGCCGTGTCCAGACCTAGTGTCCGGCCTAGTTAAAATTAGGTTCTCTACCCTATTTGGAGGTTCAAACGAAGTCTAAAAAATGTGAAAACTGACAGGTAGGTACTTCTAAAGCTCCTCAAGCTCAAAGACTCCTTGGCTTGCACAAAATGGAGCTACAAAGATATGAAATGGTATTTACAATGGTTTTTAGTGATGAAAATCACTATTTTTGTAGGGGTTTCTATTAACATTTTGACATACATTCCCTGGAGCTCCCTACTTGCTCCTTCTCCTTGTGTGTCCACCTCTTTTATATGCGTTAGTGTCCTGAAAAAAATATTGGCCTACTTGCCAGATCGTCGTTGACTGCTCCGTCTGCTTGTACTTTCTCTTCTCTCTGACTCCCTTCGTAAGCTTCCTTGCCTTGTGAGTCCTTCAGTTCCAACATAAGGTTGGAGATTTTAGTGAGGGAGATGAAGGAAACACTTGCCTTCCAATTACCTATAGGGCTTACACCATCAAAGCCATCTTAGATTCAGAGCTGGTGTAGGAATTGCTACTAGAGAAATCTGGGAGAAATGGGGAAAACCAGCTTTAAGACCAATGCGCATGAAGATACAAATAGCAGACTGACACACTGAAAGACCCTTGAGATTATTGGAACGAGTAGTTTTTACCACTTGTGGAGTTGAATTTGAGCATACCTTAGCAACATGTCAATTTGAAAGGGCAAGCAATTATGAAATGATACTTGGGAGACCTTTCATGAGACAACTAAAGGTTGTGCAAGATTGGGGAAAAGATGTTGTATACCTACAGCATGAAGGAACCACCACGAGAATAAATCTCCACACATATACATATCAAGATGTTCCCCCCTTACAATGGAATCAAATTCATAAGGAGGATGACGGTCAGTCAATTCACAGCATAGGTTCTAGTGACCAATCTTGGATGAACGAGGACACTCATCTATGGATATGCCAAACTGCAAAAAAGGAAGAGGATAGGAGAAAGGGATGGCAGCAAAGGCAAGGAGTAGCTAGGTCTGTACAAGATCCAGCTTACATGCCTCAAGTCTTTTTGGATGAAGAGTTTGAACCTCACGGTTGGATGGAGATTTTAGCGACCCTCGATGTATGTGTAAACGAAGAAGAAATAACTATGAATGAATGTATTGATGAAGAAGGATATGACGTTAGTCTATATGTGGTAGTCCTTCAAGAGGCTGAAGAAGGAGAAGTGATAGAGAAAGAATGGAAGGAGGACTATGAGAGTATTGAAATGGAGCAAGAACCAATGGAACCAGAGGATGAAAATAAAAAAATAGGTGTCATAGCTAACGAAAACAACCAAGAACTTACACAGGAAGAAGAGCTTGAGTTAGATAAAGAACCAGAAGGTGAAGAAAACAAGCCACAAGATCAGTTTGAAGTGCCAGCCCACTTCAAAAAATATGAAGTGGAAGAGAGAGAAATTGTTATTCAAATGCCTAAAAGAGAAGCACAGCCAGGAATAGCATATCACAATAAAGAACAGACCAAGAAGATAGTAGTAACCTTAGAGGAAGGAGAAGAACGATGTACTTTCATAGGACAGGATGTCTCACTGGAGGAAGAACAAGAGTTAATACGCCTCATAAGGGAATATCGGGATGTCTTTGCCTGGACCTATAAGGACTTGAAAGGAGTAGATCCATCTATATGTGCCCATAGAATCCCCATGACATCCGAAGCCAAACCTTCTAAACAAAGACCGTATACATACAATGATGTGTATTCAGCAAAGATAAAGGAAGAGATAGATAAATTGTTAGATGCTGGATTCATTTACAAGATCGAACACACGGAATGGGTATCACCTTTGGTGGTTGTACCGAAAAAGAATGGGAAGTTAAGAGTGTGCATCAATCTGAAGAAAGTAAATGCCGCGACCATAAGGGATAGTTACCCATTACCCATTACAGAGTGGCAGGGAAGGAAGTGTATAGTTTTTTGGACGGCTTTTCAGGGTATAATCAGGTAGCCATTGCTCCTGAGGACCAACACAAAACAGCTTTTGCAACTGAATGGGGAGTATACGCCTTCAGAGTCATGCCTTTTGGTCTAACTAATGGCCGAGCCACCTTCCAAAGATTGATGTGTCATGTATTCAAGGAATCCTTGAGAAAGAGTATGGAGGTATATGTGGACGATCTATGTACTTATTCAGTTATATGATCAGAGCATATCCCTGAATTAGGAAAGATCTTTGCCAAATGTCGACAATATAGAGTATGCCTCAACCCAGAAAAATGTGTCTTCATGGTTCACCAAGGAAAGATATTGGGACATATTGTCTCTAAAAATGAAATCTCAACAGATGAAGACAAAATTAAAGTAATTCTGGATTTGCCGAGACCAAAGACTGCTAAAGAAGTACAAGCATTTATGGGACATTGCGGTTACTACCGAAGATTTATACATATGTATGCCATAATTGCTAGACCTCTTTATGCATTATTGACACAATTTAACTGGATCGAGGAATGTGAAAAATCCTTTAATGAATTAAAGAGTCGATTGAGTTTAGCCCCAATCCTTTGAGTACCTAATTGGAATAAGCCATTTCACATTCATGTGGATGCATCCAAGTTTGCCATTGGTTGCATCTTAGCTCAACCTGCAGATACAGGAAAGCTAGACCACCCTATAGCCTATGCCAGTAGACAATTAAATCAAGCAAAGCGCAATTATACCACAACTGAGAGAGAAGGCCTAGGGATGGTGTACGCAGTGAAAAAGTTCAGACATTACCTGTTGGCAAACAAATTCAAATTCTTCATTGATCATCAAGCCCTACTGTACTTAGTCAATAAACCTTGCAATATAGGAAGACTAGTACGATGGTTTTTATTGCTAATGGAATTTGATTTTGAGGTAGTAGTCAAGAAAGGAAACACCCACATAAGAGCAGATCACTTATCGAGAATGACACATGGAGAACCACCCATTGGAGTACCCAATGATCTGCCAGATACGTACCTTTTTAACCTGGAAGTATGTCCCCAATGGGCAGAAAAGTTGATCCCTATACTCACGCATGGACCTAAAGATGGGATCACACCAAACCGAACTCAAGACCTATGGAAGACTAAAAACCTTCATATCATTGCTGAAAGTTTGTATCACCAAGATTTAAGTGGATTACTCTTGAGATGTGTAGAAGAAGAGGAACAGGAAATGTGGCTTCAGAAAGCACATGTAAATCAATGGAAAACTCATCTAAATGCGAACGGAACATGGCAAACACTAAGGAGATTGGGCATCTATTGGCCAACCATGCAGAGGGATGCACATAACTATGTATCAGTCTGCCCAACCTATCAAGAACAGAATCCAGAAGAGAACTCCACCCTATGCTACTCTACTGTAGCACCGAGATGGAGCATGCCTCTGGTAAAATTCTTAAAGACCCAAGAATACCCAGAAGGAGCCACTTCAGCAAGGAAACGTGCACTTGTAGAACAGAGCAAGGATTATGCCATTGTAGTAAAACAACTTTTCAAGCGAGGGAGAGATAATCAATTACGATTGTGCATTCATGAAGATGAGTATCTTGTTGTTCTAGAGATGGCACATACATGAGCTGCAGGAGGACATTTCTCTGCAGATAAAACAACAAAAATGATTCTCTTTGCTGGAATGTGGTGGCCAACCTTACATCAAGATGCAACAACATATGTGCAACGATGTGATACTTGTCAACGAACGAAATATCCAATTAGAAGAGATGAGATGCCACTAAGACCCATGATGAGTGCCAGAGCTTTTACTAAATGGGGAATAGACTTCATAGGACCAATTAGCCCCCCAGCTAAAGGATCCCACGTCGAGTATATAATTGTAGCCACATACTATCTTACCAAATGGGTGGAAGGCAAAGCAACCAAGAAAAATGACGCAAGAACTACGGCCAAGTTTCTCTTCGAGAACGTTTTCACTAGATTTGGGCTACCGATAGAAATTGTGAGTGATAGAGGTACGCACTTTGTGAATGAAGTTATAGAAGCCTTACTGAATGAATTCTTAGTAATTCATAAGAAATCAGCTCCTTATCACCCACAAGCCAATGCACAAGCCGAAAGTTCCAATAAATTCTTGTGTACTGTTCTCACCAAAATTGTAAACAATGGTAGATCTGACTGGGATAAGCAATTACCTCATGCTTTATGGGCATTTCGAATAGCCTACAAAACAGCAATAGGAACTACTCCTTTTAACCTAGTGTATCGACAAAATGCTATTTTGCCAATTGATTTCTTAATTCCCACTCTCAGAGTAGCAACCACTTACGAGTGGACGGGACATGAACTATCAGCTCAATTGGATCAAATAGAGAAGCTTCACGAAACTAGGTTACAAGCAGTAGCAGGCATTTATGCTGCTAAACGGTGACAGAAAGCCTACTTTGATGCTCACATTAAAGACAAAAATTTGAAGGAAGGAGATTTAGTCTTGGTATATACTCTGAAACAACATGCAAAAAAACTGCAAAAAAGAGGATATGGCCCGTTGATCATCAATCGTATATTGACAAGTGGAGCCATCAGCTTGGCGACCCTAGATGGAGAAGTATTACCAAACTATATCAATGGATGTCGAGTGAAAAAATATCTAGAACCATTGACTGAAGAAACAATGTCACTATTAATCAAGGGCAAGAATAGACGCATCGAGGAGGAAAGGATACGAGAAGAAGCGAGACAGGAAGCACTAGAACGAATTAAGAAACGAAAGGAGTGGATGAGAGAGAGAGATGAGAGATATCGACTAGGAGAAGAACTCATCCCAATGGCTAATCTTAGAGCCACTGAAAACCTAGGACAAAGGACACAGCCTTATTTGAATTTGGAAGCTGGAAAGGAGGAGTATCACTTAGTGAATGCTCTCATTGACACAAGAGCCACCATAAGTTGTATCAAACTTTCTTTGACTCAGAAACTCAAGGAGGAATTACGTCCATCGATGGCACAGTTGATAGGAATAGGAGGAACAATTACTCAATGTATAGGTGAAATCACCTTACCTCTATATCTTGGCAACAACACTATGGAACAGAAGCTATTAGTGTGTCATGATCAGGATTTACTCGAAGATGTAGTGTTAGGTCAAGATTGGATATACGAATATGAAGTGACCATTCAATTGGCCTTAGGATACATCTCAGCAAAGATAGGACATCGAGAGGTATTCAGTATGCTAGGCGAACGACCAATCAAAATCGAAGAAATAGATCCGAGAGCTCACTCTCATAAACATGATGATGAATGTATGTTCACCAGCACTGTGGAAACACCTTCCTCTAGTATTTCTTGTGAGGATACACAGAATTCTGCCTACACCCCATCTTACCAGAGTGTCAGTTCACCTGAAAACAACCCTACTGGAGCACCATGCACAAGAGAGACTAGTTCTCAGGATCATCACAAGTCTGTACCTATTAGAATATACCCCATTCCTCACACTAGACAGGCTTGGATAAGGAAGGATCAAGTAGCTGCATATCTTCTACAACAGAAACATCATCGACATCAGAACAATCCAGCGAAAAAGCAAACAAATGACTTTGGACGCCGAGATCAACAACAAATTGCTAGAATATGGGTTCCCAAGAAGGTAATAGCCTCCCGGTCGGACCGAACACAAATATGGATTCCCAAGGCATGCGCTCAAAGGACAATCATCAGGAAGGAAGAGTCAAGGCTCAAGAAAACTCAGTATGCTCCAAAGGCAAGACAACCAAAGATGAACAGCTGCAGGACAAAGAAGGAGTATATATTTGCACCAAAAACTATTCCAAAGCTCAAACATCAGCAAAAGCAGACGTGCAACATAAGAAGACCCACATTCAGCAGGAATGTTGAAAATACAATTCATCCCAATAGAGTGAAGCAGATTTGGATGGCGAAAGACAAGACAAACTGTAGGCATCATCCAACTACTTCAAGTTGCACACATTTGAAGTTAACAGAATCCAAAGTATGCATGATAGGGCCACATTACAAGGCCAAGCATTCGGCACATCTTTCTTCTATTTCAGGATAGTCGAGCACATTTTCCTCTTGGGAAATAGGAGAGCACTTGTAGATACATTAAGAAAATCACTCAAAAAGTAATAACCGCTTCGGCTATGACCTAACTTTTCTGTTTCTCTTTTCAGATGAAAATATAAAAATATCTAAAAATATGGAAAAAATCTAGGTATTACTCACACCCACGAGGAAAGGGACGACACCATTCACGTGGAGAATTGCCAATCTAATAAAGGATAACTGAAGGATGATTCTAAATACTATTCGGTGACTAATTACTGCCCTCAATTGAGTTTAGATGGCATCTCCCAATTCTGAAGCTACGCAAGGGGAAGAGGTGCAACTTCTTCCATTGGAATCAATAACAAAAGCAAGAGGCCATTGGTTTCTGGATGACCAACCAGTGTCAGACCTTATTTTCATGGCCACAATCAAGATTATGGATAGGGATCACTACTTCCCTATTATGTCGCAAGACTTCAAGACTATAATACAAGGATTACCGCATATAGAGGATGTATGGACACAAGCAGGAATAGATGCATTTCTGAGGATACCTATCTATCTGCCAGATTTCCAAAGGTGCACACAAGTGATGAACACACTACAACCTGCATCAAATAAGGCATCAGTTCCTGAAGCACGAGTATTGGACAAAGTAGGTACCTGGAAAACCATTCAATTCACACATGAGATAATCAACAAAGCGTTCGGATGGAATCAAGAAGGGATCACTAATGTCAAAGAGGAATGTCATGATCCTAAAAAGAGGTCCTTTTTGGATATCAACAGGACTGATATTGAAGATGTTGTCCGCCTAGTGCACCAACACTTTTGTTTCCCAAGTATGCATAGATATACTGCACCATAAAAGATTGTCGTACAACTACTCTCGCATGCAATGAGACAAATTGGCAATAAAGTGAATCTGACTCCTTATGTCCAAGACAGATTATTTGAAGCAAAGAAGAAGTGGGGTCAGAAGAAGTTTCTAAATGGGAGTTTGGCTTTGACATTACTTATATATGAGGCTCTTGAGATGAAAAACTGCCTACGTGAGATGCCAACCTCAAAGGGGTTAGCGCAATATGCCAAATCCGCTACGGTCCCCAAGAAAAAGAAAGCAGCTGTCGCTGTTGAAGAAGCAGGAACTAGTTCACAGAAACCCATGAGGGGTACAAAGCGCCTCAGAGAGGAGGAAGCCCAGGCTACATCCCAATCAAAGCGGACACACAGTTTACCAAAGATTCCTATAGTCCAAATGCCAATCACCAAGAGAGATCTCTCTGCTACCCTAGAAGAGACACATCAGTACATGCAAGGGCAGGTGAATCTAAATGTTCAAGGTCATCACTACAGACAAGCAAGTCAAGAAAAGCAACAACGGAGTAAAGAAAAGACCCCAGAACAAGCTGCCAGATACAAAGCACTGGGCTTAGATGATTCAAGCTCCAACGAAGAATCTAGTCCTAAGAAAGACACTTTGGACACTGACATACGGACAGAGACTCACGAGGAAGAATGGACGGAGCTTAATCAAATCAAAGTTACACCACACAACCAACAAGAAAAGGAAAAGAATATAGAAAATTCCATTGAACCTGAACATGTCATTCAATTAAATGATACGACAAAAATCAGCATCAAAGAAGCTCCACCAACTGTTACATATGCAAAACCACCTATCAAAGAGGAAATACAAACTCCAGTACATGCGGATTCAAACCCACACACAAATCAAGAGCAGATTGTGATTGAGGTGCCAGATGATACACCTCAAGGAAACATTGACCACATGGTGGCTAAGCCACGGATCCAGCTTCAGATTAGTCATCCCCATGACACTACGTTACACGTGGCACAAGGAAAAGACGTCACAACAGGCAAAGAACCTAGAATTCCTACCACATGGCTCAATGTGGATGTTGCTCAATTGAAGCCTGTGGTCAAACAAATGATCCAAACGGCCATGGACACACAACAACAGATGATGGATATAGATGCAGACTATGATAAGGCCATGAGGGAAAAGAGTCAATTCCAAATCATGAGTGAACAATTGTCATCACAACTAATCCAGGCACAAAAAGAGATAACAGCCAAAAGCACAGAATTATTGGAGGTAAAAACACAATGTGACACACTGATGAACCAGCATCACCAACTCCAGGCACAGCTAGCAAACCTACAAAAAGTATATGAAGCTAGCGAGGCTGACAAAGAGAGAATGAAAGCTAGAGGCACTTTACTCGAGAAACAATTAAAGGTGTACATGGAAGAAAATGACAACTTACGCAATAGAAATAAAGAACTGATGAAGTCATTATTATATGATCAACCTATTGAACAGTAGGAGATATCCGAAACTAAAGAGAAAGAATTAAGAGATCAGGTGGCACAATACGCAGATTTGCTGAGACAAGAGCAAGAATTGAGAGAAGAATGGGAACGTAAGTACATTCACAAAACAAATGAACTAAAAAAGCAATTGAATACAGCACATGGGAAACTTGCAGCAAGCTACAGTGAAAATATGGATAACGTAGTAGAAATTGGAAATGAATTGCTTGCATCCAAAGAAGCACTCAGAGCAGCCATGCAGGAAAGTAAAGAGAAAACTGAACGTATAGCGCAATTAGAAATCCAAGTCAAACAAAGCGCAACGATTGGGACACCAGTAGAGCCAGCTAAGGAAGCTCCTACTGACGAGGTAGAGGTACGTCCTCTATCTCCCTCGATTTATCATTCTCCAATACATGAGCAGATGGCAGATATACATGATGATCATCCAATGCCATACACTACAGAAATAAGTCAGAAGGAACGGGCACTAGTGGTGTCCCGGTTGACAGAAAGTTTTGAAAACGAAGTGATTAAAGTAATGAAAGAAGCAAAGATTAGAGATAAAGACTTGGAAAAGATCATGAAGCCTTTCAACATTCCGTACGGATTATTGAAAGAGAAAACAAAACAATATATAAAGAAGATTACAAAGAAAAGCCCAGATGAGCAGCTAAACTTCAAACATGACACATTCGCTTACACTCAAGAAGAATTTGAAGTTGCACAACCGGTTTGGAGAAGGAAGTTTTTGGAGAAACATCCTACACTAAGGGTGCATTGGCAAGCAGCACCTTATTTCTTACAGGTAAACCCTTCCTTTTGTCCTATCCCACGTCGAAGAGATACTAGAGAATTTTTGGACTTGCAAAGAAATGGTACCATAAATAAACAGTGGCTAAATTATCCTCTGCTTCCAAGCCCGCCACATAATTATCTACCAACGGAAGTTTATATGGTCAAGACCATCAAATTTTGGCTACAAAATTATGCGGCAGTACCCGACTTAACTATCAAAATGACAAATAAAATACTCAGTATGATACTTACAGTATTGAGGGTCTTCAAGCATGCGGCCTACACATTTTTGAATTTCATTGGTATTAATCAAGGAACAGACATACTCATTTTTTATCTGTCTGTTATGCCTAGCCGACCTACAATAATGGCCTATTATTCAAGGCTTATGCTTTTGCCAAGCACATATATGCAAACGTTCGAAGAAGCGTTTGTTACCGGATTTTTTGAAATTGATTCAGAAGTCTTTTTAAAGATGTCCTCTAGTTTGAATGCCAGATTAGTGGCATACGAACTGAGCTTCTTCGTGGACCATAGACAGCCACCAAATGATGGTGTGAAGGCTAAACAATGGAAACAGTTAATGATACGTGAAGCCAATTTGCTTAATGAAACAGAGCAGAAAATATATAGAACATATGCTCGTCGCTCGTCAAAGCCTGTCGGGGACGACAGAGTCCAGGAGGGGGGCAGTGTTGAGGGAGAATCAAGCAAAAAGAAGAAAAGAAGAAGACAAAGAAAAAAGCTTCAATAAAAAGATACTTTATGAAGACATATCTCTACAAGAAGCCCCGCAGGGGTGCAACACCCATCTCTGCACAAAGCCCCGCAGGGGCACACACACCAAGGAAAAGCACGCAGCCACATGAGGGTGCTTCAACCTCTTGAGCAACAGAAGGTTCAGATCAAGGCTTAAGAGCTACATCCTCATATGTCTACTAATGGCGTGCGTGGCAACCCGAATTAACAGGCAAACCAAATGCATCAGGCCGAGAGGATGTAAAAGAAAAATCAAGAACAGGGCCATTAAAATGGAATGCCAGTCCAATTAGTAGGCAAAACTGACCAAGGGATGCGTGCGATGACAGAGACAAACAAGAAGTAAAGGCTGTCAAGGGACGACAGAGCCAAAGAGGCGGAGAGTGTTGCAGAGCTAAAGAGAACACAAGGCAGAGAAAAAGACGGGCCCCAAAATTTTTCCGATTTGGATACCCAATTTTTGTATTATAACCATTCTTGTAATATAATTTCCCATGTAAATGCACTAGAGGAGTCCTCTAGATGCATCCCCACAAAAGATTAGAAGCTTACCCATGTAAATTAGTAGGAAATTAGTCTTTTAGTGAATAAAGTGCCGGTCTCTTGTGTGAAAGGACCATTTTTAGGGCACAAGTATATAAGTCAATTTGTGACTCTTTCTAAAGACTTTTGGACATTGTGACAATCAAGAGCACGAAAATTCGAATTTGTGTCTTCTCCTCTCTGTATCTTCTTCTTTGTGAGCTTGTATGCATGTGTGTTGCTTGGAAAGAATGTTAGGAAGTGTTGTCTATCCATGAAAGTGTTTGTTTGCTGTTGTTAAGGTGTGTACGAAGTGTAGGAAGTGTTGAAGTGTAGAAAGGTTTTCCC
This sequence comes from Ceratopteris richardii, assembly GCA_020310875.1. Lineage (NCBI taxonomy): Eukaryota > Viridiplantae > Streptophyta > Polypodiopsida > Polypodiales > Pteridaceae > Ceratopteris > Ceratopteris richardii. The sequence continues at coordinate 140,325,984 of CM035418.1, read as the reverse complement.
GCGACTCAGCATTTTTCCCATAACTTGAAGTAGGAGTGTCAGAATTGAGTGAAGCCACCGCCATTGGATGCGTCTTCTCGAGAGCTTCGAAATGCATATGCTATTTGCTATATTTGGAGTTTGGAGCTGAGAGAAAAGCTCAATTTACTGTTGGCTGCTGCACCAAGTATCGTGACACCATGACTGTTAGTTGGAGCTTGTTTGGATAAGTCTTTGCCTTGTTTGCACTCTTTGAGTAACTCTTTTGTGTTGATCATCATTTGAATGCATGTCTTCATACACTCGGCTAGGTTTGTATACTCATCGGATTGATAATTAAAGCGTGAATCCCCACTATATGCACTTGAGGGGGATTGAGGTATAGTCTCTTTCTCCACAAGTCCCTAAGTTGGTTCTTAGGTCAACATTCATGCAATTCATAGAGCCAATTGCCTTTTGCCTTTATGGAAAACAATCCTAGAGATCCCTCAGTTTTCTTATCCCATGATATGGTCAACTTCAAACGAGCTTTCCAATGAGCCTAAGATCACTCCGAACAGATTTCATATGAGGAAGTTATGATTGTTCAGGGTTGTGGGGTTAAAACAGGGTTCAAACAGGCTAACAGTCAAACATGATTTTTTTCAATTTACTAGTGTAGGGACCTCACAAAGTGCTAATTACTTGATAAGTATTCCCAAAAGTACCTCAAAATTTGGAATAAAAACCCTAAAAATTTAGCCGAAAATGCCTATCAATCACGATCGATAGGTTTGTCAATCGCGATTGATGATGTCAATCGTGATCGACAGAGTCGGTCGTGGGGTCTGTCAATCGCGATTGATGGTATCAATCGCGATCGATACTTTTTCCACAAGTTCCGACATAATTTCAGTCAATCGGGGTTGTGTCTGTCGCGACGGACACGTGGGCACACAAATTTTAGTGTTACTCATGAGATTTCAATCGGTCACGATCGACAGTGTCAATCGCGATTGACTGAGTCCTATGTGGCAATCCCTCATGGTCTGTCGATCGCGATTGACAGAGTATGTTGATCATGGCTGTCGATCACGATCGACTGTGTTGATCGTGATTGATAGATAATTATGGAATTTTTTTATTGTGCTTTGTGATTTAGAATATGCTCATCATGCTTGTTATGGTGGTGCACTTTGTTTTACCAAAAGATCAAAATTTCTGCCAATCGCGATTGACAGAGTTCAATGCCTCGGAGATAGTGTAGAGCTTTTTCGTACCTGCGCAACCTACTGGAGATGATGATACAGCCAAAACCTGCAAAAATGCTCAAGAAACATGCAAAAACAGCGCGCACAAATCGCTCTCTCACTCTCTCTCTCTCACAAGTGAAATGAGGGAAATGGAAGGGGGACGATGATATGACCAAAAAACTGAAATTTTTTGCGATGATGGAGATGGAGGTGGGAGATGGTGAGGATGATGATGGTGATGATGATGGTGAAGTGAGAAAGAGAAAAATAAGGAAAAGTAAAGAAATTACCTACAATGCCAACGTCGCAACTCTACGTCTTACCATCACACGCTCGTCCTCAAAGCTCGATCCCCGGCAATGGCACCAAAATTTGGTGTAGCTCAGTGATGAGTAGCACCTCCTTTAATGTCAATCCGGGAAGACATGAGGATGGTATGATAAACTCGAACAAGTGATGGCACAAGTGTGTGAGTGAGAAGCACACAAACATGCACACACACATACACACACGCGCACACAAGGCAAGAACAAAGAGAGAGACAATGGAGTAACTTCTATTGCAAAAGAGTTCTCATACAAGTTCAAATCTACAACAAGCTAACCTCAAAAATGAGCTCTCTAGCTCTTTTTATAGTTTTTGACTAGCTTTGGTCCTGTCCAGACCTAGTGTCTGACCTAGTTAAAAATTAGGTTCTAAGGCTATTTTGGAGGTTCAAACGAGCTTTGAAAATTATGGAAATTGGTGCATAAATACTACTAATACTCCTCAAGCTCGACGACTCCTCAGCTTGTACAAAATGGAGTAGAAATGAGAAAAAATGGTATTTACAATGGTGTGAAGTGACTAAGATCACTATTTGGGAAATATTATTTCATAAAAAATGATAGGCCTATTTGCTGGATCTCCGTTGACTGCTTTGCCTAGTTGGCCCTTCTCTTTGCTCTGATTCCTTATGTCGGCTCCCTTTTCTTGAAATGCCCTGACTACTGCCAACACTTGTATATACGCCTATTGCCCTAATGGGCTACTTATCTTTGTACATTATGTAGTAATACATTCAGTATTGTGTGTTGTGCTCCAAGCTTCTTCTTCTTCCTTGTGTTGTTTGCGTGCTTCCACAGACGTCTAACTCCAATAATTGGTATCAGATCAAGTCTCTGCTTCATCTAGGGCATCGTCTACACCTCTCCGGTTGTAGTCTCAGATTCGCACGAAATTTAGTGAGCATATTCAGGGTGTTTCAGAGATCAAAAAGGCTTCGCTCTGTCGTGCCAAAATCGTGATCTAAGCTCGTTTCGACCTCCGAACACACTATTGCAATGCTTGTGTAGGCTATTTCATCTTTTTGTGCCAAAGGTATATACCTGTTTCGGTTCGCCAGTATAAACGTCTCAAAGTATCCTACAGGTTTAGCAAAACTCATCTTGGCAGTTCCGTTCAACATTTTGAGATACAGTCAATTTTCTGCATCAAGGTATTTTATTCATCGACCATGGCTAAAAGCTTCGACATGTATTAGTTGCAAAAGGACTGTGGAACATTGTGCAGAGTATTGAAAAACATCCTATCACACTTGCAATTGTTACAATTGTAGGTACTGAAGCTGATGTAGAAGGTGTCGAAGATGATGATATTCTACATATTCCTGAACTTCGTGTTGTGGTTTTTGCTGCACCTACTGTAGAGCAAATTGTTTGGGATGGCAGAGATGCCCAGGAACATGCATTGATAGCTTTCTCTGTCAAACGTGCCATTATTCCTCACATTCGCTCTTGCAAAATAGCGTAAGGATTCTTGGGATACACTTACCACATGTACCAAGCTAGGAATGAGGCTCGTGTTGCTTACCTCCGAAAACAGTTGGAGAGTGAGCACATGAATGAAGGTCATTCTATGGACAGTCTTCTAACAAAGATAAAAAACTTGAAGGAACATTTGATTTTTGCTGATGAGGTTATACCAGATAGCTCACTTGTGCAGACCGTTCTGAATTACCTTCTTGATTCATATCAGAGTTTTGCTTCTACTCTTTGATTGATGATGAAAGGAAATCCAAATGCCTTGTCATTTGAGGAGCTACTCTCTGTTCTGTTGCAAGAAGATCAGTCCAAGAAAAACATGTCCATTATGCATGTTGCAGATCAAGATTTCTTGGCTAGTCAGAAGGGCAAAGAAAAATGGAGCTCTTCAACTAATGAGCAGAAATCTACTAATTCTACACAATCAAAGAGGGAAGATAAAGATGAAAAGAAATCAGAAAAGTAGAAATTGTTTTGCAAGTACTATAAAGGAAATGATCATATCATAAAGAACTGTCCAAAACTAGCTGCTAAGGAGGCAAAGAAGAAAGAGGCTAGAATGGTTGTTGCAGAACCCTCTACACCAAAAACAGAGTCTGTTAATCTTGTGCAGGAAGAAGAATGGGTGTTTACTACTGTTGTAGTTTTGACCCATCTTCTCATGAGTAGTGCATGTGTGCAGTAGACTCAGATGTTTGCCAGTACTTTGATAGTGGGGCGACCAAACATATTACATTGCAGTGCAGCTTCTTCTCTTCACTCGAGCCTGCCCCTACAGAGAATATTGTTACATGCACCAACAACTCCTCTTATCCTGTTAAGGGAGTTGGTAAGATCATTTTGACTACTACTGATGGTGATTCTTTCACTTTGTCACATGCTTTGTTTGTTCTAGGGATCAAGAAAAATTTGTTATCACTTTCTGCATTAGCCAAGATTGGCTTGGTTGTAAAATTTGTTTATGACAAATGTATAGTTCATGATCTGTCAAATGGCGACGTGATTATTACTTCTGGCATTTTATGTCGTGGGTTGTATAAGCTCATAGACTATGAAAGATCTGTAAATGATTTGGCATGTGCAATACATGATTCTCAGGCTATGTCATATGCAAAGCTTTTCTTCGTCATGCACGTTTTGGTCATCTGAACTTTTCTAGTTCGCTATGCCTGTAGAAATCTGAAATGGTGTCCTCTTTGCCCAAACTTGAGGCACCCAAAAACATGTTTGTCAAGGCTATATTTTGGGCAAAATGCAGCGTTCCTCCTTTCCAAAAGATGGTTTAGTTCGGACTACTCAGAAATTGCAGCTTGTACATAGTGATGATGTCTTTGGTCGTATGCAGACACCTTCTTTTGGAAATTATCTTTACTTCGTGACTTTCATCGATGATTTTTCCATGCATGCATGGGTATATCCATTGAAGGCAAAGTCCAAAGTGTTTATGTGCTTCAAACAGTTTTTGGTTTTGGCTGAAAATCTGTCAGCATGTAAAATGGGCACCCTCCGTTCTAATCGAGGGGGGGAATATATGTCTTTTGATTTTAATGCATTTCTGGTTGAACGTGGGATAAAACACCAATGTACAGTGATGTATACACCTCAACAGAATGGAGTTGCTGAACGAACGAATAGGTCACTCATGGAGATGGTGAGGTGTATGGTCAAGAGTGAGGCTTTACCACATAGTTTCTAGCATGAGGTTGTCATGTGTGCAGCATATGTACTTAACATGTGTCCCACTAAAGCACTACAATCTATCACTCCATATGAGGCTTGGCATGATCGCAAGCCATTTGTTGCTTATCTGTGTGTTTTTGGTTGTTTGGCATATGCATTATTGCTTGAACAACATCGCAAAAAATTGGATGATAAAGCAGTAAAATGTATTTTTGTTGCGTAGAGTTCTGAAAGTAAAGGCTATCATCTGTATCATCCACAGACTAAACACGTTCTAGTTAGCTGTGATGTTGTTTTGTGGAAGATGCTATTCAGCCATTACTTTCATGTACTAAGGAGACATCTATTAGCTCCAAAGACATGTATGATACTTTGCTGCCTCTTTTTACAGGTGGAAAGTCTCATGCTGGTCTTAATGAGGCAACTTCTCAACCTTTGCAGGTTTCATGTGATGATGCAGATCATCCCATTTCAGACGCAGATCTACATGATGCACTTGTTGATGAGAGAGCTGACATTGAGGAGGCAAAAACTATGCCAAAATGGTTGGTGCAAACTTTGCATGATAGCAAATTAGATGCACCTATGTCATATCGTACTCCATCAGGCTCTCATAGTGCCTCTTTTGCATCATATTGCTATGGTATGGGTGCATCTAGTCTGTGTGATGAGAATTAGCTTGTTTCATTTGACGAACCACAAAATTGGTCTTTATGTGACTTGCCTCCTGGAAAGAAGGCAATTGGCACTAAGTGGGTTTACAAGCTTAAGTGTAAGCCTGATGGAACAATTGACAGGTATAAGGTTAGGCTTGTTGCAAAGGTTTATGCACAGGAAAGGGGCATTGATTTTTATGAGACCTTTGCACCTATATGCCGTATGACTACGTTTTGAGCATCTGTGCACTTGCAGCCCATCATGGTTGGAATGTATACCAGTTGGACATTAAAACTGCATTTCTGAATGGTGACTTGCATGAAGAAGTGTATGTTTTTCAGCCCCCTGGATTTGTGCGGAAAGGTCATGAAAACCAGTTCTGCAGGTTAAAGAAGGCATTATATGGTTTAAAGCAAGCACCACGTGCTTGGTATGAGAAGATACATGCCTATCTGATTGCACTTGGTTTTGAGAACAGTCCAACAGAAAGCACCTTATATGCTAAGCATGCTAATGATGTGCTTCTAATCATTGCTGTCTATGTTGACGACATGCTGCTCATTGGTCCTATTGAGAAGCATTCCCCTTTCGCTACTTAAGTGGTACTCGACTTCTTGGGTTGTTTTATCCCAAGGGGGGATCACTACCACCAGATTTGCATGCTTTTATTGACTAAGACTGGGCTGGTTGCTATGACACTCGTGTGTCCACTAATGGCTTTTGCTTCATGCTTGGTAGCTCATGTATATCTTGGTTGAGCAAGAAGCAGCCTACTATGGCCACTTCCAGTTGTGAAGCTGAGTATAGGGCAGTAGTGACTATTGAGTGTGTGTGGCTCAGATGCCTTATGGTTGATTTGGGTGTTGGTCAGTCTTCTGCCACCACCATCTTCATTGATAGTCAAAGCGCATTGGCAGTTGCGAGGAACCCTGTGTTCCATGCTCACACTAAGAACATTGAGGTGCATTATCATTATGTCAGGGAGAGGTTCTCTACTAGGGAGATCAGCTTAGCATATGTGCCCACGCAGCAAAACATTGCAGACCTTTTCACGAAGGCTCTGTCTAGGGAGAATTTTGAAGCTTTCCAAAAAGCTTTGGGCTTACTTCCTTTTGTGGAGTGATTTCCACATAGCTTGGCACTTCCTTATACATGAGTGCTAGCTACTTGTTCACCGCATCACTCCCAGGAGGGATTTGTTGATATATTTAGGTAGTGATGTGTGTGAACACTCTAGGACCACCAGGGCACTTTTTTCCCTCTTTAGGAGGTTTTTTTTTTCCTCGGGTTGTATATATGCCTATTGCCCTAATGGGCTACTTATCTTTGTACATTCTCTGGTATTGTGTGTTGTGCTCCAAGCTTCTTCTTCTTCCTTGTGTTGTTCGCGTGCTTCCGCAGACGTCTAACTCCAAGAGAACCTAGGACACCTAGAGGGAAATTGGTATTGACAAAGATGTTAAACCCAGAATAGATCCCTCAAGATAATAGAAGCATTGAGATATTTCTGAATAAGGACACTAATGAAGCATTTTGGAGGTATAGGATAGAACAAACAAATGAAATAGGCTCAATCACCATTTATGAATTCAAAGACCCGAATACGCCTGGAAAGGTAGTATACCTAGCCAACACATCAGAACAAGTATTCCTAGAGTCCGATCATGTAAGACATGCTTATACATGGAGAGGCAAGTTGGTATTTCCTCCATCACAAGCAGACGTGAACACTAGCCATCAAGGTGTTGGGACATCCTCAACCTACGGTTCCCAGAGAGATAAGAACAAGGAAAAACCAGAAGTGAGCTTCACCCACCCCATAGGGAGAGATAGATCAACCATGGAAGTGGATAGAATGTAAAGACCAAGAGAACCAAGACTACAAGGAGGTAGGGATGACTTTCCTCTACCTAGACCCCGTGAAGATCTAAGAATACTAAGACCCACCCAACTAGTAAAGTCGATGAAAAATTACTTTGGCAGGACAGGAGATCTCTATGACCATGTTACTAAGTTTAAGCAAGTGTTGCAAGCAGAGCAAGTGGAAAATATGTTCACATAATACAATACATTTGGAATCATGTTGAAGAACACAACTTTAAACTAGTTCCAACCTTTTACAACAAAGGCAATTTAGGGACATTCATCACTTGTTAGAGTCATTCATCACTGAATTCTCAAAAAGTGGAATAAGGCATAATACTTCCTCATTAATCCATAGTTTCAAACAGACTCCACAGGAAACAGTCAGACTCGTAGGACATAGGTTTAGACAGTATATTGAGAGATGCATAATGTCGGAACTTCCCTCACAAGCCAAGCACATATCTTTATTTTTGGACGGCCTCTTGAGCTAAATTACACTCCTATGTATATTTGAAGGAACCCAGAATGCTAGAGCAATGTGTATGAACTTTTATAGACATTGAGGATAATTTAGGAGATGAATTGGAACTTTCAAAGGTGTACGAAGATTTGGATACCCCTCCCAATCATCCTCAAAACACACTAGCTTGATAGAAGACCTAGCAGAAAAGGTGGCCCAAAAACTAGGAGTTTCTAGCAAACAGATGCCTAGGTTCACATCCGTTAAATGTTGTTACACCTGCAGTGGTGATCACATGGCAAATGTGTGTCCTAATGTAACACAAAGCATATCCTCAACCACGTAGATACCCAAGTCAGTACAATGCTCAACCGCATTACTACAGGCCCCATAGAACTACCCTTATCAGACTCAACTGAGACCTCAACCAGTCTTAGCTCAGGAGCCACCTCCCCCAACCAATGTAATCTCAGTCAAATATGTTGTTGTAAAAGAAAATCTTAGTAGGGCTTTAGTGCCTTCTTCACCCCTAATCACTGAAAGTGACCCTAATTCTAACATATTTGATTCCACCCATATAGATAGCCCACCAGCATACTACATTGAGTCACCACAACACATGGAAACATATCAATAAAATAGTCCACTGTTGGAACCCAATTGGAAGCTAGATTATGCCAATCTAATGTATGCTAATCCTAACCCACGGCCCTAGTTGAGACAGCCAAGACCGCAGGGCCCTAAAGGACCATGTTTTAGGTGCCAAGGAGATCATTACATAAAGGATTGCCCACATCCTCCAATAGCAAGACAGGCACAATGTACAACATTCACGGTTTTTGTACATAATGTGGTAAAGAGCATGTCATAAGAGATTGCCCTAAGAACCCTACTAATGCCTCTAAAGTGGTGCCCATTAACGTGATAGGTGTGCCTATTCAAGCTATAACAAGAGCCTAGGCATTGTTACAAAACCAGCAACCTAACCCTGATAAGATAGCAGAGACAAGTGAAGTTGGAGAATCAAGTGGAAGAAAAACTAAATCATGGAAGGGTTCACAAGAGAGAATCAAAAGGAAATGGAGTAAAAAGATAAATAAATTGGAAGGAAGCCTAAAGGAAACTAGAGTTAAAATCCTAGAATTAACCTTGCAAGAGTCCAATTAGGAGACTCCTAACCAACGACCAGGATCAGTTCTAGCTGAACCCATATGTGAAAATCTAGACATGATGTTCCGAGCATACCAAGCAAGATTAAGAGAAGGACCCCAAGTAGCTGAATTGAGTAAGAATTACCCTAGGGTAAACTTAGAAATTGAGAGAACTAAGATATGCATGAAGATGGTGGAATTGGCTCAAACCATGTTTGAAGCCTCACAGTATGTCAATTGGAGCAACATAGCCAAACTAGATCTACACTTTCAACGACTATTGGAGAGGCTAGATTTTTGATTGCCAACAACGAAAAGAAGAGTTGATTGAAGAACCCTACTATCCCAGAGACACAAGAAGGTAATGCACCATCCATGTCTTGAGTACTGAACACGACAAACTAGGGGAACCTTTCTTCCATTCATAAGTACTCACAAGGGTTTCTGAGGGAAATCCAAGAGGAGAAGAGATGAGAGCAAGAAACCCATCCCCCTATTCAAGTGATAGATGACTTACAAGAACAATTCCCCCAAGACATACCCTCTATATATGACGATGTAGAGGAAGAACAACTTAGTGAACAAATGGAGTTTCAATCTAATTCCTTACAAGAATTACCCTAGTTCACAGGACCTTGGGAAACTAAGTCTATCAGTATTAGAGCACCCACCATAATAGTGAGAAATGAAGAGTCAATAATTCCAAGAAACACGGAAGCAATAAAAAATACTAAAGTGTAGTGTCATCTCACTTTAGAAGAATTGTTGAAGATTAAACCTGAGTTGTGGAAGCACGTAGCAAACCAGCTTCTAGAGATAGCGACTACTCACTCTCAGGAAGGTTCACACAAAATGGTACCAGAACTACCGGTGGAAAGAATTGAGATATGAGCGAGGGAGAGGAAGGTAATAGCTATCTTCTAGTAACCCACCAGGGCTACACCACAAAGCCATCCTAGATTTAGGTTCTGGAGTAGCCACCATCACTACCATAGCTTTATGGAAACATTTGGGAAACCCAGCACTAAGATGCACTAAAATGAAGCTACAAATGGCTGATGGTCATATTAAGAAACCATTAGGCTTACTAGAAGGGATATCTCTCACCACTGGTGGTTTAGAATTTGAGCACACCTTTGCCATTTGCGAGTTCGAAAAGAATCATGCATATGAAATGATACTAGGAAGACCGTTCATGCGACAATTGCAAATTGTACAAGATTAGGGAACTAATTCCTTGAACCTGCAACATTTAGGAGTAACCACCAAAGTTAACCTCAAGGATTATTCTCATCGTGATGTACCCCCAATACAGTGGAATATCGTCCATAAAACACCTGAAGAAATAGAGTTTGTGCATTCATTAGAATCAGATCCTTCATGGTTTCACAAGGACACCCATCTATGGATGTGTAAGGTAGCCAAACAAGAGGAAGAAAAATTAGAAGTCGGGACCTTAGGTTCAGAACGACACCCACAAACTCTTCAAGACCCTGCTTATGCACCAATAGTGTTTCTTGACGAGGAATTCAAGCCTCATGCTTGGGAAGAGATCTTAGCCACCAATGGATATAACAACAAATGAAGAACAATGGACCCCTCACTATGATGAGGATGGATATGATATTTCCATCTTTATGATAATGCCCTTAGAGGAAGAGCTTATCCTAGAAGAATGCAAGGAATTGTCCCAAGAGCCAAACGAGACAAGTGAAGAGGACCTAGAGTCCATTATCGTGGAATCCTTCTATTCGACAGAAGAGCAGTATCTTTACTTTGTGGAAGCCAATATCCCTGAGACGGGAAAGGAAAATCAAGTTGAATGACCCAATTCACTCTCAAAATGTAAAGAAAGTAAGCACAAAAAGAAGAAATAGAAATTACCTCAGACAGAAGAAGAAGAACCACTCATGGAAGTGCCGAAGAACCTTAAAAAATATGAAATAGAAGATAGAACATGGTAAGAATGCCTAAATGAGAAACAAGTATTGGAGAAGTATATGGTAATCAAGAAAAAAAAAATCACATGACAGAAGAAGGAGAAGAAAAATTCACATACATAGGGCATGATTTGATGGAGGAAGAAGAAGAAGAGTTAACTGTCCTATTGCGAGAATATAGAGATGTGTTCGCTTGGAGTTACAAAGATTTGAAAGGAGTAGGCCCAAATATATTCTCCCATAGGATTCCTATGACTCTAGAAGCCAAGCCTTCTAAGAAGAAACCATACACTTATAACGATAATTATGCTACCAAGATTAAAGAGGAGATAGATTTTTTGATAGAAGTAGGATTCATTTATGAGATTGAGCATACCGAGTGGGTATCCCCATTGTGGTTGTGCCCAAGAAAAATGGGAAATTACGTGTATGTATTAACCTTAAAAAAGTTAATGCCACTATGATTAGAGACAAATATCCTCTTCCTATCATGGAGCATCTATTGGAATGAGTTGTGGGCAAGGAAGTATATAGTTTCCTTGATGGATTCTCAAGCTATAATCAACAAGCCATTGCCCCTGAAGATCAACATAAGACAACTTTCACCATAGAGTGGGGCATATTTGCATTTCATGTCATGCCATTTGGGCTAACAAATGCACCCGCCAGTTTTCAACGATTAACGTGTCACGTTTTTAAGGAATCCCTACGAAAGGACTTGGAAGTTTACGTGGATGACTTGTGTGCTCATTCTAACATGAGACAGACCCACATCCCTAAATTAGGGTGAGTATTTGACAAATGTCAAAAATATGAGGTCTGTTTGAACCCAGAAAAGTGTGTTTTCATGGTTAGACAAGGCAAGATTCTAGGACACATTGTGTCAAACAACAAAGTCTCTACGGATGAAGAAAAGGTTAGAGTGATTGCATACCTACCTAGGCCGAAAAATGTAAAGGAGGTACAAGCTTTCATGGGACATTGTGCTTATTATTGACGATTTATACACATGTATACAATCATAGCAAAGTCTCTATACTCTCTGTTGACCAAATTTGAATGGACGGATGAATGCGAGAACTCATTCAATGAAGTTAAACAGTATTTTTGTTTAGTACTCATATTAACGACACCAAATTGGAGTAAGCCATTCCATGTGCACGTGGATGCATCCAGCTATGCCATAGGATGTGTTTTAACACAACCCACAAATGAAGGCAATATAGATCTCCCCATAGCTTACACAAGTAGACAATTAAATGTAGCAGAAAGAAATTACACCACTACGGAGCGCAAAAAATTAGGAATTATTTACGTGGTAAAGAAATTCAGGCATTAGTTATTGGAGAATAAGTTCAAATTCTTCATATATCATTAGGCATTGTTGTACCTAGTTAATAAGCCTTGTAATATAGGACAATTGATATGTTGCTTTCTCTTATTAATGGAGTATGACTTTGAGGTAGTAGTCAGAAAAGGAAAGACCCACCTTAGAGCCAATCATCTTTCATGACTCACTACTGGAGAAGCCTCTCAAGGAATAGTGGATGAACTATCATATTCATACCTGTTTAATCTTGAGGTAGTACCTAAATGGGCCAAGCCTATTGTCCCCACTGCTCACATTTGGACCCAAGAATTCTAATATTAGGATTAGAGAAGGAGACGTCACCGAATCACAAAGATACTAGATACTTGCAAGAAGCATATGTAAACAAGATAATTAAAAAATTCTTGCTTGTTGTGTAGAAGAATCCGAATACAAGAATTGGTTGCAATTAGCACACGTAGCTGCATTAAACCAACATCATTCGAGACATCATACATTGCAGACTCTGCATAGACTAGGAGTGTATTGGCCTTCTATGGAAGCAGATGTCTATAGGCTATGTAAAGAATGCCCCATCTATTGTGAAAGACCACCTGTGGAACATGCCACTTTATATCATGTGTCTCTCACACCAGAATGGAGTGAACCAATGGTAACATACTTAAGGACGAAAACATTCCCTCAAGGAATGACTAGCAAGACAACCAAGTCTAGCATAGGAGGCCCAAGACTACATAATCATTGGCGATAACTTGTACAAATGAGGGAGAGATGGATACCTAAGATAGTGTGTTCATGAGAGTGATTACTTGAGCGTATTAGAGACTGCACACCAAGGTGTTGCAGGAGGTCATTTTAGACCCAATAGAGTAATCAAAGCCATACTATTTGTAGGATTATGGTGGCCCATTCTTCACATGGATGCACATACCTATGTTAAGAGATGTGATGTGTGTCAAAGAGCCTAGTTTCCTACTCGTAGAGATGAAATGACATTGAAACCCATGATGGGAGGATGTGCATTCTCTAAATGGGATATAGACTTTGTAGGACCCATCAACCCCCTGCTAAAGGCACTCATGCTGAATACATCCTAGTAGCAATAGATTATCTTACCAAATGGGTAGAGGCTAAGGCTAGCAAAAAGAATGGTGCACACACGACTGTGAAATTCTTATTTGAAAATGTCTTTATGAGGTATGGATTGCCTATAGAACTAGTGAGCGATCAAGGAACTCATTTTCTAAACCAATTCGTTGAATATTTGTTATAGGATTTTATGGTGATTCACAAGAAATCTGCACCATATCATCCTCAAGCCAATGGTCAAGTAGAAAGTACTAACAAGATCCTTGTAATGTATTGACAAAACTTGTGAACAACAAACGTTCAAATGGGGACAAACAATTACACCATGTTATTTGGGCATATCAAGTGGCCTACAAGACTGTACTCAATGCAACTCCCTTTCATATGGTTTTTGGTCAAAACGTAGTGTTCCCTCTAGAATTTTTGATACCAACCCTCAAGGTTGCACAAGAGTATGAGTGGACCAACCATGAATTATCATCAAGGATAATGGACATGGAACAATTAGGAGAAACTTGGCCGAAAGCAATAATAGGCATATACATAGCCAAGAAGCGATAGAAAGCGTATTTCAATGCACATGTTAAAGATAAAGGCTTAAAAGAAGGTGACTTAGTCTTGGTGTATACACTAAAACTGCATGCTTGAAAGCTAGAGAAACATGGTTATGGACCTATGATTATTAACAGACTTTCGACAAGTGGAGCAGTATAATTAGCCACCCTAGAAGGAGAGATAATGCTTGATTACATTAGTGGTTGTAGAGTCAGGCTTTATTAGGAACCTCTTATAGAGGATATGCTTAGACGACTCATGTTGGCAAAGAAGTGTAAGGAGGAAGAAAAAAGAATATGAGAGGACGCTCAAGCATAAGCTTTAGAACGCATTAAACACATGAAACTAAGAAGACAAGGACTAGGGAGAGAACATTAAACCATCTTGAAGAAACACCAAGATATCCTATGTCCATGTGTCAAACAAAGTCAACTGCTCATCCTAGCATAATGGATAGAAGACCATTCATTACAGTCATGCTAAAATAAGGGAACACCTGCCATGAGCTTAGGGCTTTAATTGATTCAAGTGCTACAACTGGTGCGATTAGATGGTCCCACTCTAAGGACTCAAGATTCACAATGCGGCAAATTAAGGCATACCTCATAGGGCTAGGAGGCATGGAAACCCCTTGCATTGGTGAGGTGGATCTTTCTATCCTCATAAACAAAATGACCATGAATGTGAAACTCCTAGTGTGCCATGGTGACGACCTGATGGAACCATTAATCCTTGGCCAAGATTGGCTATATGATCAGTCACCGGACCTAAATCTTAGGAACTGCTCCCTACAGATCAAGACCTTAGACCAAAAATGAGTGATTCCGCTTGACTTCTCTAACAATACCTCCCCCTGAGGAATGTAACCCACATCATCTAAAATGAATGGGAAGGAGGATCGAAACATCTTTGGATAGGTGTTGATGGATAGTTGCGACCAAGGAAGATGTCAGGAGATCTTTCCCTAGTCTTCCTTTGCACAACAAGGGGACTACATCAGCAATCAGGTGGACTACATCAGTGGAAAAATGGGCACAATAGTCTCATGTGGCCATCCTCCACATTTCCGACAGACCTACCTAGATCTGTTGTACAGAATGCCTCACTTTCTGATGGGCAGGTCATGCAAGTGTTGGACCTCCCTTCTTTTCCAAAGTAGTTTGTCGACCAGACCTCTCAACCTCCACCATAGAGAAGTCAACCATGACTTAAGAACCCAAACTGATGACCATACCAGATGACTCAAAGGAGGAAGTAGTACCAGCATGTCAAGGCAACCAATATAAAGTAAGTATGGGTTCCAAAAGGTGAGAAAGAACAAACAGTTTCCAACAGTGCAGACCATGATAAGAAGAAATCACAGTAGAAGCAAACACCCCATCCAACATCTCCTCGACCTTCTTCTCCATCGACAAGCACCCAAAATATTTGGAACGCCAAGAAGTACCTAACCAACCCACACCCATGCAAATTTGGGTACCCAAGAATTTTCTTTTAGCTCAACAACCGAGCCATGTAATATACATCCCTTAGAAATCATCTGACCCATTCATCATCACTAACCTTGTATAATCCACCCACAACCAAACCTTGTACTATAATCTCATCAAAGCAATGTATGCATCAATCAAAGGCATGTAGGTGTCTAGCAACCTGCATTAGCTTCTAGAAGGGCATTATATAAACCACCTCACAACATACAACTACACGGGTTACACATCAGCTATGGAAAGGGATTGCGGTCTCAGCTTATTGGGATGATAATTAATTTCCATACTAATGTGTTATCCTTTTGTAGTAGATCTTACTTACTCACAGTCGATCAAAATACAAATGGAAGGAACCTCAGAGGCTGACACCAGTATGCCAACAGTCAATTTCGGTAATTTGTTAGATGAGCCTTACAATGAAGCCACCAAAGTTTCAAGATTTTATGGGACCGATGCCGATTGACATCCCTCCTCTTGGAAGAACTGAAAAAGTACACAACAACTCCCATTGGTTCCAAGGTTTAGCAGGACCAGTGGCTGACATGAATTATATTTATGATGCAATGCTTTGCTTTAGCGGAGACATGTGGGGAAGATATCAATTCTTCTCACGAGAGTTCAAAGACCTTCAGAATTCAGAGGAACTACGATCAATTTGGGCTAGGGCTGGATTCACCGAGTACTTTAGTGCACCCTTGCCAAAACTTGATTTTTATAGGTGTTTTTATTTGGTGACCACCTTTTAGGGCCCTGTGAGGAAAGAATTTCCAGGGACATTCATTTTGCCCTCACTCGTCAATGACCCCCCGTACAAGAAATTCTATCTCTCGAATGATCTCGTTCGAGCCGCCCTAAAGATTCACGGCACACACACTCCAACAGAAAGAGAGATACTCATTCCAGAGCCTATGATAAGGGGTGATGTTTTGAAATGGGCAGATATTTCCACCATCACACCAAAATGATCAAAACCACTATGTATATGTATGCAACATTTTGCTTTCCCCGCTTAGGACCATTTCACGATACCCCAAAAGTGCATTTGGTTCGGACTATACTTAGCAAATACAGGGCCCCAAACAATTGATCTTGTTAATTGGATTCAGGACCAATTGTACTTAGCGCAACAAAGACGGGCCCGAAAGCATGTCATCCATGGTTTTTGTGCCCTCACAAGAATAGTATACATGTGTTTAGCTTATGACATACCAATCGAGCATGCTATGACCAGTGGTGAGCTGAAACAGTTTAAAGGAACCTCCAAGAAGGCCCACAAATCAAGTAAGGCCAGAGGAAGAAAGCATATGAGGGGATCCATTCCATGTTTACAAGTCCCTGAATCACCTTCACCACAACCATCCCCTCAACAGTCTCCCACAGAACCCCTTGCATCTGTACCTCTGATACGCATTTGTCTATCACGTCCTATAATAACTGAAGGCACCACTGGTGTAGTGTTCACATCTGAAGCCACCCCAATCACCACAACTCAAGCAGCTACTATAGAAGCCGAAGAGATTTCCACCACCACTGGTGCGGAAGCATTCACTTTTTCGATACCTAACCTAGAGGCTAAACCCATTAATACTACATTTGATTTTGAGATGCAGGACTCATTTTCTAGTGAATTTCAATTTTCAGGAGGACAATTTTTCTTGCAAAGATATGAAAGGCCAAGTTACCCCACTACGTCACTTGATCAGCAACGAGAACAAGTAGTGTCCGGTTTAGATGAGGAAGACAGGACAGTAACAGATGATGAAGATGATGACGAGGAAACTGTTGAAGAAACACTCACGAATTTGACAAACAGACATTAAAAAAAAAAAAGAAAAAGAAGGAAGCAGAATCAGAGAAAATCAAAAGCCTTAGTGGAAGGACAAATCCACGACCGTTATGTACAGTATAGAATCTCCCAGGATCAGAATACGGTACGCCGAATCAAACTATACATAGAGAGAACGTGCAAAGGAATAATAGAAGGGAAGTGCGAACAAAAACGTGCTTAAGAAGAGCGTGCAGTATAAATAAGAGCACAAACAGAAGAAAAGGTGCGGGAATGTGTATGTGCGAGAATAGAGACGAGATATAGCAGATGCGCAGAGACGCAGAGATACAGATATACAGAGAGAGAGATAAAAGACGCCATAGATCGCGTATGTAGAAGAAGACGCCAGAGATCGCGTATGTATAGATGAATAACAGAAACCTGAGATATCGGGTATTCATCTGAGAGGAAGATGATAATAAGAAACTACTCAGTATAGGAGAGTTTCTGTAGCTTGAGCAAGAAGAGGCCAAGCTCACTTGTACACATCTTCTCTAATAGAAAACACATGTTCATGTGGATGTTTGTGCGTACTGTTTGTATGTGGAAGAAACAGAGTATGGTTTTAAGGCTAATTAACAGTTAACGTTTTCTCAGTAAACGCATTATCGGTCAGTTATAGTTCTTACAGTAGACGAGTAATTTTCGGTAGAAGAATGAAGTAGATCTCGCAGAGTAATGCGAAGTTTTGTATGAGAGATAGCTCACTCTGTAGCTAGACATCTCTACTTTCAGTTGGTCAAAGTTTCCGGTGGAAAAAGTTATCTATACTGAGTACAAAGTTTAACCGAAAAGAGGTTGTCTGAACTGGTGGAGTTTTCTCTTAAACTTCAGAAAGAGTTTAGTAAGTCAAAAAGTTCACGCGTCACCTCCTTACTTCATGTATGTTTACTTGAAATAATTATAAATAGATTTGAAGATCATTCCGGTACGATTACGGTGTCAGTCCAGTGACAGTCCGGTGAAGTTTCGGTGAAGTTTTTCCAGTGAATTTAGAAGCGCAGTCTTATATGTTGAGCGCTAGACGTTGCTAAGCTATTGGTTGATTACAGAGGTGTACTGAATCACTCTAGCTTAGTTCTTCTTCGGCATGGCGTTTTCCGCAAGGCTTAGCCTTCGTCGCGTCGTCAAGGAGTGGTATCAGAGAAAAGAAGCATACCACATTTCCGCAACAGTGGTATCAGAGCCAGAGCTAGTCAGAGCCAGAGCTAGTCAGAGCCAGAGCTAGTCAGAGCCAGAGCTAGGCATATCTAATCAGAGCCCAGAGTATTCACCATTATTGGAAACAAGAGCCAGTTAACCACAACGAGTGGAACCAGAACAAGAAAGATTCTGAAGAGCAGAAAGATTCTCAAAAGCTCACCGGAAGTAACAGAAACAAGAAGATCATGGCAGACCATGTTACTATTGATAAGTTGGACAGAGATAATTATCCCGCATGGGTAATGCGCATGGAAGCCTTACTTATGAGTAAGGACTTAATGATGTACGTGACCGGAGAAGAAAAGAAGTCGACCTTTGAAGATGATAGTCAACTGGAAAAAGAAGAACTAGAAGCCTTGAAGCTGTGGCAGAAGAAAGATGCAACGGCAAGAGCCTACATCTATAATACCGTAACAGATCATCTACTACCGCATATTAGAGGTCTGGAGAAAGCAGAGGACATATGGAGTGCATTGGAAGATCATTTCCAAAATACTACGAAAGCCAGGAAGGCTAGCTTATGGTCCGAATTTACGACATTCAAAAAGAAGTCGAGTCAAAGCATAAGTGACTACGTCACTAAAATGAAGGATCTAGCAGATAGTCTTGGATCCATAAATGAGAAGTCGAAGATCATAGATTGATAGCGCAAGTACTCACAGGTTTGAGAGGAGATGAAAGGTGGAAACCTTTCGTACTATCAACTGAACTTTCTTTAAATCATTTTGTGCCAGATTTAAATCAGTTGCTTGGTTTGATGCTCACATATGAGCAAGACCTGAAAGGAGATGCAGATAAAGGACAAAGCTCTGCAATGTACATGAAGAACAAAAAGAAAGACAAAGGTAAGTCAAAAGACGAAGAAGAGTCGAGTTCTCAGGCCTATTACGCAAGAGGTAAAGGCACTGGCAGAGGAAGAGCAAGAGGTTTTGGAAGAGGAAGAAATAGCCAGAATACCAACAAGAAAGCTTGCTGGATTTGTGGACTAAGTAATCATCTGGCTCATGACTGTTGGCACAATCAACAAGGATCAAATCAAAATCAAAACAGTAATAGCAGAGGCAAAAGCAGAAGATATCAAAGAGGAAGACAAAATCAAAGAGGAGGCTATGGTAGAGGTGGAATGAGAAGCTGGGGACAGAATCAATCCTACAACACCACCTACAACAACTACGCAAACGATACGCAGAATGAAAGTCATACATCGTTGATGATGAACTCTATCAGTACATCAGAAAATGAATATCTAAAGGTATTTTACATTGATTCTGGATGCTCTAATCATTTGTCAGGAAATATAGAACTAATGTCAGAACTAGAAAAAGGTAGTTCTAGTCACACTGTTCAAACAGGTGACAATACGAGACATAACATACACTCAATTGGAAAAGTGAAATGCAAGAGTGGAGCAGATTTGCTAACCAATGTTTTGTATGTTCCAACAATACCGAAAAACTTGATTAGCGTAGGACAAATAGTTGAGAAAGGCTTCCAGGTCAGATTTACAAATAAAGGTGTATTTGTAGAAGATCCCAAGAACGGATATAACCAGATCGTTTCTGGAAAGAAAGAAGGAAGACTCTTTACTTTAAGAGTACAAGGGAACATTGGCCAAGCGTTGCTCACACATGGAGAAAAGGTAATTACAGAACTTGATTTATGGCATAAAAGATTGGGTCATTTCAATGAAAAAGGAATTAAAGCTATGATAACAAACCAGTCAGTATTGGGATTACCAAATATACAGAATCAACATATGATTCACAAGTGTGAAGCATGTCAGTTGGGAAAAGCCCACAGGTTACCTTTCCAGAAGAAAGGATTCAAACATGATGAAGTACTCGAGCTTATTCATACAGATGTATGGGGGCCAACGAAAGAAGGATCAATCAGCGGATCAAGGTACTATGTTCTATTCATTGATGATGCAACAAGGTGGATAACTCTTTATGTTTTGAAAGAAAAATCAGAAGTATTTGGAGCTTTCAGGCATTTTCATGCATATGCTGAAAGACTTACCGGACGAAAACTTAAAAGACTGAGGTCTGATGGAGGGGGAGAATACTTCTCCCAAGAATTCAATGACTATCTCTGGAATGTAGGTATTAAGAGAGAAATAACCTGCAGATATACACCACAACAAAATGGAGTAGCAGAAAGAAGGAACCGAGTTCTAGTCGAGTTCGCACGAGCTATGGTAAACGAAAAGGATTGTCCAAATTATCTTTGGGCTGAAGCTGTAAACACAGCTACATACTTGGTAAACAGATTACCATGTACAACATTGGAAGGAATGACCCCTTATGAAGCTTGGTGGGGAAAGAAGCCAACACTTGATCACTGCAAAGTGTTTGGATCAGTAGCGTATGCTTATGTACCGTCTCAACTCAGACATAAGCTTGAACCGAAAGCAGAGAAATATGTGTTCGTCGGATATGATGAAAAGCAGATGGGATACAAGTTATGGAATCCTCTAACCAAACAATTTACTGTGTCCAGAGATGTTACGTTTGATGAACAGAAAAGCTGGTATGCAAATCAAAGTCATACGACTGAAGAATTTGAAGAAGAAATAAAAAGAAGAGAGAAAGGGAAATCAATTGTTCAGGTAAACAGAGATGAAAATCATATGCAGGCAAGTACGTCCAGGAACGGATCAGGTATGAGAAATGAAGATGAAGACGTGTATTCAGATACACATGAAGAGTTTGAACCGAGAAGGTCAAACAAGAATAGAAGACAACCAGAAAGGTACTCGTATGATACGTCATACATAACTCAGAAAGACTATGCATATATGGTCAAAGATGATGAAGAACCACAGAGCTATGATGAAGCTAAAGACAAAAACCAATGGAAAGAAGCAATGGAAGAAGAAATCAGCGTACTAGAAGAGAACAAGACATGGGAACTTGTTCCGAAACCAAATGGTAAGAAAGTAATTGGAAATAAATGGGTTTTCAAAATAAAGAAATTTGCAGATGGAAGGATAGCCAGACACAAAGCAAGGCTGGTGGTCAAAGGCTATGCCCAAAAGCATGGTATAGATTATGACGAGACGTTTAGTCCGGTGGCAAGGATGTCAACCACAAGAACAGTAATCGCTGTAGCTGCATCAAAAGGATGGAAGCTAAGTCAGCTAGATATAAAGAACGCATTTCTGAATGGATACATTTCTGATGAAGTGTACATGGAACAACCTGAAGGGTTCGAAAGTTCCAGATACCCAAACTTTGTTTGCACGTTAAGAAAAGCACTTTATGGACTGAAGCAAGCTCCAAGAGCTTGGAATTACAGACTTGTGAAATATCTAAACGAACTTGGATACCAAAGTTCGAAGGCAGACGCAAGTCTACTCATAAAGAGAACAAAAGAAGGTATGATCTACATTTGTATTTATGTAGACGACTTAATAATCACAGGAACATCAGATGAAGGGATTACAGAAGTGAAGAAACTACTCGAAAGAGAGTTCAAGATCAGTGACCTAGGAAAGTTGTCATACTTTCTAGGAATGGAAATCACATACACAAATCATGGTGTATATGTGACACAAGAAGGGTATCTCCTAAACTTATTGAAGAAGTTTAATATGGAGAATTGCAGAGAAGCTTCAACACCGCTTGAAGTAAATCATAAACTCAGTAAATACAGTGGAGCAGAGTTTAAAGATATGAAGAAATATCAGTCACTTGTAGGAAGTTTAATTTATGCTACACTAACAAGACCGGATCTTAGTTATGTAGTGGGAGTTCTCTCACAGTTTATGCATTGTCCGACAGATCAACACTGGGTTGCAGGACAAAGAGTTCTTAGATATATTAAAGGAACTATAAAAGAAGGATTATATTATCCTTTTACGTCCGACATAAAACTCAGAGCATACAGTGACTCAGACTGGGCTGGAAGTCAAGATGACAGAAGGTCAACACACGGGTATATGATATACCTAGGAGATAATATGAGTTCGTTATATCTTGCAGCAAACCCAGTATTTCATGCAAGAACAAAGCACATAGAAATTCAATATCATTTCCTGAGGGAAAAGGTAATGGAGAAAGAAATAGAAATAGTATACACTCCGACAAAAGATCAGATTGCAGATATGCTGACAAAAAGTTTGGATGGAACAAAGACAAGCAGATTCAAAGAAATGGTAGATATAAAAGAAAGAAAGATATATGAGAGATCAGAAGATGTCAAATTAGTGATTGAGGGGGAGCTGTTGAAGAAACACTCACGAATTTGATAAACAGACATTAAAAAAAAAAGAAAAAGAAGGAAGCAGAATCAGAGAAAATCAAAAGCCTTAGTGGAAGGACAAATCCACGACCGTTATGTACAGTACAGAATCTCCCAGGATCAGAATACGGTACGTCGAATCAAACTATACATAGAGAGAACGTGCAAAGGAATAATAGAAGGGAAGTGCGAACAAGAACGTGCTTAAGAAGAGCGCGCAGTATAAATAAGAGCACAAACAGAAGAAAAGGTGCGGGAATGTGTATGTGCGAGAATAGAGACGAGATATAGCAGATGCGCAGAGACGCAGAGATACAGATATACAGAGAGAGAGATAGAAGACGCCATAGATCGCGTATGTAGAAGAAGACGCCAGAGATCGCGTATGTATAGATGAATAACAGAAACCTGAGATATCGGGTATTCATCTGAGAGGAAGATGGTAATAAGAAACTACTCAGTATAGGAGAGTTTCTGTAGCTTGAGCAAGAAGAGGCCAAGTTCACTTGTACACATCTTCTCTAATAGAAAACACATGTTCATGTGGATGTTTGTGCGTACTGTTTGTATGTGGAAGAAACAGAGTATGGTTTTAAGGCTAATTAACAGTTAACGTTTTCTCAGTAAACGCATTATCGGTCAGTTATAGTTCTTACAGTAGACGAGTAATTTTCGGTAGAAGAATGAAGTAGATCTCGCAGAGTAATGCGAAGTTTTGTATGAGAGATAGCTCACTCTGTAGCTAGACATCTCTACTTTCAGTTGGTCAAAGTTTCCGGTGGAAAAAGTTATCTATACTCAGTACAAAGTTTAACCGGAAAGAGGTTGTCTGAACTGGTGGAGTTTTCTCTTAAACTTCAGAAAGAGTTCAATAAGTCAAAAAGTTCACGCGTCACCTCCTTACTTCATGTATGTTTACTTGAAATAATTATAAATAGATTTGAAGATCATTCCGGTACAATTCCGGTACGATTACGGTGTTAGTCCAGTGACAGTCCGGTGAAGTTTCGGTGAAGTTTTTCTAGTGAATTTAGAAGCGCAGTCTTATATGTTGAGCGCTAGACGTTGCTAAGCTATTGGGTGATTACAGAGGTGTACTGAATCACTCTAGCTTAGTTCTTCTTCGGCGTGGCGTTTTCCGCAAGGCTTAGCCTTCGTCGCGTCGTCAAGGAGTGGTATCAGAGAAAAGAAGTATACCACATTTCCGCAACAGAAACCAGTCAAAACAGTCAAGATTCACAGGATGATGACAAGTGTGCAGAGTAAGAGCAGTAGACTGAAGCCTAAGGAGATACTAGCACCTACGAAGCGGAGACTTTTGAAGCAATAGCATACACCCTAGCAATCAAGAAGTTGTACCGCAACATGCAAGTAATATGGGCAAGCAGACAAATCTCCGAAGAACAGAGTAAAGAAATATTACAACAAGAGCTAGCTAGTGGAGGATTCAAAGCCTCCTTCGTAGAAGGCTTTAACGATTTAGTCAAATCAATAGGTACCGTCGAGGCACTCCATTTCTTAAAGAGGAAACCATTACCACAATTCGACCCTCGATGCATACATTTAATGTCAAGGCCTGGACAATACATCCGAGTCCCAACAGATGCCTAGTCCTCTCGTCATCCAGAAGAAGCACGGTTAATCCCTCAACCCCCACTTGAATCATCTGCAATAGGAGAAACAATCATCATCGACTCCCTGCCACAACCCCCAGTGTCCATAGTTGCCACCGCCATCGAGATCACCTCCATCGCAACCGAAACTCTTCCCTCCCCAGTACATCCAACTTCCCTAATACAACCCATCTCACCTCCATTGGCCCAATTCATAGCAAGTGCTTCTATAGAAGCTAGCATACCTCCAGTGCCCCAAACTCTACTAGAAACCTTTACACCTAGTACCTCCACCCTAATTCCCCCCATTTCACTTAATTTGTTCCTCACCCCATCCATTTCTTCATTTCCCCTTCCTCCGCAACTTATTTTCCCATTTCCTCAACCTATGACCTTCTCACCAATATCCCCTCCCAGTCCGACTACATCACCTCTGTCTTCTCCTCTACACCAACTAATCCACGAAACCAAACATGTAATATATTCCTCCATGTTTGTAAATCTCGTATTCACACCCATTCATGCACCCAAAATCACACCACTTTTCACCATTAGTTCACTCGGTAACACATCCAGTGACATGGATATTTCACCACCCACCGCACCATAACTCACATCCACAATGTTGCCACAACCTATCAACATGGCACACTTCTCTATTTTAACCACAATGTTCACTAGAACGACCCCATTTTCCCTTCCCCATGCATCTACCACCCCACCGACATCATCTTCACACACCACATCATTGTTATTGTCACCCACTGTAGACACTGCATTTAGTCAATTGTTCGCATGTATGAATCAAATCAGGAATGAATTTTCCTCCCTTGGAAGTAACTACCAGGCCTTGCAACGAACCACTGCACAACAGCATGCCCAATTAAACTCATTGACCATTGAGAATGCTTCTCTCAACACACATCATCAAGAACTACGTGAGGCTTATCACTCATTGGAGTTGGGAAATGAACAAAAGACTAAAGAAGCCCTCGTAGATGTCGAGAACCTTATACATTCCCAAATTGTCAGAAATGCCATGTTGACACGGAATATGGGACTTTTGAGAAGACACCTCACAACAACAAAGGAAGAAAACCAAAGATTACAGGAACAAAATCACGAAAACCTTGAAGTAGCCTTGGATAAAATATGATGAACCAAGTCCAAGCAGATTTAAAGCAATCCCATTAGAGACCATGCAATTACTCTTAGATGACCACGCTCGTTTACTCGAAGATTATGACAGGGTCAATGAAGAATATCAAAAATTGAAGATAGAACACACTACCTTACGACTACACGTACTTGCACAACCACAAACTGTTTAGGAGGTCATACCACCAGAAATAATGAAAGAAGTAGTCACATTACGGGTGCGTGTACTCAACCTCCAAGCTCAGGTAGTAGTCGAGTCAAAGCCCCCTAGAACTAACTCCCCACTAAAGATCCTAGTGGAAGAAGAACCAATTTCAACCCAAGTGGAGGCCACGTATGAAGAGGAATATGAACCACAACCAACCCTAGGAAGATGAGTCACTAAAGAGCAGTAGGATACCTTCGAACTCCCCACTCTAGCATGGCTAAAATCAGTTGAGAGCTTGATTAGACCCACTCAACACCTGTAGAGGCACAACTCCATGCAATGGCCCTCATAGAAGAACGACTTCTACAATCACCTTATTTTGCTCAACTAGCCACGAAGGTATATATCGATCAATGAGCTTCAATACAAACCATATTTTATCTACATGGCAGAATACCAGCTGGCAATTGAAAAGGAAACGGGGAAGAAACAGACTCACGCCACCCAATTTGAACTAGGAGACCTACCTTGGAGGCGAAAAAAGGTAAAATCTTTCAGTCGAATTGGTGCACAGAGCTTTTGCATGAATATTTGGAAATGATGCATACATGGACCAAGGTCCCTCTGCATATAAAGTACAATCCATGCTACGGTCCAGTGCCACGACGTCGCTCCTGCACTCCATTCTTTATTAAGGTTCAAAACAATAAGCAATGCGAGGATTGGCTAAACTATCCGTATTCGCACCACCACACGACCCTCCAACAATAGGCTACATGATGGCGACCATCCACTACTTGCTTCCCCGACTTCATCGCATGACTAATGTAGCTACGTAGATGATCATTAAAATATTTGATATGATGCAAACAATATTTAAAATCTTTTGCATTTGGACCTCCAAATGACTATGAGAACCTATTTTTTAACTATGTTGGACATTGGGTATGAAACCGGTCTAAAGCTATTCTTTAGACCTCATTTGGACCTCCAAATGACTCTGAGAACCTATTTTTTAACTATGCTAGACACTGGGCATGAAAATGATCAAAGCTAGTCTGTAATCTATGAAAAGAGCTAGAGACCTCATTTTGAGGTTAGTTGATGAGAAATTAGAGCTAGTTTGAGCTTGTTATAGTGTTCTTGAGCAATAGAGCATACTTCCTACTTTCCATGGCCCCTCACTTGTCTCTACCGTGTGTGTGCATGCATGTGTGTGTGCATTCTCATGTTTCTCACCTTCACCTTCACTCACTTCATATGTTCACGATCTTCATATCACTCCTATCTCTTCCGTGGATTGGCATTAAGGAGGTGGAGCTTCTTGACATGGTACTTGCCATTGTGCTAGAGCAACATCCCCCCACTTGGGAGTGCTAGAGAAAACATTGGTAAAGAAGCCTCTTGCAAATTCTCATCAATATTGATAGCTAAATCACCAAAGTTCTTCCTCAGCATAGGCATGAAATCCTTAATCTTCCTTGTTTTTCCATCAAAGTGAACATGCTTTTGTTAGGTTTATCAAATTTCCCAGCCCAATACTCTCTTGAGGGTGCAAATAAGCCACTAGCATCAAGGTACTCTTCATACTTCAATCTTTTCTAAAGGGAAAAAATCTTATCAACTTTATGAAGATTGTCA